>JAIUZE010069924.1:600000-1149023 GCA_022085475.1 Heliosperma pusillum
TGGGAACAAGGTTTTTGGTGTTTATGGTGAGGAAGAAGAAGATTGGGTTGTGAGGAAATGAATTAGGTTTAGGGTTTGAGGGAGTATATGTAGGGGGAGTCGGAAAAGTCAACGAAAGTCAACGACGGCTTAAAAGTCAAGAAAATTCAAAGACGACTTAAAATTCAAGAAAAGTCAAAGACGACTTAAAATTCAAGAAAAGTCAAAGACGACTTAAAATTCAAGAAAAGTCAAACTCGACTCAAAAGTCAAGAAAAGTCACACTCGACTCAAAAGTCAAGAAAAGTCAAACTCGACTCAAAAGTCAAGAAAAGTCAAACTCGACTCAAAAGTCAAGAAAAGTCAAACTCGCCTTAAGACGGGATTTTCATGAAATCTCACAGAAATTCCAAATACGAACTCGGAAATTCTAAATTCGACTCGGAACATAAAATTATAAATTAAAACTTAAATTTGCTGAAAAGATTTCGTAAAATATTTCTACAAAAATAGGGTACATTCCAAATACGAACCATTGAGAAACGCCGTCATAACATCCATTTGATGTAGCTCAAGATCAAAATATGCCACTATTGCCATTATAATCCTGAAGGAGTCTTTCGATGAAACTGGCGAATAAGTCTCCTTATAATCAATGCCTTCCTTTTGAGTATAGCCCTTAGCAACAAGACGTGCCTTATACCTAGTCACATTACCATTTGAATCCCTTTTGGTCTTAAATATCCATTTGCAACCAATGGGTTTCTTACCTTCTGGCAATGGAACTAGGTCCCAAACATCATTGTCGGTCATGGACTTTATCTCTTCATTCATGGCATCGATCCATTTATGTGAGTTAGGACCTTTAATGGCATGGCGAACGGTGATAGGATCATCTTCCACCATTCCATTATCTAACTCTTGATCAGGGAGTAGTGCCTTAAGGTTTTCTGTTACTACATCACTATCTTCACTTTCAAGAAGGAAGTTAGTGACATAGTCATTTGGAATTGCACTTCTCCTTTCTCTAATGGACCTTCTTAATGACACTTGTTCTTGAGGTTGTTGAGGTTGTTCCCCAGTATTTTGAATTTCAGGATAAACTTCAATTTCTGGAGTTGTGTCCTGAACCATATCAGAATTAATAAACTGATCCTGGGTAATTATAGTGGGGAGAGGTACATTTTCTTTTTCAAAGATGAAATCTTTGACCTTATCTTCCCCCCCAAACTCAACATCCTCAAGAACTGGGCATTTCCCGTCTCAAAAATTACCTTAGCAGTAGGATCATAAAATTTATACCCCCTAGATCTTTCAGGGTATCCAACAAAATAACAACTGACAGTTCTAGAGTCCAGTTTACCTTCATGTGGCCTGTAAGGCTTTGCCTCAGCTGGACAACCCCAAATGTGTAAATGCCTTATACTGGGTTTCTTACCAGTCGGGTTTTAGAAGCTGCTTTAGTTGGTACTCTATTTAAGATGTAAGTTGCAGTCTTAATTGCCTCTCCCCAGAGTGATTCTGGTAAAGTTGTATGACTAATCATACTTCTCACCATATCCTTTAAGGTTCGGTTCCGTCTCTCAGCTACACCATTCATTTGTGGAGTACCCGGCATGGTGTACTGAGGAACGATACCACATTCCTCTAGGAATCTAGCAAATGACTCTGGACGTTGTTCACCTGATCCGTCATTTCTACCGTAGTATTCACCACCACGGTCAGATATGGCTTTCTTTATTGTTTTGCCAAGTTGATTTTTAACTTCAGCCTTAAATGATTTGAACACATCCAGTGATTGAGATTTCTCATGAATTAGATATAGGTAGCCATATCGAGAGTAATCGTCTATGAACGTAATAAAATATTGTTGACCATCCCAGGAAGCCGTAGGGAATGAACCACAAATATCTGTATGAATAAGTTCTAAGACACGTGAAACTCTCTCAGCACCTAATCTCCTTTTGTCAGTTTGTTTCCCTTTAATACAATTAATGCAAACATTAAAGTCTGAAAAATCAAGAGAATCAAGAATTCCATCTGTCACAAGTCTTTCAATTCTTTGTTTAGAAATATGTCCTAAACGTTTGTGCCATAATGACGATGAATTTTAATTTGTCAATTTTCTTTTAGTACCACTGTAGGTTACATGCAAGGTTTCATTATAAGAGACATGCGTATCAAGCAAATAAAGGTTATCATAACTAGATAAAAAAAACCCGAACCAACAAACTTTGAATCGCGAAAAAGACTAAATTTATTGTTTCCAAATGAACAAGAATAACCAAATTTGTCCAAAGCAGAAACTGAAATCAAATTCCGTCTAAATGACGGTACAACAAAAGTCTATTTCAAATCCAAATAATTTTCAGTCTTTAATGATAACCTAAATGTCCCTATAGCTTTAACTTCAACTGCTTTGCCATCTCCCACATAGATGTATCTTTCACCATCAACCGGATTTCGGCAGCTGAGACAGCCCTGCATGGACACACTTATGTGAGTAGTAGCACCAGAGCCTATCCACCAAGTGTGTTTAGGTACTGAAGTTAAATTGACCTCAGAACAGACAAAAGAAAGAAACATACCCTTCTTCTCAATGTTTCTTCTGACCAAGCGTGATACTTTATGCAATGTTTCTTCTGATGACCTGGTTTTCCACAAAAGAAGCATCCTGGTTCCTTAGTTTCTGAATTTTCAGATTCCTTAGTTTCTGTATTATGCTTCTTTGGTGGTCGCATAACTGCAACTTCCTTTCCCTTTTTCCTTTTCTTACCATCCTTAGAAGATGATGCCAAATGAGCACTTTCTGTCTTTTCTTGCTTCAGTCTCTCTTCCTCTTGAACACAATGAGAAATGAGCTCATTTAGAGTCCATTTCTCCTTCTGGCAGTTGTAACTGACAGAAAAATGACTGAATTTCTTAGGAAGAGATATCAAAACCAAATGCACCAACAAATCCTCAGACAAATCTAACTTAAGTGCCTTTAGCTTTGAAGCAATATGAGACATTTCCATAATGTACTCCCTTATGTTCCCTGTTCCTTTATACCTCATGGAAACTAGACTCGTTAAAAGAGTACTAGTCTCCGACTTTTCGTTTTTTACAAAACGCTTTTCTAGCTCAACAAGGAACCTTTTGGCATTCTCCTCTTCGGACATAGTGCCCCTGAATGATTCTGGAATTGCACGTTTCATGATCATTAGACTCATGCGATTTGAGCGTTCCCACTTCTCCATGTCCTTCTTATCATGAGAGGAACTAGAATCCGTAAGATCAGCGGGACGCTCAGCCCGAAGAGCAAGGTCTAGATCCATGCAACCCAAAACAATCATAACATTTTCCTTCCAATACTTAAAATTTGTTTCGTCAAGCATTGGAATCATATTGATGTTAGCAGATACCGTATTAGCAGAAGCATTAACTGAAAAAAAAAAAGAACAAAAAACAAACAAAACATGCCCACAATAAATATTTTTTATTCAACTTTATACAATAATCAAATTCAAAAATTGGCAAATTCCATCATAACAAGACACCTTGCACAACATTAACTTTAGTCTTTGGACATAAAATTAACTTGTAAGTGGTCATCTTGGTGTAGTGATCAAACATTAGCAATAAATTCCTGTCAAATATTAAGCGTTCCTTTGGGCCGACTTAACATTCATATGGAAACCTTACAATTGTTACATATTTACCACCACAAGCATGATTAAATTCCGGCCAAATAATAGTCTTCATTTAGGCCGACCATTATCCGCATGAAACTCAATCACACACCGTAGTCACACTATTTCAAATTGTTCAACTTATATAATAGAGATTACTTTGGCAACTTATTGCATAAATCAAACAACCCTAAATAATAGACCCATTTATTCTAAGTCCGTATAGCCAATTATTAAATCTGATAATTTGTCTAAATTTAATAAGATGAGCAATTTAGACTCCAAAATTTCACTGATGAATCATAAAATAATCTTGTAAATTCGAACAGAAAACCAAAACATTAGATTACTAATGAAAAACAATTAACATGCATTATAGCCGTAAACAATTGATAGATCTGATAGGAGATAACTTAGTCTGCAAAAATATTATAGAAGTAAAAATATTATAGCAGTCTGAACAAGTCTTGTCAAAGTCAAATCAGAATTCTAATTGGCTAGGAAAAGGTGTTGTCTGCCACTGATGCATATTCCAAAAAACGCAAAGATCAATACTTGTACATCAGACGGATGAATACTCATGCCACAAGCATATAAGGACAAAAAAGAATTGACGGTAAATACTCATGCAGTTGTCATGCCACAATGGTAAAAGATGAAGACTTTACAACCATTAAAGAATACAAGTCTGATCCGGATGAATATCACGAAGAATACAAGACTTTGTAGAGTCACTTGTGGAGTTGTGGTGGGTAAGGAAAGACCCCAGAAGACGTGAAGTCAGTGCTTCACACTAGGGAGTTACGCCAGAAGGCAACTAAAGTTATTGTAGATAATCCGGCTTTGAGATTGGTTTTTAATGCTGAAAGGGAAACAGTTTAGACTAGAGGGGAAAAATAGAAGTCTTTGATGAGTAATATTTTGAGACTATTTTTACTAAAATGAGTAATATTTTTGTAATAATGATCCGGGCTAGATTAAAGACGTCGTTGATGCATGAGAGGTGTAATTGCATGTCTTTTAACACAAATTCTCATTTCTGACGGGCATTTTTCGTCACAAGCTTGTGACGGAGCAAATGTGACCATTTTTATAGAAAATGCATGTAACCATTATATGACTGGTAACATTTTATGTATGATTACTTTTTATCATAAAATGGTCACATTTAGTCCGTCACAAGCTTCTGACCGTCACAAAAGAGACCAACTGGTCTTTTAATTGGTGGGAAGAGTTTAATGGACACATGTCCACATCCATGTATCACCCACCACACATGCATATTGCCATGTGTCTTAAAGCAGAGCGTGATCCAATCGGAAGTATTTGTGTCGAGTTTTAATAAACAAGTTTGAAAAAAAAACGATGTTGAGACAAATTATAAAGAATTTTAAAAATAGTTAAAATTTCCGACGAAATAATATTTTGTATATGGTATTTAAAGTTAATGTAATATGCCACTAAGGCGTGTACCGAAAAATTCCAGACCAATCGATCCAGTCTTGGAACGGAATTTCGAGTCCCGGACCACACTTTTTATTCGGGTCAAAGAATTTTTGTCATTCCGATTATGGTGCGGTGCACACCACCTAACTACAAGTGGTTATACAGAGTCTATGAACAGATTCACAAATTAAACATGTTCCACTTTTATTATTTGTTTGTGTATGTTGTGAGCAGAGGCGTAGCTACTTGGTAGCAAGGGGTAGCAGTCGCTACCCCAAGCTCAGAAAAAATGGTTAGAACGATGCATCTTTGCAACCCCAAACCAGCTTGAACGACTGATTCACAATAAATAATTAAAACGCTGTCTTTGTAATTGTAAATGTCAGTGGTTCAATGGTTGCCTATATGATAGTTATTGTAGTAGACATGGGATCGACTCCTTTATCAAGCAGTCTTGAATTTATTTTTCACTATTTGCATAGCTGCAGTTATTTTTAGGGATTTTTTTTTATTTTCTTCCCAGAAATAGGATCCCTTAAATGGGGTAACAATTCATCATTTACTATGGCATATATCCATTAATTTGGGTTACTAGAGATTTAATAATATCTTTTCCATTTATAAGATATTTTTAATGGTACATATTTGCAAATTATGAACAAAACAGTTTTCAATCTTAACTAAAATATTTTTAAAAAAAATACTTTGTAGTTGAGGAATTGTAAAAAAAAAATTCATAATTGTTGTTATATTATGCGAAAAAAAGTAAGTTTATGAATCATAATACGTAAATTTTATTTTTATAATTAAATAAAAAAATTATTGAATGGTGAATTCGTAAATATAAAAGCCTTCAATAAAAAGTATATTGTAGAATTTTGGTGTAATTTACCAAGTTATTAATTTTTTTATTGTATATAAATAAATGCTCGGTATTAATCATGCAATTTGCTTCTTTATCAAATTGCTAATTTCTAATTGTCCATTGTTATGTAGTTTATCGTGTGCTTATGTTTGTTACAAAATAATTACATCGTGTACTCATGTTTACTACGGATTATAATACAATACTTGTATTTTCCAATATTTAAACTATTGGACAATTATCAGGATTTTTTTCTGCTACCACATATTGAAAATCCTGGCTCCGCCCCTAGTTGTGAGGCTGTGGCCCATATTTTATCTCCTGCTTTCATTTTCCTCCACATATTATCATACACTCGTAAATTTTATCCAAAATAAATGTGTAACATCATGTATAGTATGAGGGAGTATGAAGTAAGCACAAGTTCTCATTACACCCAAACTTGTTTAATAAGATTCAACAAAAATACTTTACATTTGTACAACTAAATTGAGGGTATTTGCTTCATGGATGTTGATGATCAACCTAATAATTTTCGAAGGTTCTTCAAGATAATTGTTGAACCTAACCACGAACTTAAAAAATTGGTATTATACTTACATTTTATCTGTTTTTTTTTCTTCAGATTTGATGACAAATTTTGTACATATGATGTCTTTATATCTTATCTTTTGTTATTGTTATATCGATTTTATTCTAGTTAGTTTAGCCGCTTAGCTTACTTTTTTGTAGATTGCTTCTCGTAAAAATTTACGCACTCCTAACGTAAAATTCTAGTCTCGCCACTGAGCCTAAAATCAGTTTTTTATTACTTGTGCCATTCTAATTATCGCGAAATTAATTGTCATTTTAAATTTAGTAGGAAAATGTCAGACAGCTTCAAACATCCCGAATTAGAAAGTACGACAATATAAATGGGATGGAGGAAGTACAAGTCCTTTAGTTTAATTAAAGTCGTCATTTTTGGGAGGTTACTGTATTTTCGATCACTGCATTGTGCATGCACAAAAACACAAGTACTAAATTTTGATGTTTCATATATTGTATCAGGGAATTCCTAATAAGTTTATGGCTAAATATGGGAATGATCTCTTGGATGTTGTAAGCCTTAAAATTCCAACCGGTAAGACATGGAAAGTCGAATTACTGAAAGAAAATGGCAGGACATGGTTCGGAGATGGCTGGCCTGAAATTGCGACCTATTGTTCAATAGGTCGCGGCTATGTCTTGATGTTCACTTATGGAGGAACGTCTCGCTTTAATGTGCATATTTTCGACATGACCACCTGCGAGATTGAGTACCCTCTTGATTCTCAAGAACCGCGGGAAGTCAAGAAGAGCGTAAGGGAAACTAAGATCATGGCTAACCTCAGTGCACCTATGTCTTCATCAAAAGGTATAACTCTTTCCGTCTCAGTCATTTCTTTACTTTTTTATATTCAATTGCGAGAAACAAATCATTTAAGTTTCAAGTTTCTAGCAGAAAATGGGATGCTTGCTTTGGTCAGACAATGTAGAAGGAAATTTGGTGCCGTCACTCGAAGGGATATCAAGAAGATTAGTTCTTATCAGTTCGAAAATCCTTCTTTTGCCATTGTAATGCGCCCATCTTATGTGATGCATGCTGGTAATAATTTTCGTATGGTAAGAATTTTATTCATTGTAAGAGCATCGCATGCATACCATTCCATTTGTGTAAAACCGCCTTACACAAGTATTTGTATTAAGTTATTATGGTGTAAGCTGTTTGACATTAATAATATATTTGTAAAACGGATCCAAACACAAGTATTTGTGTTAAGTTATATATACAGAGTAATCGATTACTAAATAATGGATATGAAATACTCCGTATTATGTTGGATGTGCGTCTATAGTCGATATAAGAACATTGCCAATTCAAATAGCCACTGGTTTAATTTATTTGTTTCGGTTTGGTGCGACAGAGTATACCATCAACATTTACTGCTAAATACTGCAAAAATGCACAATGGACCGGCACACTTCAAAATGAAACTGGTGATACATGGCCGATTAGATGCAATGGCCGTTCGCCAAAGCTTATGCAAATTTCTAGGGGATGGAGGGAGTTTGCCTTGGACAACAACTTATGCGTCGGTGATATTTGTGTTTTTGAGTTGATAAATGCAGTCGAGTATTTGTTCAAAGTTGAAATAATGCGACATTCATCTCCACCATCAAGTGACGGTGTTGGTGTACCTGGTCCGAGTAGTTTTACAAGATCTCCGGAAGTTAAGTGTGAGGTAATATTAATCGACGATTAACACGATTAAAAACTGTAACGTTATTTTCGTAACTTTGTATAGTTATAACTCTTAAGACCTACTGGACTATGGAGTATGGACTATGGACTATGGTTAGGAAGATCAACTCGTAACTCGTTGCTTCATTTTGATTTGTATAATGTATGGTACGATATAATATAACCTTTGGAATTGATCGGGTCATGTAATAACCTTATACTTTAAGTTATTACTCCATCTATCTCACTCAAAATTAACATTTGCTTTATTTTCTCTTAAAAAACAAACTTCAACTATTTACTAAGACAGGACGGAAGGACTATGTTAGCAGCAAACTCAATTGAGTTCACTTTTGTCTACACACTTTCTCTGAAAAAGACATGTACATGCACCTCTCATTTGCTCTTCTTTGGACCATTAATAGGCTATTTTTTGTTATCGGATCAAAATCGACTTAGCTTGAGTTAATTTGGGGTCACGGGTCGGTTTGGGTCTGGGGTGTGGTTACTGGTTAATTAGGGTTAGGACAACAGGATAGTTTTCGGTTTTCGATTTGACTTCGAATCGACTCAGGTCTATTTCGATTCACGTAATTTTATAGGTTCTATTGGGTTGGGTTTTGAGATTTTGGCTTGAGTTCTTCGGATCGATTGGCTTTTGTCAGCTCTAGATATGTCAAGAATACATCTCGTCCATGAGATAAAAAGCACAAGTGAGTATCCACATTGAAAAAAGATGAGAGAACTCATTGCCAATTAGCTTTGAGATGAAACCTTCTTAGACTTTAAACCGGACTTTACAAAGTAGGGGACCCGGGAATTTTTCCAAAAATTAATAAATTATGAATATTACTATTCCTAAAAATACTCAATATCTCATCAATATTACAATTTCTAAAATAATTAGGTCTAATTATTTCCTAATCCTAATCTAAGCCTGTCAACACCAAAGCCTATAAATACGACCCTTATGGCCTTGTAAAATTATAATTCAAACCCCATTCTTCTCACAATCAATCACAAACTCTTACAATTTCCTTCGAATTTTACAACTGAAAGGTATAATTTCTTCCTAATAATCGCATATAGTTTATGACTTTATGTATTTTTTAAATTCCTAGTTTATGTTTTCTTCAATTGGAATTTGATGATTGTATTCTTATATTAAGTTGATCTTAGCACTATGATTAGGGTTTTAATTTCTTCATATGCTGTGTTTAATTTCATTAATTGGTTAATAATTCGTCAAATTTCTGTTCAAATCGCATTAACAATTACTCCCTCCGTCCCAATCAATAGTTTACTCTTACTTGATTTTTTGCTCACAAAATAAAGTTTTAAGTGTAAACAATTCACTGGGATAGGGAGAGTAGTTTGTATAATTTCTTGTCTGCTTATTGTAGTTCCGATTGATTCGTAAGTCTTGTTTATTACCGTCTTAAACTTACAATGTAGTTACTCCTATATTTGAACCATATAACGGTCTCGAATAAGATTTTGTTATGATTGATTATCGTACGGAGATTTGTTGTGTAATTGTTCTAGTTGATGGTCATATGTTGATTGATAGTACGGTGCTTTGTGCTATGTTAAAGTCGTAGCAATTATTTTCATACGCCGTTGTAATGAACTTGGGTTGCCAATCGATAATAAATTGATGTTGATGTTGAGGAAATTTGCCCCCATGTTATATGAACTTAGGTTACAACACGACTGCTGGATTAATTAAGTAGCAGTGAGAGTACCAGCTAATTAGTGTTTGTCGACTTGTCGTTACGTGATTGTTCTTCATGTTTGTGATGCTTTTCTGTTTTTGGGGAGCTTATTAATTGATGATTCTAAATTTCTTATTTGAAAGTGTAACATGCATGCTTCGGGTTTGTGAGGGATTAAGTCTTAATGGGTGCTTTTGATAATGTGTAGATGGTGATGCAAATCTTTGTTAAGACCCTTACTGGCAAGACCATTACTCTCGAGGTGGAGAGCTCGGATACTGTCGACAATGTAAAGACTAAGATTCAGGACAAGGAGGGTATTCCTCCAGACCAGCAAAGGCTGATCTTTGCTGGAAAGCAGCTTGAGGACGGCCGCACCCTCGCTGATTACAACATCCAGAAGGAATCTACCCTTCACCTTGTGCTCCGTTTGAGGGGAGGCATGCAGATTTTTGTTAAAACTCTGACTGGAAAGACCATTACTCTAGAGGTCGAGAGCTCTGACACCATTGACAATGTCAAAACTAAGATTCAGGATAAGGAGGGCATCCCACCAGACCAGCAAAGGCTTATATTTGCCGGTAAGCAGCTAGAGGATGGCCGAACCCTTGCTGATTACAACATTCAAAAAGAGTCCACCCTCCATCTTGTGCTTCGTCTGAGGGGAGGGATGCAAATCTTCGTCAAGACTCTTACTGGCAAGACTATTACTCTTGAGGTCGAGAGCTCTGACACCATTGACAATGTCAAAACTAAGATTCAGGACAAGGAAGGCATCCCACCAGACCAGCAAAGACTGATCTTCGCAGGCAAGCAACTTGAGGATGGTCGTACTTTGGCGGACTACAACATCCAGAAGGAATCTACCCTTCACCTGGTGCTCCGCCTGAGGGGAGGAATGCAGATTTTTGTGAAGACGTTGACTGGAAAGACCATCACCCTGGAGGTCGAGAGTTCTGACACCATTGACAATGTTAAGACCAAAATTCAGGATAAGGAGGGTATCCCTCCAGATCAGCAAAGGCTTATCTTTGCTGGTAAGCAACTAGAGGATGGCCGTACTTTGGCCGACTATAACATCCAGAAGGAGTCTACCTTGCACCTTGTTCTTCGTTTGAGGGGCGGAATGCAGATTTTCGTGAAAACCCTGACCGGAAAGACAATCACCCTTGAGGTCGAGAGCTCTGACACCATTGATAATGTTAAGACCAAGATTCAGGATAAGGAGGGTATCCCCCCAGATCAGCAAAGGCTGATCTTTGCAGGCAAGCAACTTGAGGATGGCCGAACCCTTGCAGATTACAACATCCAGAAGGAGTCCACGCTCCATTTGGTGCTCCGTCTAAGGGGAGGGATGCAGATTTTCGTCAAGACCCTTACCGGGAAGACCATCACCTTGGAAGTTGAGAGTTCAGACACCATTGACAATGTTAAGACGAAAATCCAAGACAAAGAAGGGATCCCAACAGATCAACAGAGGTTGATCTTTGCGGGGAAACAGTTGGAGGATGGCCGCACCTTGGCCGACTACAATATCCAAAAGGAATCGACCCTCCACCTTGTCCTCCGCCTCCGTGGTGGTTTCTCCTGGTGTTCCTCCTTGACCAAGTCCGTTGTTTGTTATTAAACCCATGTCGGATATGTTACTCTGTATAGCCCTTGTTGCTCACTATTTAGTCTATTTCCCTTGCAACATGTATTCCTTTTGTTTTAGTCATGGACAAGTTATGATCTCAATATAAGTGACTTCTTAAATAAACGTCCCATTTATGTCTAATTTATCTGTTCGTATAACTGAACTCCATATACTGCTGTATTCTTTGCCACACTTAATTATGGTGCAGCTCCATGTTTTTATTCAAGTCTGCTTAACAGAAGATTTTAGGTTCTTTGACGGAAACTCATTTAAGAGTCGGCCACCAGCTCCCGACTGCGTCTTGACCCTTATTTACCTGCCATGGCTGTCAAAGTTCCTGTATACCTCTACTGTCAAAATTTCCTGTATTACCTGTTAAAAATGGCTTGTTTTAAGCCAAAACAACCATAACCCAAAAGAATTTGTCCTGTTTGACAGATGGTAACATTTTCTTGGCACAAACTATGACTTGAGATCGTTTTTGCATGCAAGACAAGTGGTAATTACTGAAATATTTAAGTAATTAATTGAGTAAATTTTTTATGAAAATTTCCTGAACAAAACTTTACTGCTCTCGGACTGCAGTATGTTTCTTTTTTATTGGGCCTTGGCCTGCTGTAAATGAATGTTTTCATATATCAACGTTACAGTAATTATTAGCTATAGAATTCTGTTTCACTTTAAACTGTTAAGTTTGTAGAACTAACGGAGTCTCCTCCATGGCTATTGATGCTCGTCTTGCTAATAACTTTCCAAGCTTCTTCAAGATAATTCTTGAGCCTCGACACGACCTTCGTAAATTGGTACTGTACTTACGTTTTTACCCTTTTCATTTTCGTTACTTACTTTTAATCAAGCATTCTGTAAATACGATTTCTTTTGATCTTCATTATTCATTTTCGTTATCATTGTCGTATCTTTTAGTTGAAATTGTCAATTGCTGTTCAAAAATTTTCGTTCTTTATTGGGACTAAAATTGTATCAGGCAATTCCGAAGAAGTTTATGACAGAACATGGGGGTGATCTATTGAATGTCGTAAGCCTTAAAATTCCGACGGGTAAGACGTGGGAAGTCAAGTTACTGAAAGAAAACGGCAAGGCTTGGTTTAATGATGGTTGGCATGAAGTTGTGAACTTTTGTTCAATATGTCATGGGCATTTCTTGATCTTTACTTATGAAGGAAAATCTCAGTTCAATGTGTATATTTTCGATATGACTGCTTGCGAGATTGAGTACCCTCTTGATCGTCATGAAACCAGGGAAGTCCGAAGGAGAGTTAGTGAAAGTAAGGCCAAGATAAACCCTAATGCACCTGTTTCTTCATCTCAAGGTGCTTTTTTATCTTTTATTCTCATGTATTCGACGAAATGGCCAATTCAATCATTTGACACAGTCAATTTCAGAAATACTGGTTGTTTAATTTGTTGGATGAATCAAATGTGTAATGTTTTATTATGTTGCAGAAAAAGGGATGGGTGTTTTGGTGAGACAATACATAAGGAAGTTGGGTACTCTCACTCAAGTAGATATCAAGAAGATTAATTCCCATCAATTTGAGATTCCGTCTTTCACAGTCGTAATGCGACCATCTTATGTGGCGTTTAAATATTGTCTGGTAAGGAATCAACTTATATTTCGGCTTGAATGCGTGGTTGACAAACTGATATCGTTTGCTCAAGACTTTAGGTTATTGCATTCTCCCAAGGCTAGATTTAGGCTTTCAAACTCAAGGCTAGATTTAGAGCAGCATTCATTATACAGTAAATAGAGTTCTACTAAGCTGATTCACTGCAGCAATTCTAACTTTCTCAGAGCAGCATTCGTTATACTTATACAGTAAATAGAGTAAAAGTACTGCAAATCTCATTTTTAATTTGAATTTGAATTAATATGGTGCTGCAGAATGTACCGTTAACATTCGCTGGGGAGCACACAAGTATAAAACCAGGAAGTTACACACTCGAGAGTCTAAGTGGTGAAACATGGCCTGTGAGATGTATTGGCAGCACACTGAGGTATAAGAAGTTCTATCTGGGATGGAAACATTTCGTACTGGACAACAATTTACGAGTAGGTGATATCTGTGTTTTTGAGTTGATTAAGGTCTCCAAACATTTGATAAAAGTCGAAATAATCCGAACTTCATCTGATGCTGCTGTTGGTAGTCTGAGTAGCTCCGCGAATTCTGAAGACGTGACAGAAGATTGAAATTATGCCAACTGAAACTTTCAAATAATGTGATGTTTTTGTCACTTTGTTAAGGAAAAAGGCAATATAACCGAGACTAGGTACAATCCGGTGGCGCCATCTCATTTTCTGGGAAAGAAAGGTTGTAGGAAGTGTTAAGTGTACTGTGTTGGTTTGTAAGTAATTGAACAAGTGAACAACCAAGTCTATGCTAAGGAAAACTAATGTAACTTCTCATTAGTTTAATTTGTTTGTAAACAAAGATTGCTTGTAGGAGTTTTTATTTTCGGTCGTAAGTAGTTAAAGGCTACCTTCTACGCTAATTAAAGTAACACGTTCAGATCCTCTCATAGTACCATTACGATTGGAGATACCATGTTTCGATAGCAAATCAATGTAATGATCATTCACTAATTGGTGTTATGTTTTAGACTAAGAGACAAAATTGCGCCGTCTATTAGGAATTAATGTGAATTATCCAATAACAAGTTCATAACATAAGACATCTTAAGAGCCTCTTATTTAAGACTAGGGTAATGATAAATACAACCCACTGGGTTGTATTTAAGAGCCTAAAAGAGGAAATAAAAGCTTATATTTAATATTAATTGCACCGATATACGCGTAATTTTGTCAAACATACCTAATTTATTTCCACTTTAAGTAATTCATTTAATGCTTATATACAACCCAATGGGTTGTATTTATCATTACCCTTACTTCTGATATACTTAATTATGTTTATGTTTTCCGTGACTACTTGTAATTTTGTGAACAAAAGTAGTGATCACCCTCTTTTTTGTTGTTGTGTAGTGCCTCAAACTCCTCTACGATGAGAGGCACAAATGAACATAAGGCTCGATGTGGTAGCATCGTCCTTTGTAACTATCAAGACTGGTAAGTTCGTCGGTTCATACATTTATCCATTTACCCGTACAAAGGAGTATAATAGCTTTAAATCCAATACTTGGTTAGTTGCTTTAGTCTTTGTTTGTGGCTGGTGACATAAGCAAGTCGTTAGCTTAAAAAAAATATCGGTTACGTTTTGATTCGAATGGGTCACATTGTCACATTTACCCATTTTAAGTTTAAGACAAAATATGATCGTCTTCGCCAAGACTTACTCTAAAACTTATCCGGTAACAGGTGCTCAAGAAGACCTAATCTACTACATACTCTACACTCGAATCACAACAAAAGATTAGATACGAAGTATACCAAAGACTATTGATATGAGAATTCTTTTACAAAACCACAACCCCCTAAAGTAAACACAAACTAACAATAATTAGAGCCAATAATACATATTAACAAAAAAAGTCAAATACATACTTAATCATGGGAATCCTTATTAGATTTACAGTTTGTTAGAACCTCTAAATCAACAAGTCATGCGTAGCACAAATTCTCATTTGTGACGGACACTATCCGTCGCAAGCTTAAGACGGATACCATATTCTCTCACAAAATACCCATCAAGGGTGAGTGGAGAAACACATGGGGGGTGCCCACCTTGTCCCCTATACTCATTTCCTCTCACAAAATACCCGTCGCAAGATCCGATCCGTCGCAAGCAAGACCTACTGCATGCGTAGAGAGGTGTTAGACTATTAACCCAACTACCAAATACTATCACATGTTTATTGACCGTAAATGTTTTGGCTATATTTATTACCATCACTATTATCTCTATTATCATCTCTATTACGAATTATGGAGTATTATTTTATACTACTTGCCCATTTAAAAAGCTAAGTAATTATACTTATAAGTGTTTTAATTTTGAAACTTCAACTTTAAATGTGGAGCTGGAAAATCATTTACAATTGGAATGCCCGTGCTCCGCACAAAACTGTTTGTAATTTGTAATTTTTTCTAATTCTTCATTTATCCTTGTGTATTATCCTTGAAAATGATTATAATGTAAATTTGGTGTAATACTAAATATATTATCAGTATATAACAATCAAAGATCGAGCTTGCAATATTTTTACAAATGTATCTCTGTTAACGTAAGAATTTAATTAGTAATACAATGGCTAAAAAATTAATAGTACATCTAACATTATGAAATACATCAAGACTTTATAGATTGATTCAAGAATCTTAGAGTTTGTCTATAGTACTGCCTCAATCAATATTTTACGTTAGTTTACATTGGCTAGAAATCTAGAATCTCTATTTTTATATAGTTTAAATATATATGCATTATTAATAATTTATTGTGTTTAAATTGTTACACCATCATGATTTTGCACCATCAATATCATTGTTTTTTGTTTTTTTTCAGTTTTTAAGAACTACTCCCTCCATTTTTTATTAATCTTCTCATTTGTTAAATATATATGAGGAGTATTTTAATAAAATGGGAAGATTAATAAGATATGGAGGGAGTACTATAAAACGTTTACTTAGTTTCTAAAAAATTCCTTAATGAAAAAGTTATTGATATAGTTCTGGCTAAACTATTTTGGTGATTTTCAATGTGAAAAGAAAAAGAAAGAGAGCTTTTAATGATGTGCCTTCATAGATTTGCAGGAAATGTTTATATTTTAATATAATGTAGATTTATATATGGCACTAAAGTTATCGAAAATGGTTTGCGATTATTGGGCTCTATAATAACTCGAAATAAATTATATATTTACTCTGTGACTACTTACCGGTTATTTGTCTCTAAATAAGGTTCTCTTAAACAAAATTATGTAAAAGAGTACTTCGTTTTACAAACTTTTCCACATAAGACCGACTTCCACAAATCTTTTATATTTATATTCCTTTTTTTCTTTCTCTCACCTAGATTCTATTTATTTAATTTCATAAAGGAAAGCAGATAGCTAGCCCTCCGTTGCCAGTATTCTTTTCGACGACTCCTACTTCCAATATTGTAGGCTTGCCTATCCATGAATAGGTCAAAAAAGAAATATAATGAAGTCATTCACTTTACTGGATTTTCGGATTTTACATTTTTAGTTTGTTGAAGGCTTTCAAGAAGAGATTCGCTCCTAAGGAGGAAATAAGGGACTCGTATCGAAAGGGCTTAAAGGAAGGCCTATATCTGAGTACACTTCGTGGGTGAATAATATTCGGACGATGGTTGTTAATCACAAAGAGACAAATCTTAATGAGAATTGAGAAGAAACACTACTTTAAAAGACGAATTGAGTGATACATCGACATGCTATTTGCCGATGCATGTATGCATACATACTCATTCTTAAAACATGAAACTAACGTTCATCTGTCACTCGTATATAATCGTAACATATGTCTGAATTACCTAAAATAGCTTATATAAAATAGCACAAATTTTCATTTAAAATAAGCTTAAAACGGATGAAATTAACCAAATCATCTTACATGTTGCCTAGAAAATACCGAATTTTTTTTTTATTACCATCATGTGTTAGTATTTTACTCGTCTTAAGACGGATAATGTCCGTCTTAAGCAAGATTTGCGGGAAAAAATAGTTGCTCTCTATTGCTATCTGATAAACATGTTTCTCCAATGTAGTATCACTTATTAATCTCTAATTTTGTTTGTTAATCACCATGATTTTACTTTTTTCTGATGTTATATTGGATAATTAATTTGGTGCAGCAAAGACTTGTTGGTTTAAGATAGAGTATCTCCTAATAATACTTATACTCATACTCCTAATAATATTCGTACTCTATAAAACTAAAATAAATACAGAGTAAAATCTTTTTTTATTTTAAATTTTACTTAGTGTTTTAAGTAAGCTGTATTGTACTCCCTCTATTCAAGTCCAAACACAACATTTATCTTTTACACGTTTGCCAATGCACGAATTGTAACGTAAATATCTCGAGTTTTACTTTATAAAAAAATATAAAAATTTGATAATCTTATTGTACTTATAAAGACGAATCAAACAAGATCCCACATGACCATATTTTATCTTACATATTGCAAGAAATCGTAAGGATTCTCTTGACTCGTGAATAGTGTCAAAAAAAGAAATGTTGTATTTGGACTTGAATGGAGGGAGTATATTTTTTTGTGTAGTATTTCATGATATATGAACTCTCTAATATCGTCTGAAATTATAACTTTTAATGTGTGAGCTCGAAAGTCTTTCGCAATTGCTGTCACTCAAAAACTTCCTGTTTTAATTATATAGAATGATTATGTCACCATAATTCACATTAATTCCTAATACCATCACAAATGAGAATTTGTGTGGGACCAAATATTTAAAATCAAAACGCTACTCTAAAGTCTAAACGGCCGTGCCCCAACAGAAGTCGTGAAATCTTTATTTGGGCCAGGTTAGTGACATGTGAAGCTTTCGGAATGTCGACTTGAATCTAATTTGTCCAACCCGTTTGACGGTGTAACGTTTGGTTCTTTAATGTTAACCTAAATTCGACCTGCCCAACCTGTTTGACGGATCAAGAGGTAACCTAAACCATCTCGTGACATTTTCTTGACACAAACTATTTGTGTCTGACTTGTGATCATTTTTTTGTTCTAAAAGATACGGGTTGAAATCATTTTTGCATGCAAGATAAGTGGTTAATATTAAATATATTCACAGAAAATTGAACAGTTTTCATGTATGTTTCTATTTTATTGGGTTTTGGCCTGCTGTTAATGAATGTTAGCGTGTATCCCTCAACATATTAACGTTACAGTCATTTATTACCTATAGACTTTTGTTTCAGTTTAAACTGTTAATTAAGTTTGCAAAACTAAGGAAATCTCCTTCATGGCTGTTGATGATCTTCCTACTAATAACTTTCCAAGCTTCTTCAAGATCATTCTTGAGCCTCGTCACGACCTTCGTAAATTGGTACTATTCTTACATTCTTATTAGACGAATTGTGTAAATATCATATCATGTCTTTCCATCTTCATTCTTCGGTTTTGGTTACCATTGTGGTATCTTTTAGTTAAAATTGTCGGGGTTTTTTCAAGATTACGGTGAATTATATTTCATTACTAGTTCGCCTCCCTAAAACTTTCGATATTTATTATTGCTTGGTGCGTATATATGATAACATGGGGACTAAAAATTGTATCAGGGTATTCCGAAGAAGTTTATGATGCAATATGGGGCTGATCTTTTGGATGTTGTAAGCCTCAAAATTCCGACGGGTAAGATATGGGAAGTTGAATTACTGAAAGAAAATGGCAGGGCTTGGTTTAATGATGGTTGGCCTAAAGTTGTGAACTTTTGTTCAATATGTCATGGCCATTTCTTGATGTTTACTTATGAAGGAAAATCTCAGTTCAATGTGTATGTTTTCGACATGACCACTTGCGAGATTGAATACCCTCTTGATCGTCATGAAACCAGGGAAGTTCCGAAGAGAGTGAGCGAATGTAAGACCAAGATAATCTCCAGTGCGCCGGTTTCTTCATCACAAGGTTGATTCTTTATCTTTTCTTTTCATCTGTTCTTATGTAATTGTGGATATTCGACTTTTGAAAATGGGTATGACAATTGGACGCGTCATTTTAAGTCAAAATGGCCAATTCCGTCATTTGACACTGTTATTTCAGAAACATTGTTTGTTATCAGTAATTTTTATCATTTTTTGGATGAATCAAATGTGTAAAGTTTTATTTTTTTTGGCACAGAAAAAGGGATGGGTGCTTTTGTGAGAGAATATAGAAGGAAGTTTGGTACTCTAACTCAAATAGCTACCAAGAAGATTAATTCTTATCAGTTTGATATTCCGTCTTTCACAGTCGTAATGCGACCATCTTATGTGGAGTTTTCCTTTTGTATGGTATGTACTCTTAACTTATATTTTTTGGCTAAATTTAGGCTTTCAAAAAGCTGGTTATTGTGTTAAGCTGATTCACTAATGCAATTCTAGTTTTCTTAAAGCAGCATTTCATCATACAGTAAAAAAATCTTCTTGAAAATTACTGCAGAGAGGGATGTTTGAAACTTATATAACTTTGATTCTCCGATGTATGTTTCAAACACGAGGGCCAGTCATATGATTAGTCATGGCTAATTCGAAGAAAAGTGCCATATCAGAAAAGATGTCATCTCGATGCACAGTACACAACCAAAGTGAGGTGTCGAAATAAACAGAGTAAAACTACTGCAAATTTCATGTATTTGGCTTAATTTGAATTGATTTGGTGCCACAGAATGTACCGTTAACATTTGGAGGCGAGCACGCGAGTATTAAACCAGGAATTTACACACTCGAGAATTCAAGTGGTGATACATGGCCTGTGAGATGTTTTGGCAACACACTGAAGTACAAGAAGTTCTATATGGGATGGAAACAGTTTGCACTGGACAACAATTTACGAGTAGGTGATATCTGTGTTTTCGAGATGATTAAGGTTTCCAAACGTTTGATAAAAGTCGAAATAATCCGAAATTCAACTGATGTTGTTGTTGATAGTCCGAGTAGTTCCTCGGATTCTGAAGACGTGACAGAAGATTGAACTTATTTCAACTGACGATTAAACTTTCAAATAATGTGATGTTTAATTGTTTATGTTGCATTTGTTAAGGGTAAGGTTGTAGGAAATGTACTATGTTGGTTTGTATGTAATTGAACAACCATGTCTATGCTAAGAAAAACTAATGTGGCATGTTATAATATGTTTGGAGTGGGACATTAATGGGATACCAAATGAGATAGAAGATCCTTATTGGTTTAACAGTTGTTTTATTTTCGCTATGACTTCATAGGTAGTTAAAGGCTACCTACTACGCTAATTAAATGTCCGGTGCACACTTAATAACAACAAAATTAATTGGGTTTACATGGTACCCCTGTGTTTTTTCGAATTCCACAGGGTATTCCCTTTTTTGAAATCTACATAATACCCCTAAATTTAATGAAAATATCTTAAAATACCCAAAATGCAATAATCGTCCTCTTTTAAACGTTTATATTATGCACTTTTTGTTGATCTTTTGAAAATAATTTGGCATGTCATTAACATAAATATCGTTTAGTCAATCATAAACATATTTTCTTTATGAAATTTAGGTGTTTTAAGACTTGATTTTGAGTAGTTTGGATATTTTATGTACTATTTACTAAGTTTAGGGGTATAATGTAGATTTCAAAAAAATCATCCAGTGATTTCAAAAAAATAATTTGGGAATGTACTATCTCACTGTCGCCTCCATAAGTCAATACCCAATCCTTAGTCCTCCGTAGGTACTTAAGGATATTCTTCACAGCCATCCAGTGTGTTTCACCTGGATTGCCTTGGTATCGACTTGTCATACTCAATGCATATGCCACGTCTGGACGTGTGCATATCATGGCATACATGATCGATCCTATAGCTGATGCATAAGGAATCCGACTCATGCGCTCGACCTCTTCCGATGTCTTTGGTGCTTGAGCTTTACTCAACTGCATCCCAGAGACCATTGGAAGGTTCCCCTTCTTGGAGTTGGTCATGCTGAACCTCTCAAGAATCTTATCTATATAAGACTCCTGACTGAGGGATAACATCCGTCGTGATCTATCTCTGTAGATACGGATCCCCAAAATTCGTTTGTGCCTGGCCCAGATCTTTCATCTGGAAATGGTTCTTTAACCAAACTTTTACCGAAGTTAAGAGAGGTATGTCATTCCCAATCAAGAGTATGTCATCGACATACAATATTAGGAAGACAATCTTGCTCCCACTCGACTTGATATATAAGCATGGTTCCTCGACCGATCGAGTAAATCCATTCTCTTTTATCACTTGGTCGAAACGATGATTCCAACTCCGAGAAGCCTGCTTAAGTCCATAGATGGAACGCTTAAGCTTGCAAACCTTCTTAGGATGTTTAGGATCAATGAAACCTTCGGGTTGTACCATGTACAACTCCTCCTCCAAATAACCGTTTAAGAAGGCGGTTTTCACGTCCATTTGCCAAATTTCATAGTCATGAAAGGCGGCAATCGCTAAGATTATCCGAATGGAACGCAGCATGACTACGGGTGCAAAGATTTCATCATAATGCAATCCGTGCACTTGAGTGAAACCCTTTGCCACTAGTCGTGCCTTGTATGTATCTGGTTGTACTTCTACAGAATGCTTTATCTTGTAAAGCCATTTGCACTGAAGAGGCCGAACCTTATCAGGTAAGTCAACCAGATCCCATACGTCATTCTCATACATAGAGTCCCATCTCGGATTGCATGGCATCAAGCCATAGCTTAGAGTCGGAACAGGTCATGGCACCTTTATAGGTAGCGGGTTCGTTACTCTCTAGGAGTAAAACGTCATCACTCTCATTCTCCTCGACCATACCAATGTATCTGTCTGGAGGAATAGAGTGTCTACCCGACCTCCTAGGTTCCAAAGGAATATTAACCGCAGCTGATGATGAAGGAACAGTTTCCTCCATTGGTTGCTCGGTTGTTGGTTCTTGAATCTCCGACAGTTCGAAGGTTCCATTACTTGTCCTATTCTCGAGAAATTCTTTCTCTAAGAACGTCGCACTAGCCGCAACAAAAACTCGATGTTCGGTAGGCGAGTAAAAGTAATGACCAAACATCCCTTTTGGATAACCAATAAAGTATGTCTTGACCGATCGTGGGCCGAGCTTATCGTCAGGTCTCCACTTGACATAAGCCTCGCAGCCCCAAACCCGAATAAAGGACAAGTTAGGGACCGTTCCCTTCCATAGTTCATATGGAGTCTTGTCTACAGCTTTAGACGGACTTCGGTTAAGTATTAGAGCAGCTGACAAAAGAGCATAACCCCACAATGAATCAGGTACAACCGTGTGACTCATCATGGATCGAACCATATCAAGTAATGTTCGATTTCTCCGTTCGGACACACCATTCAATTGTGGTGTTCCAGGTGGAGTTAACTGCAGTACTACACCACAGTCTTTAAGGTGTCGATCAAACTCCTTCGAAAGATATTCGCCACCACGATCTGAACGTAGTGCTTTAATCTTTCTATCCAGCTAGTTTTCAACCTTATTCTGGAATTCCTTGAACTTGTCAAAGGACTCACTTTTATGCTTCATTAAGTAGACATATCCATATCTACTCAAATCGTCCGTTAAAGTGATAAAATATCTATAGCCATCTCTAGCGTTGATTGACATAGGTCCACACACATCAGTATGTATGAGTCCTAATAGGTCAGCAGCGCGCATTCCAACACCTTTGAAGGAAATTCGAGTCATTTTGCCTATGAGACATGATTCACACGTGCCAAAAGATTCATAGTCAAATGGGAGATAGTCCCATTATCAATGAGCTTCTTCACGCGTTTTTCATTTATGTGTCCCATACGGCAATGCCATAAATAGGTTTGATCTTTGTCACCAACCTTTGCTTTCTTACTACTCACAGATGAGAACCACAATCAGTATCTAGTACCCAAGTTCCGAAACTTGCATGGTTGATCTCAATCATATGAATAAAAGAAGAAGACATACCAACAGGAGAGACGCGGCCTGCTTTATGTCCTCACGGTACACGAGGCAGTTCCTCCTCCAATGCCCAAACTTGTGGCAATGGTGGCACTCCATGTTACCTTCATCGCTCTTTGTCTTGCCTTGTGAGCTACCGCTAGACTCACCAGGCCCACTCTTGACCTTTCCTGGCTTTTTGAACTTTTGCTTCCCTACAGCTAGGTCAGCTTGAGCCTTGCCCTTACCCCTACCCTTGTTGTTAATCATGAGAACGTCCTGTTTCACGCTCCCACTCAATTTCAGATCACTCTCGGTCTGTACGAGACGTGAGTGGAGCTGATGAAGACTTTTCTTCATATCATTCATATAGTAATTTGCCCTGAAAAGGGCAAAACCATCATGAAGTGAATGGAGCACACGATCAATAATGATCTTCTCATCGATTTTACAACCAAGAGCCTCCAGCTTCTCGACATTCTCGATCATAGCAAGAATGTGTGGGCTAACCGCTTGGCCCTTCTGGAGTTTCGCTTCAAAGAAGCGACAGGTGTACTCATAGCTAACGATCCTCGGAGCTTTCGAGAACTCGTTAGAGAGAGTGGTGAAAATCTTGTTTGCACCCTGGGCTATGAATCGCCTCTGCAAATTGGATTCCATTGCAAAGATGAGTACGTTCTTTAACGCACCCGCCTCCATAACGAAATCACTATAAGCAAGTGATTCATTTGCTCCTGCATTGGGGCCTGGGTTAGTTGGTAGTGGCTCACTCAAGTACTTGAGTTTACCGTCAGCAATGGCAGCATTCCGTAATGTCGCCTCCCAGTCCGCAAAGTTGGACCCGTTATTCTTCAGTCGCGTTGACTGATTCATAGTGTCCATGAACATCTTAAGCCAGGACTCACGTCCGAGCGTGGCACTTGGCATTGGGTCATCAGTATGGCCAGCCATTTGTTATTAGCAGTTATATCTGAATATATGACTGTGGGAAAAATAAATATGATAAGTTTCATCGTTTTAAAATTTGAGTCAAATGAAAAACTGTTTAATTCGATGACTCGTGCATTTATACAATTGACCTTCCTCAAGAATTATATAAATGATCCCAAGACTCAATTTCTGTAAATTGATAAGCCAACCTCTTGGCTAATTCTACTTTTAGAATTCCTGGTCGATAAATTTCTGTAAATTCTATCTTTAGTCCATCATAATCACGAGATATTACTCGTACTATAATGTTGAGATAAAAATAGGTCAACACTCACTACTTACCCAACGTAGAAGGGGTCATATTATGACTTCCGACGAAGAAGGGGCTCATAGTAGTTTTCCCTATAAAGACTAGTCTCAATTTTAATTTATAGGGGAAGTCCCATCATCTTAACTTAAATTCATTTTAAGTGAACGAATGTCTAGCAACTCGAGAATGATTTAACTAAGGTGATGGCCCTAAATAGCGAGTGACATCTGTATGTCAATGATGAAAATTCAAACTATATGAAACATTTTTCATGCATTTTAGGTGGTTTGGTTTAGGCGGAATATGATGCAGTTATTTAACATGTGAATGAAAAACAAAAGTACGGAAAAATACGTAAACTATTACAACGGTCCTAGTGTGGCTTATCTACCAAAATGAACAGTAAATACAAGTTTGGAATCCATCCTTATGGACCCGAGAAGCTTGACTTTGTCTCATCTTGGTCCATCTAGCGGGAGTGAGCATCCGATCTCCGTCTCTAGTCTTCTTTAAAATTACATTTAAAAATTACAAAATAAACCTATTTACATTCTAATTCCAAAACATAATTAAAAGAAAACTAAAAGGAGATTCGAGATCTCAAAATTACAACCAAACCATGTTTTCATCATTACGAAAACATGATTAACTAAAGCCACACTAGGTATTACATTTTTCAACCAATTGCAAAAATACGTAAAATAAATCATTCATTCATTCATTCAACAAAAATGCATCAACTATATAAATTAATACTACAAAACATAATTCATTAATTATGTTGATTAATTATCCAAACCACCATTCAAACCGATCAAAATTATGTGACAATTCCTTAATTGCGCACAACAATTTTAATCATCCATAATCCTTTTTTTATTTTAAACCTTTTTAAAATAAACGGGTATCATTATTGTGAACCTTTTCACAATAACAAACAAACAAACATTATCTTTATGACATCAAAAAAAAAAAAAAAAAAAATTTTTTTTCTTACGGGACACTGTTCACGTAAACAGTACCAGTACCCAAAATTTTTTTTTTTTTTTTTTATTTGATTTCTCACGGTTTAATCAAAAACCGAAAGCAAAAACATGAAAAAAAATAAAAAACTGCTGCGGACAGCAATAAAACAGATTTTTTTTTTTTTTTTTTTTTTTTTTATTTGTGCTGTACAGTAGCGATGAACAGTAACCGGGCAGCACAAAAAAAATTTCGGTGTTGCCAATATCGCTAGATCGGTATAAATTTCAATATCTAATCGTTATTAAAATTGATTCAAACTAGATTATTCAATTTAACCTTTTAAAATGAACATCTAAATCATGATTAAATCGATTATTCTTATATTCATTTAATCACAATCGCTTTGAACATCATTAAAATTGAATCATTATTCAAAAATCATCAATTTAAAACAATGAATCCGAAAATCATAGCAATAACAACATCAAAACAATTCCATCTTATTTTAATTTAATCCTTATCAAATTAAAACAAACACAAATTTATTATATTGAATTTTAACCTTTTAAAATAACAATATCAATAAATCAACAATGGAACAACAAAACCCTAAAAAAAACCACGGCTAAAATAAAAAAAATCAGCCGTCACAAATATTTTTTTTCGGTTTTTCAAAAAAAAAAATTTTTTCTCAAATTCATATATCATAAAAATGAAAAACATATAATATAATTTTGTAGCCAAATGCTCTGATACCACTTGTGGGAAATAACTGTTTACATCCCCTTAAAAATTAGGATTATAACAAAATTATATAATATGAAATTGCAAGTCATAGATATGAAAACGATACAAAATATAGAGAAAACGAATTGAACCTTTGGTCCTAGCAAAATTCGGCCTAAGAACAGATATCAACACAGATATCCTCCTAATCGTTGCACCCAAGATGCTCCGAGAAATACCCTTGTGTTGCTAGAAGTTATCAAAAATTACTGTTAACTTTTGATTTGTGTTTTATGTCAAAAGTTACTGATAACTTTTGTCAGTTTGTGTGATGTTTAGATGAGATGGAGGCAGAGAGAGAGAATTAGGTTAGAAAAGCCAAATAAACCAATTTGCACTATTCTCCTCACTTTCTCAAAACTCACGGCACATATAGTTTTATATGAGGAGATTTAAGTCTCCTCAAATAACAACCCATTGACCCGAAAACCCGAGTGTATCTGGATACATCCGGTTTTTTTTCATTTTAGCTTCTAATATAATGTAATATATAATAATCGTCGTTTTACATGGACCGACATTATAATCCGTCATTAATTATAAATATCCGTATATTTATAATATGCCAATTAATTATAACAGTTTATGTTTAATTAGCTTACATTATATACTATAATTAAATATAACTTTTTATATTCAATTTTACGAATTACAGTTAATTCGTCTCAGCTAACTTTTGTCTCATCATCACATTGACTAACCTTTTAGTCAATTACACTGACTAACCTTTTAGTCATATAATTAGGGTATCAATATGATTATTTTCTCAAATAATCACATCTCTCAAACACATCCTATAGGTGTGACTTTTAGGGACCAGTTGATCACCGCCATCTGTATGACAATAACGTCAAACTTATCTAGCAAGCCAACCGTTATTGATAAACGTTAATCAACTGATTATAATACAAAGTATACCCTGTGAACCTACAGAGATTTATTTATGTTATTGCACTAACTGGAGGACACTAGCTCCAACAACATTAAATGGAAATCTAGTATTCGAGTCTATGTTTGATGTTGTACACATTGACGATAAATGGTTTTACATGACTAGGTTGACAACAAGATATTATATCTTGAACAATGAAAAACGACCACATAGAACATGTCAATCTAAAAGGTTTATCTCGAAAATAATGTTTATGGCCGCAGTAGCGAGACCTAGATATGATGAAGAGGGGAATTGCTTATTTGACGGAAAAATTGGTATTTTCCCATTCACAATTACCGCTCCAGCAATGAGATCAAGTAAAAATAGGAAGAGGGGTGAATTAGAAGTAAAACCTATAGAAAGCATTACAAAAGTAGTAGTGAAACAATGCTTACTCGAAAAGGTTATACCCGCAATTAAGGCCAAATGGCCAGAAGGTGCTTCTAGGAGGATATTTATCCAACAAGATAATGCTAAACCCCACATACTAGGGTCAGACACTGATTTTTTACATGCTGCTAAGAGTGACGGATTTGATATAGATATGATACAACAACCCCCTAATAGCCCCGACTTGAACATCTTAGACTTGGGATTTTTTAGGTCAATTCAAACACTACAACACAAGAAATCTTCCAAAACAATCTGCCATTTAGTGGATTCTGTTTTAAGTGCCTTTGAAAATGTTAGTAATGATATTTTAAAACATGTTTGGGTTTCACATCAAGCATGCATGAATGAAATCATGAAAGAAAAGGGAAGCAATTCATACCCACTCCCACATCTAGGAAAAAACAGAATGATAAGGGAAGGACGATGGGAAGATCAATTGAAAGTCAACATTGGGCACATGAAAATAGCTTTGAACACATTGACTGAAAGTGAGGCAACATTAGAGCCTTTAGGTGAAGAAACAACAAGTAACAATCAAGATGCAGTGGTTATTGATGAGCATGATGATGCTCATTACGATAGCACATGATGAGGAACAAGCAACACAAACAGTAAGTTTTTGGAATATGATGAAGCAAGTGGGTAAGTTTTTGAATGAACAAGGAAGAAAACAAAATCTTTTTGTACACTCAGAAACTTCTTAATGCAAGGTGAATCAATTAGTTTTTGTATTGATATGTTGTGGGAATGTAACTTTTTGTAATGCAAATGGAAAACAAGCGATATAAGCAAGTTATGTAAAACTGTAAGATGAAACATTTTGTAAGTCAATTCTCAGGCAAAGATGATAAATGCCTTTCATCATTGAATTGACAATTCTGGAAACAGATGTAATGCCTCCAACTACGTCAAATAGGGGTGACAGTTTAAGTAGGTTTATGTTCATTCTCTAACTTAAAGCCTCCATCACTACTCAACAAGTGTTGGCATTTACAAAGTCTCAACAGAATAACATAGGGCATAGAAGTTCAGTTTATTTTAAATAGGCAACAGAGGTCATCAACAGCATACTGGTATTAGTACAAGCAGCAGCACACAAATATTAGAATAGTAAACAACCAGCAGCAGCACACAAAAATTAGAACCAATGTACAAGTATTAGTACAAGCACACAACTATTAGTACCTGCACAAAATTATTAAACAGCCAGCAGCAATATTAAACCAGTACGTATACATAAATAGTCCACCAGTAGCAGTACGACAATATCACAACATCAAGCAGAAAAATTACACAATGTAAGGCAGCATTACCAGCATTCATGTACATATAAAATCAGCAGCAACAGTACATAATTCCACATACACAAAGCAGCAAATCACCATACACAGTGTGTAAAACCAGAACAACATGAAACCAGCAACAATTCTATAGTTATCAATTATTTAACTTTATTAGCAAATACATTTACAAAAATAAAATGGTGCTTTATTTATAACTATAAAATATATACTAAATTTCGTATATTTTATTAAATGAAAATAACGTATTTTGTATCCTAAATTTCACGACAGGTCGTGTCCGTGTCCGGGGTGGTATTCCTAATTGGAAACGAATAAAAGATGACGTGAGAGCTTAGCTTACATTTCCTAATAGTATTGGAAATCAGAATATTAAGTCGGCTAAAAACTGTATAAATATCAGCCCATAATCTTAGGGTTTGTTCATCTCACAATCTCACAAATCAATCCCCAAATCAATTTACAACATCTCAATTCTTCCTTCTTCCAAAAATCAATCAATCTATTCTGAAGGTAACATTCTTTCTCCTTCTCCTGCAGTTTCTTTTTTGAATTATTGTTTTTGAATTTGGGATCTTAATATTGATTGTTAAAGTTTGTGATTTGATGAATGATTTTTTTTTCTGCAATTTGATGCATGATCTTTTATTTATCGACGATTATATGTCAACGTTATGTATTTCCTTCACGTCTCTCTTATTTTCTTTGCCAAATTATTCAAATTTCTCATGTTTACCTAATTAATTGATTTAATTTCTGATCAATTATTGTTTTTTATTATAATTTGACTGTTGATTGATTAATCGTATGAAAAATTTGTGTTAATTTTGCGAATTTATGTTTATTTTGCGCCAATTCTTCATATCTGAAGTTTCAGTTTGATTAATTAAGTTGTTGTATTCAATTTGATTGATTAAGTTGTGATTTTACAAGCTATTCGAATTAGGAACTTGAATCATAATCGTAATTTCGATTTTTGCCCAAAATTAATCAAGTAGTTATATTCAGCTTGATTAATGAAGTTGTGTTTTTACAAGCTATTGGATTGGAAGTAGGAAGTCCAATCATATTCGTAATTTCGTTTTTCGCCCAAAATTATGTGTTACAGACTTACAGCCATGTCGTTAATCATGCTTATTAGGCTTCCTTCCCTAGATTATGAGGGCGTTTCGATTTGGTTGTTAGTTTTGAGTTTAGATTTACTGTGTTATAGGTCTAATTTTTGTTTTTGGTTTTGTGTAGATGCAAATCTTTGTCAAGACCCTTACTGGCAAGACGATTACTCTCGAGGTCGAGAGTTCCGACACAATTGACAATGTCAAAACTAAGATTCAGGATAAGGAGGGTATTCCTCCAGATCAGCAAAGGCTGATCTTTGCTGGAAAGCAACTTGAGGATGGCCGAACCCTCGCTGATTACAATATTCAGAAGGAGTCTACCCTTCATCTTGTGCTTCGTTTGAGGGGCGGCATGCAGATTTTCGTGAAAACCTTGACTGGAAAGACCATTACCCTTGAGGTTGAGAGTTCCGACACCATTGACAATGTCAAGACCAAGATTCAGGATAAGGAGGGCATCCCTCCAGATCAGCAGAGGCTTATCTTTGCCGGTAAGCAGCTGGAGGACGGCCGTACTTTGGCCGACTACAACATCCAGAAGGAGTCTACTCTGCACCTTGTTCTCCGTTTGAGGGGAGGGATGCAGATTTTCGTGAAGACACTTACTGGGAAAACTATCACCCTTGAAGTCGAGAGCTCAGACACCATTGACAACGTTAAGACCAAAATTCAGGATAAGGAGGGTATTCCCCCAGATCAGCAAAGGCTTATCTTTGCCGGTAAGCAGTTGGAGGACGGACGCACTTTGGCCGATTATAATATCCAGAAAGAGTCAACCTTGCACCTTGTTCTTCGTCTGAGGGGTGGTATGCAGATTTTTGTTAAGACCCTTACCGGGAAGACCATCACCCTGGAGGTCGAGAGCTCGGACACCATTGACAATGTCAAGACCAAGATTCAGGATAAGGAAGGAATCCCCCCAGACCAGCAAAGGCTGATATTTGCCGGAAAGCAACTGGAGGATGGCCGTACCCTTGCTGATTACAACATTCAGAAAGAATCGACCCTCCACCTTGTCCTCCGCCTGAGGGGTGGTATGCAGATATTTGTTAAGACCCTTACTGGGAAGACTATCACCCTGGAAGTTGAGAGCTCTGACACAATTGACAATGTAAAGACGAAAATCCAGGACAAGGAAGGCATTCCCTCGGATCAGCAAAGGCTGATCTTCGCAGGAAAGCAGCTGGAGGATGGCCGTACTCTTGCTGATTACAACATCCAGAAGGAATCCACCCTCCATTTGGTGCTCCGCCTAAGGGGAGGGATGCAGATTTTCGTGAAGACCCTTACCGGGAAGACCATTACCCTGGAAGTTGAGAGTTCGGACACTATTGATAATGTCAAGACAAAGATACAGGACAAGGAAGGGATCCCACCAGATCAGCAAAGGTTGATCTTTGCAGGGAAGCAGTTGGAGGATGGCCGCACCTTGGCCGACTACAATATCCAAAAGGAATCGACCCTCCACCTTGTCCTCCGCCTCCGTGGTGGTTTCTGAGCTCCTGGGGTTCCTACTCGACAAAGCCCGTTGTTTGTTGGTTAAACCCATGCTGTATTTGTTACTCTCTCTGTTGTGTAACGCTTTCTGTTCGCTTTGTAGACTATTTCCCTTGCTTCAAGTATTCCTTTTGTTCGAGTCATGGACGAGTTATAATCTCATATTAGTGACTTAATAAAAGTCTCATTTATGTCTAATTTGTGTGTTCTTATATCCATAAAACTCCATTTACTGCTTTTCTTTGCTCTACAACATCTTCTGCTTATAGATCATGTTGCAGTTCTCCTATTTTTATTCAAGTGTTAAAATTCCTGTGTTTATTTATCTGTCAAAAGTTGAGTTTGTACTTGTCAAAAACTCCTGTGTTACCCCTTAAAAGTTACTCGACTTCTGAGCCTAAGTTTACCCGTTTTGACATCGTCATCCCGAACTACTCTTAGCCCAATAGGATTCAGCAAATCTTGAATTCGGCCGGGTTAGTGACCTGTGAAGCTTTCGGAATGGCGACCTAAATTTGCCTAAATTCGACCTGCCCAACCCGTTTAACGAATCAAGTGATAATCTAGACATCTCACCATAGATGTGAACATACATTGTTATTCACAATATTTTTTACACAAACTATGACTTGTGACTTGTGAGCTTCTGATCACTTGTTTTGTTTGAAGGTACGACTTGAAATCATGTTTGCATGCAAGACAAGTGGTTAATATTGAAATATATTCACAGAAATTGAATAGTTTTCATGTTTTAATTTTCCTGAACAATCCTTTACTGCAATTCAATATGTTTCTTTTTTATTGTTTTCTATTGAGCCTTGGCATATGCGCAATGATAACGCCACAACCGTTTTTGTCAATGCCACTCAATTAGCTTATATTTGAGTGGCATTAGAGAAAAAGGGTGTGGCATTATCATTACCCCATATATAGCCTCAACATATTAAGTACTGTATAAGACTTGTGCTTCACTTTAAACTGTAAAGTTTGTAAAACTAAGGGAATCTCTTTCATGGCTGTTGATGATCGTCTTCCTTATAATTTTCCAAGTTTCTTCAAGATAATTCTCGAGCCTCGACACGACCTTCATAAATTGGTACTATACCTGCATACTTATCCTTTTCATTTCGTGATTTTTAATCACGAATTGTGTAAATATCATGTCTTTCAATTTTCACTCTGCGGTTTTGTTATCTTCCTTTTGTAATGTGTGTCAATTTGTCTTTCATTTTCAAGATTACTTGGTAATATAGCTCTGAACTTTTCGATCTTTATTACGTATATAATAAAATTGGGACCAAAAATTGTATCAGGGAATTCCTAAGAAGTTTATAACAGAATATGGGAATGATCTGATGGACGTCGTAAGCCTTAAAATTCCAACTGGTAAGACGTGGGAAGTCGAGTTACTGAAAGAAAATGGCAGGGCTTGGTTTAATAATGGTTGGCCTAATGTTGTAAACTTTTGTTCAATATGTCATGGACACTTCCTGAGGTTCACCTATGGAGGAAAGTCTCAGTTCAATGTGTATATTTTCGACATGACCACTTGCGAGATTGAGTACCCTCTTGATCGTCCTGAAACCAGGGAAGTTCCGAAGAGAGTGAGCAAAAGTAAGGCCAAGATAGACTCTAGTGCGCCTGTTTCTTCATCACAAGGTAATGTGTTCTTAAGTAATTGTGGAAATTCGACTTTTGAATATGGTTATGACTGTTGGACACTTCATTTGAAGTCGAAATAGGCAATTACATCAATTGATACTGTCATTTCCGAAATATTGGTTGTTTATCAGTAGTTTTTATCATTCGTCGGAATTAATCAAATGTGTGAAGTTTTTCCTTTTGTGCAGAAAAAGGGATTGGTGTTTTGGTGAGACAATACATAAGGAAGTTCGGTACTCTCACCCTTAAACATATCAAGAAGATTAATGCCTATCAATTTGAGATTCTGTCGTTCGCAGTCGTAATGCAACCATCTTATGTGGAGTTTCACTTTAGTATGGTAAATACTCAACTTATATATATTTGGCTTGAATACATGCTTGACAAACTCAAATTGTTCGTCAAAAACTTTCGGTTATTCCCATCTCCCATGGCTAGATTTAGATGCTTTCAAAACAAACTCTCGTCGGTTTATTCATGTTAAACTGATTCACTGATGCAACTCTAACTTTCTTCATAGAATCTGCTGTAGAGGGTTGTTTGAAACTTATATAATTCGGGGAAAGAGTTGTGTTTCAACCCTAAAGTTGAAGTGCGATATCAGAAAAGATGTAATGTCGATGCACAGTACACAACCAAAGTGAGGTGTCGGGGTAAAGCAGATTAAAACTAGTGTAGCATTTCTCTAGCTTAATTTGAATTGATTTGGTGCCACAGAATATACCGTTGTGCACAAGTATCAAACCAGGAGATTACACACTCGAGAATCCACTCGAGAATCCAAGTGGTGGTACATGGTCTGTGAGATGCATTACCACACCGAAGTATAAGAAGTTTTATATGGGATGGAAACAGTTTGCACTGGACAACAATTTACGAGTAGGTGATATCTGTGTTTTTGAGTTGATTAAGGTCGCCAAACATTTGATAAAAGTCGAAATAATCCGATGTTCATCTGATGCTGCTATTGCTAGTCCGAGTAATTCCATGAAATCTGAAGATGTGATAGAAGAAGATTGTGGTTATTTCAATTGAAGATTAAACTTTCAAATAATGTGATGTTTCTGTCAATTTGTTACGGAAAAGGGCAATGTAACCGAGATTGGGTAACCCACCCAGTGACGCCATCTCATTTTCCGGCAAAAAAAGGTTGTAGGAAGTGTACTATGTTGGTTTGTAAGTAATTGAACAATCAAGTCTATGCTAAGCAAAACTACTGTGGTTTGTGTTAGTTTACTTTGTTTGTAAACAAAGATTGCTTGTAGGAGTAGTTTTACTTTCGTTGGAAAGGAGTTGAAGACATTGTTGAGAATTTGAGATAGTTGATCATTTGTAATGTTCATTCACTAATTTGGTGTTAAGTTTTAAAGAATATTTTTTGTACTTTCTTCTTCAAAACTTCTCTCCCACCTTCTTGGTACATATTAGTTTCACCGATTATGAGAGAGATAATGGTAGAAAAGATAAGGTAGATAACAATTCTCTAAGTTTTAAGTGACAAAATTTGCCCCTTTTGTTAAAAAAAAAAAGAACAAAAAACTCGCACAAAAAAAACAAAAAAAAAAAAGAACAGAAAACTTTACCAAATAAGGTAAGTGTAAGTTAATAAGAGGAAAAATTCTTGTGTCCTCCCGGAGGATGGTACTCCTTACAGCTAAAGAAGGAGGAATAAAACAAAGGTATAAGGAGTACCGTACTCCCGAAAGACATAAGAATTACTCTAATAAGAGCCTAAGGAATGAAGCTTAAGACCAAATACTTGCAAGGTCTTCTAGCCTTTGTTGCTAAAGATATAAAGTGTACTATTCACAATCGGGGATCGAACTCCCTAAAGATCAAAATTGCCTTTCTAACTACCTTACAGAAATAAATTTAAAAGGAGAAAAAAAGGAAAAAGAAATACTTCCTCCGTTCCAATAGGTTGTATACGTTTGCTTTATGCACAAAGATTAAGAAAAAGCATATTGCTATGTCAAGTTACCTAAATACCCTCATTGTACTAGACTAGAGTTGAATTGTCAACTTTGTCCAACAAACTATTTTTGGCAGAAAAAGTAAAATTGTTAAGTTACCTTAAACTTTTGGCAGTAAAATTAGAACAACTATTTTGGCTCCAAAATTTTCCCTCCAATAATTCCCAAAACAATTAAACCGAAAATTTCATTGTCAATTGTATTTCCCTCCAATTTTTCATGTTTACATTATTTTCTCTTAGCCTACTATAAATACATGCACTACTAAAATTAATTATTTCATTTTTACACTTACTCTACTAAAATAAAAATTACAGCATTACAAAAAAAAATGACATTCCACACACCATTTGTACCACCACGACAAATACCTAACTCATCTATAACACCCGAAAGCATGGAAATGAGCGTTAGCACGGGCATTCTCCAGGACCGTCACGAGTTACCAAGTGTAACATCAAGTAGAGGCATGGGCGTGGTCATCCCACTCGACTCAGCAACGGCATCGACTAGCATGAGGGGCGGCAGCAGGGGCAGGGGCAGGGGCAGGGGCTGTAGCAGGGGCAGGGGCTGTAACAGGGGCAGAGGCAGGGGCAGTGGTAGAGGCAGGGGCAGGGGCCAGTTTCCAGCACAAGTCAGTCAAGAGCATCAACGACAACGATCTTTTCTAACAAATTGGTTAGAAAGAGACCACGAAAGTACCATCGAAACAGCCGCATCGGTCACTCAAGTGCATATCCCACCAGTAACTCGCATCAAACAAAAGAGGCTCACAAACAAAGAAAAAAGTCAAATATGTCAAAGAATGACATTAAGTTACAAAAGTGGGAAAATCAAACATGGATTAATAAACGAACTTGGTAGAGAATACGGGGTCACAAGACTAGTAATCAGCAGAATTTGGAAAACTGTACAAGAACAAATAAGGGATGGGGTTGTCATTAATGTTGAAAGAAAGTACCCGGGTAGAAAGTCAACAAGAATCATAGACTTGGAAAAGGTAAGAAACATTTCTTTAGACGATAGAAAGAATATTAGAGACCTTGCCATCGGTCTTGAGTTACCATGCACCACTGTTTGGAGACTAATCCAAAAGGGGAAAATTAGAGCACATACAAGCTCAATTAGACCATCATTAACACATCGTAAGATGATGGCTAGACTAAATTGGGTATTAGGAAAGATTAGTTCAAGCACATTAAATGGAAATCTAGTATTCGAGTCTATGTTTGATGTTGTACACATTGACGAGAAATGGTTTTACATGACTAGGTTGACAACAAGATATTATATCTTGAACAATGAAAAACGACCACATAGAACATGTCAATCTAAAAGGTTTATCTCGAAAATAATGTTTATGGCCGCAGTAGCGAGACCTAGATATGATGAAGAGGGGAATTGCTTATTTGACGGAAAAATTGGTATTTTCCCATTCACAATTACCGCTCCAGCAATGAGATCAAGTAAAAATAGGAAGAGGGGTGAATTAGAAGTAAAACCTATAGAAAGCATTACAAAACTAGTAGTGAAACAATGCTTACTCGAAAAGGTTATACCCGCAATTAAGGCTAAATGGCCAGAAGGTGCTTCTAGGAGGATATTTATCCAACAAGATAATGCTAAACCCCACATACTAGGGTCAGACACTGATTTTTTACATGCTGCTAAGAGTGACGGATTTGATATAGATATGATACAACAACCCCCTAATAGCCCCGACTTGAACATCTTAGACTTGGGATTTTTTAGGTCAATTCAAACACTACAACACAAGAAATCTTCCAAAACAATCTGCCATTTAGTGGATTCTGTTTTAAGTGCCTTTGAAAATGTTAGTAATGATAGTTTAAAACATGTTTAGGTTTCACATCAAGCATGCATGAATGAAATCATGAAAGAAAACGGAAGCAATTCATACCCACTCCCACATCTAGGAAAAAACAGAATGATAAGGGAAGGACGATGGGAAGATCAATTGAAAATCAACATTGGGCACATGAAAATAACTTTGAACACATTGACTGAAAGTGAGGCAACATTAGAGCCTTTAGGTGAAGAAACAACAAGTAACAATCAAGATGCAATGGTTATTGATGAGCATGATGATGCTCATTACGATAGCACATGATGAGGAACAAGCAACACAAACAGTAAGTTTTTGGAATATGATGAAGCAAATGGGTAAGTTTTTGAATGAACAAGGAAGAAAACAAAATCTTTTTGTACACTCAGAAACTTCTTAATGCATGGTGAATCAATTAGTTTTTGTATTGATATGTTGTGGAAATGTAACTTTTTGTAATGCAAATGGAAAACAAGCGATATAAGCAAGTTATGTAAAACTGTAAGATGAAACATTTTGTAAGTCAATTCTCAGGCAAAGATGATAAATGCCTTTCATCATTGAATTGACAATTCTGGAAACAGATGTAATGCCTCCAACTACGTCAAATAGGGGTGACAGTTTAAGTAGGTTTATGTTCATTCTCCAACTTAAAGCCTTCATCACTACTCAACAAGTGTTGGCATTTACAAAGTCTCAACAGAATAACATAGGGCATAGAAGTTCAGTTTATTTTAAATAGGCAACAGAGGTCATCAACAGCATACTGGTATTAGTACAAGCAGCAGCACACAAATATTAGAATAGTAAACAACCAGCAGCAGCACACAAAAATTAGAACCAATGTACAAGTATTAGTACAAGCACACAACTATTAGTACCTGCACAAAATTATTAAACAGCCAGCAGCAATATTAAACCAGTACGTATACATAAATAGTCCACCAGCAGCAGTACGACAATATCACAACATCAAGCAGAAAAATTACACAATGTAAGGCAGCATTACCAGCATTCATGTACATATAAAATCAGCAACAACAGTACATAATTCCACAGACACAAAGCAGCAAATCACCATACACAGTGTGTAAAACCAGAACAACATGAAACCAGCAACAATTCTATGTTTGCCAGATTACAAACCAAGGTTCCACAAATTAAGATACTACGTCATCGTCCCATAAGTTTTAACATCTTACAGCGCTTAGCAAATTAAGTTACTACACAAAATAACTAGATAAAACAAATTAGAAAATTAAAGCATCTTACTGCGCTTAGCAAGACTAGATGAAACCGCATCTTCCTCATCTTCCTCCCATAAGTTCTCACCGCGATTATATGCAGAATCAGTGTCAAGAGACCCATCATACACCACCTCATCACCCTCACAATTTAATCTGACATAGTCACCATCTTCATTAAGATAGGCATCTTTCCAACCTCGATAACCGACTTTGTTGTAATCAATCATCTCCCTTCTTACTATCTCGGAAGAAGTACACCGATCATCATCATCAGATCGAAACACCTCATCCGGGTCGAGTTGATTAACATCAAACTCTTCCTCAACCTTCTCCAAAACAGCCTCTCCCTCACTCCGCTTCTCAACCTCAAACTCAGCCTCACCCTCCTTAACATCAACCACCTTCAAATCTGCCGCCTCACCCTCCATCACAACAACCTCCTTCTGACAAACCCCCACATCTAATTTCCCCACACATGCAGTATCTCGATTCGCCATAACTTACCTTAAGTTGAATAAATTTAGGGTTTGATTGATGAAGAAATACCCAGAGTTGAATATTAGGGTTTGATTGATGAAGAAATCCCCAAACACGAGACTGTATATATATAGTGGGTTAAGTCTCGTGTTTGTTGGTGTGAATCAATTGAATGCGGTAGTTGGGAGGGTCGATTAAATGTGGGGGTTGGGAAGGAGTAAGTTTTTTGAAGGGACGGATGAATGAAGGGAGTAAATGAAGGGAGTAAATGAAGGGAGTAAATGATCGACGACTTTGAATGAGGTTGTTGGGGGATGAAGATAATGGTTGAGTATCCAAGGAAGAATAGCAGATTTTGAGAGAGGAGAGAGAGACGGTGAAGGGGATTTTGAGGGTGAAGGGAATTGAAGGGTAGGGTTTGGGGTTTGTTCAGTAGGAAGTTACGAAGTATTATAGAAGTATAAGGGTAAGGTAGTCATTTAGGAGTAATAATATGACCCAAAATGGAAACGTATACAACTAAATGAAACGGCCCAAAACGGAATACGTATACAACCTATTGGAACAGAGGAAGTAGTTAAGTAAGCTTCTAAACTCCACATTGAGTCAAACAAATACCAAAGAGCTACCCATGGCTCAATCAGTTACTTTGTAGTTTGTACAAAGGAAATCCACTTAGTTTCCATCTGTCACAAGCTTGTGAGTTGTGACGGGTCACATATCACCCGTATGATAGACAATACACAAATTCTCATTTGTGACGAGCAGATCCGTCACAAGCTTGTGACGGGTTAAATATTACCCACATGGGTAAGAAAAGACAAGGCATTGTGATTTCCTAGGCTTGTCTTATCTAACCAAGTAGTAGATATGTGACTCGTTGAAAATTTGTAATGGATATATCCGTCACAAGAGAGACTTATTGTAACAAGCTTGCATTTTGACGGATTCCGTCACAAATGAAAATTTGTAAATGAAAAATTAGAAAAGTTTAGGGGATGGATGTGCCATTTGTGACCTTGTGGGTGTGGTAAAAATGAATGATGAAGACTTTTAAATCTTCCCCTTGGGGGGAAGGGGATTGGCGGGGCTTGCAGTGGCAAAGGGAAGGGGGTGACAACGGCGCAGGGGTAGTAGGCTGGTCGGTGCGCTCGCATGGGTGGTCACCTGGTCGGTGGCGGTGCAGGGGTGGTTAGGCGTGTGCAAGTGCAGGGTGGTGAGGTGAGCGTGTGGGTCAAGGCGGGCAGAGGAAGTGAGAATGGGAGTGCGGGTCTGGCGGTACAGAGAGGGGGCAGTGGGTGGTGGTCGGGCGTGTGCAAGGGTAGCGCGTGAGGGTGGCGAGGTAAGCGTGTGAGTCATGGTGGGGAAAGGAAGTGAGGATGGGAGTGTGGGTCTGGCGGCACAGGGTGGGCCGGTGGGGGCAGTGGGTGGTTGGTGGTGGTGGTGGGTGGTGGTGGGTGGTGGTTACAAAGTTAAAGAGTTGAGTAAATTGAAAAACATAGTATGTTGAAATGGCAAGGATAAAATTGTCTTTAAAATCCATAATTTTGTAAATCATGTCCATAAAAGAGCATAGCCCATAATTAAAGAGAACAAAAATAAAAAAAATGTCTTATGCCTCGAAAATGACAAAGGGTTTATCTCATCTAAGTATAAGAGTTAATATTTGATTCATTCATACTTGACACATATATGACCGTCTTAATAAAGATCAACTAATAACTATCCAAGTACCCCAAGTGCGAGATACTTGCCCCGTTAGAATATCCGTCACAATTCTTCTATTTAGTCAATTCTTCTAGAAAGTTCTTGAGTAGGTCACAACTTTCACGCAAAGACCTAGAAAGTTCTTGAGTGGGTCACAATCTTTCTATTTTTTCCCTTAAAAACGGATTTCCTAATAATATTAGAAAAAAGATTATTTATTTAGTCGGTTAACAAGCCTTATAAATACCAACCCATCATCTTAGGGTTTCTTCATCTTACAAATTTACAATCAATTGCGAAATCCCCAAATCAATCTTCAACATCTCAATTCTTCTTCGATCATCAATCTCTTTTCAAGGTATATATATTTAACCTTCTGTTCCTTTTTCCTTCAAATATTTTATTTAATTTAATTAATTAATTCTATTATCTCTTATTATTATTATTATTATCTTCTTCTTTTTAATTCATGTAGTTCTAAATTGTAATTCGATCGTTGTTTCGAATTGAATTTAGGTATAGAAATATTGATTTGTTGATTGGTTATGGTTTATACGCGATTATAACTCCTTGTATTAAACCTAATTTATTAACTAGCGATAAATTTGTAGCTGTTTAATTGAAGTTTTGATCAATTATTTTCTGGAGATATTAGTTTTAATGATCTTAAAAATAATCTATTACTCCATTATTGATGAACTTGGTGATTTCTCTACTGATTGGAAACTGATCAACATGATGATAAAATTTTATCGATTTTATGAAGGGCAAATTCTCGTTTAAGACGGACACTTTTAAGACGAGTGAAATGTGACAAACAACCTATTTTCGCTTAGAAAATTACTCCGTATATTGTTACATTTTTTTGTCTTAAATAGATAAATGGGTCACATTTAACCCCCTCTTAAGCTTGAAACCAAATGTGACCGTCTTCAGTAAGACTTATCGTTTTATTGCCCCATCTGAAGGTTTGGTTTGGCTTGATTATCTAAGAACATAAACTTGATCATAGTTACGTTTTTTAGTACGAAATTATCTGTTTTATGAATGACTTTAGGAGGCTTTGTTTTTTGAGGTTTAATTGGTGATTTTAATTTTGTGTAGATGCAAATTTTTGTCAAGACACTTACTGGCAAGACAATTACTCTCGAGGTCGAGAGTTCCGACACAATTGACAATGTCAAAACTAAGATTCAGGATAAGGAGGGTATTCCTCCAGATCAACAAAGGCTGATCTTTGCTGGTAAGCAGCTCGAGGATGGCCGAACTCTCGCTGATTACAACATTCAGAAAGAGTCTACCCTTCATCTTGTGCTTCGTTTGAGGGGAGGCATGCAGATTTTCGTTAAAACTCTGACTGGAAAGACCATTACCCTTGAGGTCGAGAGTTCCGACACCATTGACAATGTGAAAACCAAGATTCAGGATAAGGAGGGTATTCCTCCAGACCAGCAAAGGCTCATCTTCGCTGGTAAGCAGCTCGAGGATGGTCGTACTTTGGCGGATTATAACATCCAGAAGGAGTCTACCCTTCACCTAGTGCTCCGTCTCAGGGGAGGAATGCAGATTTTCGTTAAAACTTTGACTGGAAAGACCATTACCCTTGAGGTCGAGAGTTCCGACACTATTGACAATGTGAAAACCAAGATTCAGGACAAGGAGGGTATCCCTCCGGATCAGCAGAGGCTGATCTTTGCTGGTAAGCAGCTGGAGGACGGACGCACTTTAGCCGACTATAATATCCAGAAGGAGTCAACCTTGCACCTTGTTCTTCGTCTGAGGGGTGGTATGCAGATCTTTGTTAAGACTCTTACCGGGAAGACCATCACCCTTGAAGTCGAAAGCTCTGACACTATTGATAATGTAAAGACGAAAATCCAGGATAAGGAAGGCATTCCCCCGGATCAGCAAAGGCTGATCTTCGCAGGAAAGCAACTCGAAGATGGCCGTACCCTGGCTGACTACAACATTCAGAAGGAGTCCACCCTTCATTTGGTGCTTCGTCTGAGGGGAGGGATGCAAATTTTCGTGAAAACCTTAACCGGGAAGACTATCACCTTAGAAGTGGAGAGCTCTGATACTATCGACAATGTTAAGACAAAGATACAGGATAAGGAAGGGATCCCACCAGATCAGCAGAGGTTGATCTTTGCAGGGAAGCAATTGGAGGACGGGCGCACCTTGGCTGACTACAACATTCAGAAGGAATCGACCCTCCACCTTGTTCTCCGTCTTCGTGGTGGTTTCTAAGCCGTTTATATTGTACTTATGGTGTGAAGTTATTATCTGTTGCTGTTAGACTATTTCCCTTTCGTTGTATGAGGATAACTATTCCTCTGGTTTATAAGTCGTCCTTGAATAAAAGTCCTATTTGTGTCTAATTTGTATTGTGGCTATTCATTAGATGCCAATGACGTTTATATTTGGATCATTATCAGAAGAGTAGGCACTGAATTTAACATTTCTGTTCCGAGTTCAATTTAACATTTGAGTTATTTCATGTACAGGATTTAATGATCGGTTAGCATATTTAATGAGATTATCTTGTAAATTTTTTCCTACTTAGCTTATTAATGTGTGTCCTTAGGGCACACGTTAGAAAAATGGTTTAATTTACTTCATCAATTTTACGTTCTTGCCTTACTCATCATTTTCATTCATCACTTGTATATCCTGCAATTATATATATAAACCAGGATGGAATACTATACATCAGAGATAAGTTGATCTCAGCCATTATCGTCACTGAACCTTTTGATGCATTTTAGGGGAAGAAACCAATTGCAGCAAAATTAGAAGCACTTTAACTTCTGGGTATTAATAATTTAATATGGTAATAGAAAAAAAGATAAGCTTAATAATAATTGGATAATTTGATAACTTGATTACATTATTAGAGGAAAATAAAACAATTTTTCTAGGAAGGGTAATTTATGACAACTTTGTGAAAAAATATACAGTTTAATTTTCATAGTGCTTAGAGATCAATCATCATCAATGACAATAAAACTAAGTAAATCTCATCTTCATTTCCCTGTATGATTGCAACTATTGATAACTTGTGTAATGATTCTATAATCCTTTACTTTTTTTCATTGATACTACAAAATATGGAGTATTCGCCGCTCAATTTTACTAAACCATTTTTAAAAGGGCCTCAATGCAAGACATCAAGAGGTGGTAATGTATTTTACGTACATTGACAATCATTTCACCAAAAAAAAAAAAAATCCGAATATCAAGCGAATTGCGCATAGTTTCTTGGACCGCGAATAATGTTAATATTCAGGAAGCTTGAAATGTAAGACCTACATATTCATGAAGGTGTATACATCGTAGCCATATCCTGAGCCATAACTTCAAAAGCCTAGTTTGCTTACCAGCAACAAATATCAACAAATTACAGCTAATTGTACAGAGAAACTGATCATCATGAGGCATAACTAGAAGTTAAACAATATCTATTTCTATTTTCCCCGGCCAAACCCGAGGGAAAGGGGGGGGAGAAAAGAGGCACTATCTGGTAATTACAGCTATTACACAATTCTGACCTCCCCCTTCTTATACTTCAGGTTTTGACCTTTTTAGCTGCGGGCTGGGCTTCATCATTTTCAGCATCTTCATCGTCTCCCTCTTCCTCATCAGCTTCATCGGCTAATTTTGTGAGTTCATCTTGTATCATAAGCTTGATTGATGCCTTTCTTGATGTAAGCTCCGTATTGAATTGATTGGCTGCCGGGATGAAGAAATTACTATTAGTAACAGTGAATATAAGAATGCTTCTTGAGCAGCTCCAATAATGATATGTTCGACTACTTATGTCCCAAATTTATAAAAGAGGTGAGTGTTGGTCACTTTATAAATCTACTCCCATTGGCAACTAATTTTAGAATAAAATCCCCTTAGACTTGATAAAAGAGGTGGCCAGTTCCGTTTAAGTACGATTCAGCAATGTATAATCAGCTCATGGTCTTAAATCGCAGTTGGAGAGTTGTTCATGAAGAGTCATGGTAACCTTCGACCCTTGAAATCTCAGTTGTGATCTCAGTTGTGGTGCGGCCTAATCTTGATCATATATATATATATATAACTATAAATGCGGCTGAAACTGCCTAAAGATAATAATAACAGCAACCTTCAATGCCCTGGTTTATATGCAATAAAGATAAGTGCAGGAGATGTCATCTCATGCCATGCAGACAGTCGTAATTAATAATCAAATCCGCCATATATAGTAGTAGGTCAAAAGATGACAACAGTCAACAGAAGAGAACATACCAAGCTGCTTCAGAATATCCGTGAATGTTGCCTGTAGACATTTCCAGTTGAAAAGCATATTAGAGGAAGCGAAAATGTAATAATCCACAGCATGTCAACATTATCCACGTTCATATTTTGATTTCAGTGCGTAGGTTGAAGGTACAAACAAAACCATTCAACAGCCTGGAATTGAAGGGGACTCCATTCCGGGAGTGTCGTGATAACTGATGAGCACAAAACTATCTAGCATTGTTGAGTGTTGACCAAGACAGTTTTTAAAAAAATGCACCTCTAGAAAAAGCACCCCGCGGGTCTAGAGATTGATTTCATGCAGCAATATATGTATTTCAGTTTTGATATTCAGCAAGAGAACACAGTGGCTTAATATACAAGAGTTGCAACTTAGTATAATCATCATGGTTTCTAATATATACGGAGTATATACAATGTAAGTATATCATACCAGGGCGAACATCAGTATATGGATGTATGGTATACAACAAGAGAAGGACTCGCCATAAATATAACTATACAAGTGCTATTCTTAAATAGAACGCTAAAGCAAGGATGTTTTGAAACTCACCGTATTGAAGTCAACTTCTTTAAGAATGTCGCATATTGCAGTCTTTAGTTCATCATCACTCGGCTTCAATTCATCTTCTTTTGGTTTTCCTTTTCCTTTCACAGCCTTATTGCCTTCAGAAACAAAGACAGATCCACACTCAGTAACTTCTCTTGCAATGTGATACACGATAACTTCTAGGGAAAAAAAAATCCTGTATTAACACCTACGAGTACTTAATTATTTTCTTCTGATTCTGAAAATGACTTCTCAGAAGCAGCTATTTGGAAAGGTTATGGGGCATATTGCCTCTCTTGCAGTGTGATACATCGGTAACTTGAGGGAAAAACTTTTCATGTATTAACACCTACTTAATTATTTTCTTCTGGTTCTGAAAATGACTTCTCATAAGCAGCTACTTCTAAATGTTATAGGGAATATTGCTAAGGCACTTGAAAGAAGAGAGAACAAATCTCACGCATCCACCAAGGACACGGGATTGGCACAACTCACAATGAATCGTGAATAAGTTAGAGCATATCTGTATCAACGTATCATGGTGTTTACTTAGAATCTATAGATCATATATGGAGTAATTTATCGATGGTGTTGTATCAACCACATAGTGAATCTCTCTAGATGAAACCAGATGATAGATAGAATCTTCAAAATGGTACTTGACAAAGCATTCAAAATATGTTGCTCAAGCTCAGATAGTTACCAGATTTTTCCTTCGTACTCGACTTCTTTGAAGCTGAGTTCTTCTCCTTTTTAGGTTCTTCCTTTTTCTTCTCCTTCTTAGGCTCTTCATTCTTTTTCTCCTTTTTTGGCTCCTCGGTCTTATTCTTCCTTGAAAAAACCTTAGGAGTTGTGTCATCGCCATCACCGGTCTTTGAACGGCTAGCAGATGATTTTCTGGAGGTTCCTTTGGGCGTTGATCTAGGTTTCTTAGGAGTGATGACTTTTTTATTTGTAGCTTTACCAGAAGATTCGATACTTGGAGTCTTTTTCTTAGTTTCTTTCTTTGATTTTCCTGCACTCACTTTCACTTTTTCAGTTTTTTCTTCAGAATCATCATTTTTCTCTTCACTCTCAGAATGCTCAGAATTCTCATCATCCGATCTTTCGGCAGTCCCATTCTCTTTCTCCCCATGCTCGTTTTCCTCCTCTTCCTCAGACTCGTCATCAGTCAACTGTTTAGTCACTTTCTCTTTTCTCTGGAATCATCCCAATTCAATCAAAAAATAACTAATAATGGTCAGCAACCATATTGGCAGAACTTTTCAGGCTTAGAAAGCAAATTGCATAATTAAATTCACTGTAACAGTAAGTAGTAACCCAGATGATTGTTGAATAAATTGAATACTTAAAGGTCACAACTGAAAAGGCAACCCTCTGCAGAGCTAACATGTCCCCCTTTTGGCTTGACGCCGTGATAATTTAATTTCTAACAGGAAGAGGTCACAACTCCGTTTTTCCCTTTGTAATCTTTATATGGTATATATACCAAGTAACCAAGGTATCAAGATGCTCTACTATGAAGAAAAAAACAGTAAATTGCATAATCTACCACTGAGTATACATTTACTGTACAAGTGGATTGTCAAAATTCTAACTATGCTACACATCGACTAGGCCATCCCTTGTGTCGCCGTTTCACGCCTTTTAAACGCCTACATCTATGTTTATTTTGATCAGGAAATACAACAGGCATGTGGTGAAAAAAGAGGACCTTGCTAGAGCTTTTTGACGATGTGGGCGTAGATCCTGATTTGGTCGCAGGCCTCTTCCGCTTTTTGCCCTGAAAAAGAATTATGTCAACTTTCAAGAGATCTAAACCAAGTAACATTAAATTTTGTGAGTAGACAACAGCAAATGTACATCTGTTAGCATTGAACCTATGAGACAAACCTGATCTTGATCAGCAAGTAAAACAGTAGTAGTAGCATGAGGAGCCACCAAAAAGTCCAACAGCTTGGCAATAATATCTTCCTTCACATCACAAATGTGACAAATTCAACCCCAATAAGGTATCCACAGGAAGTTTGATAAAAAAACAAAAATGATTGTTAAGTAGAAAAGAAATTAGACACATCATCATTCATGATATTCAACACTCTAATACTCAAAACATCACTCCATACCGGCCTTCATCTGCCAGACTGTCAACAGAGATAGGCATACGAGTACACTATTAACAACAACAACGTTACTCCTGTGCCTCAAGGGTTCCAGCGGGATGCGGGATAAGGGGGGCTCGTCGGATACTTGAATCTCGCAGCAATACCCTTGTGCTAGCAACACAAAGAGGCTTTTTGAATGACCCAGAGTGAACTTTGAAAGTCAACACCTAATTTGCTTCTCATTCGGCCCAAGCAAAAAAAAAACTAAAGTCTGAGTTCATTGGGTGTACCTTTCTAGAGGAGGCCCTGCTCATTGGGATATCGAGCACATCACAAAATTCCAGCAACTTCTCTTTGACTATCTTGTCAAGCTTCTCCTTTATTTTCAGCTTTTGCTTCTCCTGCAACAGAACTTGATAACTAAAGAGTTCCAGCTAGGTACTTCAAATTAAGTACAGTAACATTAATGCAAAAGCAGTAAAAATGATTTGTATAACTAGATAAAGCTTATAGGCCAAGTTGTGTACACGCCTTATGAAGCTTATAGGCCAAGTTGTGTACACACCTTACTCTACAGACTTATGTATATCCCCTATAAATTTAAACATCCTATGTTTTGGAGGGAAGGATTTAGAGGAAATAGAAGGGAAGCAATCTCCTTTGTTTGGATAGCAACATGCCAACATAGGTTCGACGAAAATGGAGGGATCCATTTTCCCTCCTACAAGCCAAATTAAATCCATAATTATGGGAAAGATTTAGATAGCTGCCTACAGAAAAGTATCTAACCACTAAAAGATGGCGAGCAGGCAAATATTATTAATTGCTTTGTTCTCAGTTTAGCACGAATGACAATCTCAGAGAAATAGGTTTTTCAATAGCTTAGTTCCTCACACTACGTTTAAATTTAGCAAAAAAACGGAGAACATACAAAAAAGATGACAAAGCAACTAAGTTGCATGTTAACCCACTACATTATGGAGTAATTTTGTGTTCAAAAGGAGGGCACTTGGGCAGTGAAGGAATTTACCTCATCGTCATGCCACACAAAACCAGAAAATCGTGAAACATTATGCTTAATCAGAGCCGCCTACAACAAGAGCAAACAAAAAAAAATTCAGATTATTACGAAAGATATATTTATCTGGGGTGCGCACTTATAGTAACAATCAACTTATTAGTATAAATGTAGCTTCTCAAAAAATACACTCTTTAATTACATCATTTACATCTAATCATTTTACATGAAATCATTCCATATGTGAGCATATCGCAAACAATATAAGCTACGAAAGTACACAATCCTTTTTAAACGGACACATTGCAGCACATAATCTAGAATAAAGTATCAAAAGTTAATTCTCTCTTTGTGATGTGACTATATAGAATACTTGGAGATATACTCTTCAATATACATTCTTCAATTGCTTGCGACAATGCAATATGTGAAAAAAAAGCATATTGCAACCACCGCAAGTTACTGAAATATGCTGAACTTTTACACCGGCACATTGCAAGTATCGAAAGTTAATTATCTCCCGACTCCTGGTGATATGACTACATAGAATATTTGGAGATTTCCGCCTCTGGCCCAGTACTCCTTGTATTTTAAAAGGCCAAAACAGATTCGTGAAATATAGCTTACCATGTACTCGCTCCTGCCCATTTGAGCAAGTGGGTAAATTATTAAAAGCAAATGTGTTAGCTTAATCTATTAACTGCCTACCGCAGTACCGCTAACCTTACCATTTCAGCCAAAAAAATGGGCAGTGAGCTAGAGAAGCTGCGTCAACGGCAACAGTACACTTAATTTTAGAACAATACTTTCAATATAAATCAGAATTTGACGTTCAAAATTTAAAATTTCCAAAAACATTAGAGAGGGTTGGACGGTAGAGGTGATGGAAAATAACAGCAATGTTAGGGTCGGTTGTTGGTGGGGTTATGGTGACAAATTGGGGGCGGAGCAGGATTTGGAGGGACTGAGTCATGAGTGTTAGTGGCAGGTTTAAGGTGAAGGAAGAAGATGGGTCTAAGTTGCTTAGGGATGTATAACGGAGTTGTGATATTGAATACACGAACAAATCATATTAATCTTAGTGACGTGGAAGTATTAAGTGCGTATAACTGATGGCATTTTCTTGTAATTATAAGGTTATGATGACACATTAATCCAAGTTTTTACAAAACATGGAATGAGAACGGATTGTATTGTCGTAAAAAGTAATTCGGAGTATGGATAGATTGGTCTAGATAGGAGGGGTATAATAATATCAAGAGCACATTGGAAAGTATCAAGAAAAGAACTGAAAATATTGATAGTGAAGGGTTTTGTCCTAGTGACAGTTTTAACTTCAGTTTATGCCATATTATGAAGGTGGTAGCGGCAAGAGTAAATGAAAAACAAAGAATTAAGGCACATGATTACGAATTGAGATTCATTTCTACCATTCACATGTAAGAAAATACACGATAGGAAGGGAAAATTTGTTTCATTCCCTTTATTACCTAGTATGTTATGCTTTCGGTACCTTTTAAATCATCTTGTAAAAACATTTATCTTTTTGCATCGGTTATGGTGAAGACTCTAGTTCAATTAGTGCTTGTGGCTTTATATTGAGACCTCCAGTGAAAGTATAATTTGCCCTTTTTCCTACCTCTTTTTTTCTCATAGTTCCCTAATTCCCTTCAGCATATCTTCTTTTACTTCTCTACTTTATTCTTCAACATCACTAATCTCCACATATCAGACCTCTTGTAACTGTCTTATACTGGAAAGTCGGGGGTATCGAAATCTCATAGCATCGGAAATCAGTCATGCGTATTCATATTAAATCGATGTATCGGGCACTCAATTAATTATGTTCACATATGTGTATCGAAGTATATTTAGCGAATTAGGTAACCCTACCAGCAACCAAAGCGTTTATACAAGATTCGTACAAAAACTTCTTGTCGAAACAGCTTATCATGTTTTACAGGCTAACAAGAGACGCGTATTTTTTGCTTATCATATCCTTACCTTTTTTACAATATAATAATTGACAAGTAGTGTTCTCACTCGCCTACAAACAGAAAAAAAAAATTGCTTCAAGTTCTGTTTATAACTTTCAAAACGTTTCCACATTTGGGGTGTATTAGAGGCTAAAATGAGACATGTGTTGTTATTGAAACTGGAAAATTCTCTTTCTCCCAGCTACTGCGTCCATCCTCCCTTCCCCTTCTCATATTTTCCCAATCTGCTGCCTCGTTCGACGACATTCCCCTTCACATTTAGCACACCACTACTTTCCCCACTACCACAATTTTTCATAGTCACCTTCACTGCTCCTCATCCTGCCTTCACCCATCCCTTCATCAGCCCTTGCCAACCTCCTAGTATTCTCTCCAACCTACTCCTTTACTTAGTGCGGTCATGTATACTAGACATATTCCACTTTCAAGAGCGGATGTTTGGGGGTGGATTTTAATATTTTATTCACATTCAATATTTATTCACTCACCCTCTCGTACTTTCACACACAAAGAAACAAAAGAACCAAAAAAAATCCAATACTCCACATCTTCCAACATTTAGGTTCTTCAATTGACATCCATGAATATATTCTGCCATTTGGAAGATTTTTCAGATTTTGGTTGACTAGTGGGTATTTAAAATGTAGATGAACCACCTTTACTGTTACTTTGAAGTAGTGAATTTGCTTAATATTTATGATTAATATAAGTTATTGTCAGTTCTAACAATCTGCTAACAAAAACACAATTTGGTCCATTTGGCCGGTCAGGTCCACTCAAATTTTGGTCTGTTCAAGTACTTCGTCCACCTTTTTACCTTAGTTCGGTATCGGTTCAGCTAGTTAAGTCCGGTCTAGTCCTATTTTGGTCCGGTCCTGACCAGTTAACACGCTCAGGCGGCTTTTCAGGATTCACATCAACATCTAGAAAGCTACAACGTACAAGAAATAAACCAAAGGACAAAAAATTGAGCTCTTCAAGAACAGTCTCTAGATGCCAAGATACACAGAGAATCGAATTTACATGAAACAAACGGGAAGGCATAGGGAACCCACACAAAAGAAATAAGAATGAAAAATGGTGGTCATAAATTAAGCCATGCTCTCATATCTAGTGTACTACTAACAAGAAACATTGGATTCACTTGTTTAACCCCTCAAGTATGAATGTAGCGAATTTCAGGATCAAGCGGGATCCAACAAGACAGAATGAGAAGACTGTGCTCTCTAGGGGAAGACTTAAATATAAGACAATTATGTTGGTTTCACACACCTTTCCTCTTCTCCCATACAGAATGGTATGAAGCAACTTAAATGTCTCCTCAGTCTTTTTCCTTGACAGCTTGTATGCAACTGTAATTCAAAATATGTTAGTACAGCATAAACCTACATAATAGTACAAATGTACAACGCCAACAATCAGAAGTGAGTGTAGATAATTCAGGTGATCATGAAATACTATACCGCTTAACATACTAACGATATTCTGGTAAGCACAAATGCTCATCATATCAGAGAATTGTGTTACAATCTAATGCTCAACATATTGCATTGATTCAAATGAGCACATCTGCAAATACTTACCATGTGGTACAGAATTTTGATACAATTTGCGGACAATGGTACATACAAATGATTGGAAAGCAAAAAAACTACATTAGTGACTATGATTATAAAAATACTCAGAGAAGTCTTATAGCTTAACAGGTAATGTGATTGTAAAGCAAAGCAGAGTGGAGGAGAAAGCTCAGTCAACAGAGAAAATTTTTGGCCCAAATTATTAAGAAGTCTATCCCACCACAAAATATTCCTAAACTCACATGCAGCCAACGAGATTGTAAAATAGCTGCCAAGCAGAAAACTTGATGATTGTCTTTCGTCGAAGAGAAATATATTACCAAACCACGCACTAACTCTTGACTAACCAATGAAACAAACCCAGGCTTCACTTATCTCGCTAGACAATAACCAATGTGAAAACTTGAAAATTTAAAATAAAAAGGCATGCAAAAATTTGGCAGTTCTTTAAAACAAATACTATATGAAAATGAATAAATAATTAATAATTTATTAGTATAATGCACGAAATAATTTCCTTGTTATATACAGAAGAGCTAGCGAAGATCACACTGATATCCTTGGAGGCTTGGACAAAAAATCACTCTATTCAATCAAACTGCCATTCAGTACATGAATTCTCGGTCACATTCAGTTAAAGAAAACCACAAAACAAAATTGAACAAAGAAACTACTCAGCTCTCTAAAAGAAATTTTAACTTCTAAATAGAAAACAAATCTATTAACACTCTGACTTTTAAATTTATGGGATAAACAAAAGAAGTTTAGAAAAGAAATATAATTCCTCACAAGCATGTAACTTTCATCCTCTATTTATGACACGCAGGCATTGCTGTTAGTATGACAACTGAAAAGAAGAGCGCATATAGAAATACAGGCAACCCCCAGTAGGTCAAGCTTAAGGACTTTATTAATACACAGCCATGAGCAATCAACGTAGTAGTGCATATTAACTAGAAGTAATAAAAAGGCACATTCCAACATATATGAGCAGGAGCGATTCAGAGAAAGGAGAGAAAGAGTCATACTATTGGGTATGTCTTTCAGTGGCGTGCCGCGGCCCTGCAATATCAAGCTAACACTTCAGTACAATTAACTAAATGATCAGTATGAAAAGGCAGTATGCACGAGGCTTAGGGCAGGTCACCTTCTCGATGTGAAGATCCCTAGAGGTATCTTTCTCAATTGTTGCAACCAACCTTTCAACAGATTTCCTCTCACGTACTGGACGGTCAATAACAGGAGTCCTTGGTTCCAGCTCCTTTTCAACAACTTTTTTCTTTTCAACAACTTTTTTCTTTCTATCAGAACTCTTCTCCTGGTCACTGTTTACCCTACTGCGTTTTTTCGAACCTTTCCCTTTCTTCTCATTTTTTTTCTCTTTTTCTTTATTTTCTTCCTTATCTTCTTCACTTTCCTTGGCCTCATCACTTTCCATGACTCCTTTATCATTTTCCTTCGCTTCTTCAGTTTCCATCGCCTCATCCCTTTTCTTCGCTTCTTCACTATCCTTCACTCCTTCACCTTCTTTCCCCTCTTCACTCTCTTTAATCTCGTCAGTTTCGTCAACTTTCTCATCTTCAGCCTCCGCCACTTCATCCATTTTCTCATCCGAACAATCAGTTTTCTCCTCTGCCATACCTTCCTTCTTCTCGTCTTTCTCCAAGCTTTCCTCCACTTCCATTGCCTCGGTCTTAGTCTCTTCCTTATCTTCTTCAATCTCCGCTTTTTCCTCTACCTTAATCTCTTCCTTGACTTTTTCTTCCTTCTCCACAGCCTCCTTATCATTCTCACCCTTCTCATCCTCCACCATTTCTTTCACTCCAGTCTCCTCCTCTTTCTTCTCCACCCCACTCTCAATCTCCGCCTCCGCCTTCACCTTAGCATCATTTTTCACCGCCTCCTTCAACTCCGCCTTCATCTTCGTCTTTTCCTCACCCATTCTAAACCCCTTCCTCCCACGCAAAAATCAATTCACACTATTCCCTCCCTCAACAACCTCAGCAATTACAAAATCTACGCAACGAAAACCGTAAAGATCAGTTCTTTAACCTAAAAATCACATCTTCCAAATCACACACCACAAACACAACCTTCCAAACAAACTCAAGAATCTCGCCAATGCACAGAAAGAGATTGACGAAATTACAAACAAAAAAAACAGAAAAATTAAAAAAATTACTTGCAAAATGCACAAAAGTGAAAACCCTAAAGCTGACGAAAGGTAACATTTCGCATCTATAATTAACCGCGAGAAAAGCGAATTGAAGGTACAAACAACGAATATCGATAAAACTGAAATGAAAATTACAGAAATTTGAAGAACTTACAGTGAATTAATGGCGAATTAATGGAGATTCGAAGGTTCGAAAAGAGCTTGTTCGACGACTTGCAGTATTATCACTCTCTCCTCTTTGTTTTGTTTTGCTTGTATAGCATATGAAGAAAATAATAATGAGGGGTATTTTCGGTAATATAACGCTATGGCATCTTTGGAGAGTTGGGGAGGGTGTTTCAACGAGGGTATTTTTGGTATTTTGGGGTTCTATGCTTGGGGTGTTTTTGTGTGTTGAATTTGAAATCCGGGTTTGAGTTTTCGTTTGAAATTTTTGGCGGATGATGAAAATTAATTTCGTGAGGGTTTGTTCGTGTGATTGTGCCTCTTGCATTTTACAAGGAGTAGGTTAATACTTTTAGTAGAGGTGGCCATGGGCGGCTTAGGGGTCGGTCGTCGGTCGCCGGTCGAGCTCAGCTTGGGCGACTTTGAAATGGCATTAAGGTAGTAGCGGGCCGGCCTATTTGAGGGGAGGTTGGCCTTTATCGGCTCTTTGGCCGATTGAGGGTTTGGTATTGTTCAAGTTTTTTTTAAAGTGGGATCAGGGACAAGTGTCAGGGCGGGCTTGGAACCATGGACCTGGACCTAGCTCGAGTTAGACACGAGTCCAACCAGGCCTAAAGTGGGACAATTGGGCTTGGTGTGGAAGACTTGAGACGCTTTTGGTCGGACGAGGTTGTATCGTGCAATTTGTCATCTATAGGTTTTAGGGCGAGCTCGTCTTATTTCACAGACCACGTGCTTTGAAAAGCAACAACGTGATAATAATGAATAAATGGTTGGTGTCGATCATTTATTCATTGTTTTCATGTTGTTGCTTTTCAAAGCACGTGGTCTGTGACAATGTTCACTTCACGAATAGGGCTCTAGTCATGCTCATGAAGATAAGATAAAAGGGTTCAATTCAATTGAATCCTAAAACTATATTTTCATTTCATCGAATATGACATCAACATATGGTGAATCAAGTGATCACAGTTTTTAACTACGATGCCTTGATTGCGCGATCCCCTTGTTTTAACAATCGTGATGTTGTTTGACCATCAATCGTTCTCTTTTGCTCTAGTCGCTGTTCCCTTCTACTATCTTAGCCTTTGGATTTTCGGCCACCGTCCTCCACCATGACGTTGATGCTTCGTCGCACATCGTGAGTACTTTTTATTTGCACTCGTTTGGTTATCTTGCTTACAAATGTATTTAAGGTATGAATTTATAGCACTTTTGTCATTGGAAAAGCTACTTGTGCCCCTTTTTTATCGACCTAAAGGCGATACCCAGGACAAAAGACGCCTCAAAAGGCTGGGTACATAAAAGACACAAGGCTGGGACAATGATGCGTTATTGCCTAAATACCCCATCCCATTAAGTAAATTCGTGTCAATAATTGAATATCTATAAGGTTTATTTTATACTGATGATATGATTTCAATGAGTGGGAGGATAATTATTATAGTTATTAGAGTCCCGATTCGATTTTGCAATTCAAACAAACTTGAGTTATCCTGATTATACAATTTTATTGATTGTTGTAGATCTCACATTCCTATTTAATTGAAATTTTTTAAAGGTGAGACAAGTGTTGATAGTAGGAATAAAGATGGCAACTTTCGTCGACAACGGGATAAGTGTTGGCAGTGAACGAATTCAGGTGAGGGAACGTGGGAGACTAAAGTGGAGATTAAAATGGGGGTTGGTCGTCGACATCATCGAGCTTGTCAAGGACTTCGTCAGTGTGATATAGGTGGCTCTCGCCTCTCGGCGACGCCTGGTGGCGGGTTGGGTAGTTGTAGAGGTAGGGTTGATGTGGTGGTATGAAAGCAGTGAATTCGTGATGGCGGTGACAATGTAGGCTGGTGGTAGTTTATGCTGGGTTTCGAATACATATAATATGGCTCGTTAAAATGTAATAAAAACACTAAAAATCATATTTGAGCACTATAAATTTCCATAAATCATCAAAATGACCTAAAATCATATTAGGACCAGAATATATTGACATGCAAATAACTTTGTGATTTTATCTTATAAAACACAAATTACTAGTTTTCTTTAAGTTACCATAACTCGAAAAAACTATAAATCGATTATGCATGCAACAACCAAAGCGCTCTGATACCACTTGTAAGTTTTTTAAACTCGATATTAGACATTTCTAATATTATTTTACTGATAGTTTACTCTTAAACTATTTAGATCTTATGCATGCATAACAAAAGATTAAGTAAAGAACAATTTCTTACATTGATTATATGAAATGGGCACAATATTTGAACTCCTTTCAAATATTGATCTTGAGCTAGTATGATGAGGATGATATTCCAAGTTCCAAATTATAAACTCTCCAATTAGTAGCACCCAAGACTACCCCTCTAATCACTATATAAAATACTACACTAGTAAAATATAGTAGTTCCCTTAAAATAACTAATAATCTAATTACTACACTTAGTAATATTATTAGTAAATATGAACACTAGAAATTTGAAGCTTCTCGAGCTTTCTTTTAGTGTAAGAATGTAGAGAGATGTAGAGAATTTTGCATAAATGAAAATATGAGATGGAGTGTGGTATAAATAAGAGGAAACTTGTCATCTTTTCTTCTTCACTAGCACCGGCCACATGGTTCAATTGTGGGGGTGTGTGGTCACTTTCAATTGTTCTTAACAATATAAATAAGTAGTGTGTAAGAATAAGTCTAGTATATGATTACATCTAATTCTCAATTAGATTAATACACAAAAACTAATCATCCTCTTGTACACAACATAAAATCGGTGCACCCCACTTAAAATGGGTGTCCATTTTATTTTTGCAATTTGTCATTTGTCACATATGTGACATGTGACATGTAACATGTAATTAGGCTTATAAATGTACATTTAACTAATTTAAATGCAATTTCATAACAAAAAAATTAGACTTAACATTTTAAGTCACATTTAATAACTACATGTAAATAAAATTAGTCATCTCATATTTGGTTAAAATAATCTACAACAATTTGTAATTATAATCAACCAATTTTGCTTATCTCAAATGTTTCATAAACATAATGCATTTTTAGTAATATAACAATTAAATTACTAAAATGAATCTTATTTAATCATATTACAATAAGATATATTTTTCACTTACAATATAAACTTGGTTCAATTTAAGGGATTTAATTAATCTGTATCGCTATACAATTAATTAATGTACATGATTAGGGGATTGTCCTTTAGGTGTGACCTCAAGGGATCAGCTGATTACCACCGTCATACGACAGTAACGTCAAACTCAAATGAGCAAATCGTTACCGATTTATGTTGACCAGTTGACTATAATATTCATCATCCCTTTGTATTCTTATTATTGAGATTTAATTATGTGATCGCACTATTGTTGAGGACACTTACTCCAACACCTATATACACACTTATAAGTAGGTCGGGTACACATATCGCCGCGCGTATTCGGCAGTACTTGTAAGTGTATTTGGTAGTACTTGCAAATCACGCATACCAACTGGTAAGCCACCGGGGGTTACATACTCAGTTCATAAGGCATAGATTCGATTCATAAATATACTTCACGAAATTGCTCATGGAAAAGCTTGAACTCGAAACCCTTGGTAACTTTATCCAAATTTTAACCACTTAACCCTTGCTATGTTAGATTATGAATGGAGGAAATACTGAACAATGCCCTATGTAAAATTGTAACACAAATTCTCATTTGTGACGGACACTATCCGTCGCAAGCTTAAGACGAATACCATATTCTCTAACAAAATACCCATCAAGGGTGAGTGGAGAAGCACATGGGGGTTGCCCACCTTGTCCCCTATACCCATTTCATCTCACAAAATACCCGTCGCAAGATCCGATCCGTCGCAAGCAATACCTACTGAAATTGTAAATTATACTCCATTATTTACCAAAAAATGATACTCGTATCAAATTTCAACCTTACCTTCTCAAATCTCAATTGTTTAGTGTACGATGATGTGATAGATCGAACCTACCTACTCCTTTATTTAGAACATCCGTAACCCCTCCATTGTTGAATTGTCATATTTGTCAAGAAAAATATTGACCTCGTGATAAATTGGTACAACGTACATATATATAGAAAAAAATGAACGTACTAAATTAGTTAGTATGATCGTAATGATGTACCCACTTTGACGATATTGGACTCCATCGTCCTTACTTTAATAATTGATGTCCTAGACATCACCCTGCTAAACAGCATTCATGTACCAAAGTTTCTTCGCCATTATTCTAAGACGGAAGTATAATGGACAATACGTTTCACCGTTCAACCTTCAAATCTCCTTTTAGATCGATACACCCTTTGTCACTTAATACTGTGAAGAAAAACAAAGCAAGCAGCTTTGATGTCCATTTCTTAAGGTAACTAGAGTCGGTATCTCTTCAAACGGCCTATTTTATTTGGTTTTAAATAAAGACGGAAATTTTGTTACCAATTTTACAGTAAATTGTGACAATTTTCAAAAAACAGGGTATCATAAGCTGTAACACTAGCTGACTAGTTACATATAACTATAAAATGTTCATAAATCTCCGTCTTTATAACATACGTGAGATTTGGGTTGCCTGAAACAAGAAAGATTGTGATTTTTACGGATAATTAAGCAAACTTCCCTAAAACTAAAATTCCGTATGAAAAAAAAACATAAACAGCTTAAAATTAAATTAATCATTAATCATACATTAAAAAAAATAACAGAAAGTATTACATTATTTTTTGACCATAACATTTTTTTCTTTTAAATAAAAAAAACATCATTCAGACTTATAAGTTTCACCGAAAACTTCCGGTTGTCCAGCAACATAATCCAACAATCCTTCAGCAGCTTTATCACCGGGAGTATCGGTAGCCTGTGGAGTAACCCTACTAAACACAACACCAACCGCAAGAAAAAGAGCCGTTGAAGCTAATAATGGCCAGAAAAACCCCAATAAATCAATAAACCTCGGCGCCGTCATCGAAACGATATAAACTAACATTATTAATATTATTCCAATTAAAGCATGGAATTTAAACTTCAATAATTTTTCTTGGATCTCCATTTTTTTTTTTAATTTTGTGGTTTTTTTTTTTGGTTTTTTTTTTGGGAGTTTTAAGGAGGGGAATAATTAGGGATTGAATGAGAGGAAAGTGAGGAAGGAAAGTAAAGAAAGAGAGAGAGGAAAGATAAATCCAACTTTGCAGAGATTCTCTGAAAGATGTAATTAAAAAATGGTCAATGTTTTTGGTTTTATTTGGGTTAATTTTTGGTTTTTACTTTTCACCTGCTAAACGGTCTATATCTAGTACAGTAGTACTTACTGTGAGAACAAGAGGTAGCTCAAGTGGTAAGAGCACTCTTACTTCAACCTTGAAGTTGGGGGTTCGATTCTCACCCGCGACATTGTGCGCTCATTTGAACAAAAAAAAAACAGTAGTACTTACTGTGATAAAACATTTTATGGTGACGTTCACATGACATTTTTTTGAAGCCGTCTATTTTACATCGGTTTTATACGATAGTCTGACCGTCTTAAATAAGAATTGGTTGATGATCGAAACTGTTTGGTAAAATTTGCTTAAAAGGGAGGTGTGTTCGTCGATCTAGAGTTCTAGACATCGCGTCGGGCTGGATTTGGGCTGGGAACTCCACAACAGGCATGAGCCAAGCCAGTGAAATAGGGCGGGCCGGGTTGACTCAGGCTGCCGAGGGAGTGACCCGGGCTGCCGGGCCTCACATATTTTTTATTTTTATTTTTATAAAATGGACGGGCTAAGAGGGGCTGGGTTGGAAATATAAAACCCACGCCCGACCTGTTTATTGAGCGCGCCCAACAGAACGAGCAAAACAGGCCGGACTGACACACCCGTTTACCATGTCCATGTCGATCACATTAGGTTTTGTGTGCGACCGTCAATCATTTAGCGATAAAAATGGTTCTTTTATGTTAAGAAGAGCACAAATTCTCATTTAAGATGAGTCGACCCATCTTAAAGGAGACTATAAGAAGATAGACCACTTTTTATTATCAATACAATTGTCCACTTTTATGTTAAGTTTCATTCCAGAAACACTCTATATTGTCATATTGAAGGGTCTAAGTGGCTCACTAGATAAAAATAAGAACAATAAGTCTTGCTTACGACGGACACAATTCGTCTTAGGCTTAAGACGAGTCAAAGACTACTACATAGTGATAATAAAGACAAATTTTTTGGTATTTTCTAGATAACAAGTAGGGTGATTTACTATGTATTTAGCTCGACTTAAGCTCGAGACGGATAATCTCTGTCTTAAATGAGAGTTTGTGAAAAATGAATCGTAGTAATGAAGTATTAACATATAAGGATTTATGTAATTAATTTTATTTGATATTGATGTATTATGTACTTATGTGCACAATAATCTTATGTGTTTTTTTTTTGGACAAACTCATTAACTCATCTATTTAACATTTTAACCCCATCAAATGGAAGTTCACACAGGAAATACAACATTCATCCAACCAAACAAGTTTTTACAGTTCACATGAATTACAATTTTCAAGCAATATAAATTTAATTTTCACGAGAAATTTACAAGGTAAATTATCACATTCGCTCACCAAGTCGAAGAAGGCCAGTGGCAATAAGGCACAACCTGTAATGGGTTAATGGGAAGTACATACCAAAAGAACTACAAGTAGAAGGGATAAAACATAGAAGCTGTAGTAGTGTGCCTCGCTACAAGGCGTTTTGGATATTCCAAAAGTGGACGCTTGTACAAAAAAGTGAACGATTATACATTCGACTCAGGGAGCGGGAAATACTGCAGGCGACAGCCCTGAGAGGACCACACCAAACAGTAGTTGGAAGAAGAGTAACATAAATTTGCTTAAGCAAACAGGCTTAAACACATTGAATATGCTGAAGTAACTGAACAAAACATGTATAGATGATTTACGATATTGCAGGACCAAAGAATATAATACAGAGGAAAATCAGGTAATCAGAATATGCATGAAATAGCTGTATATGTTACGGAGTATTTGATTTGATTGCAAATAACCTGCATCGAAGTCTGTGTGATTATGTGCTTCATCCTTCATGACCGTTCCTTCTTAGCAGACTTTTCTGTTGCTTCAGGATATGATTGAGCTTGAGCTATATCGGATGCCGACAATGTCCCTGACTGATCAGCATCCAGTTCTTCAAATTCTTCAAATACAAGAGCTAAGTCCTCCTGTGTTATTTTTCCCATCTCTTTCAGCTTATACAAAGCAAACTCTGCAGCACTGCAAACAAAATATCAAAATAATCCGACATGAGATTGGAAGCATTAGGTTGATTTCAGGACACAACAGATCATATTAAGTTAACAATATATTTAAACGTACTCGACAACCCCGTCGTCATCAATATCTGCTGCCTCTAAATCCAGATTGGTCATTCGTCGACGAAGGACTTGCTTGACCAGGTCCTTTTGTCTGTTCTCAGTATTTAGCTCGGCAATATACAGGAAAAACTGTGCTACACATATCGTGCTCATCAAAATCCAAAAGACTGCAAATAGACGGCCTCCCTCGGTGGAGAAACTGTGATCTCCATACCCCAATGTAGTGATAGTACAGCAAACACAGTAAAATGCATCAATAATATCCAACTTCTCAACAAATGTCAGAAAAAGAGTTCCAATTAAAATGAGAACCAAGAGAATTAGAAACACCAAAACGCATTTATATCTAGCTTTGTTCGTTTCAATTTCTTTTATAACGTCACTCGGGCCAAACTCTTTACTCATATGCCATGCTCTGACAAGCATCTTCTCCTGCTTCTCGACAAGATAATCTGCTCCCTTACTAAGAATCAATCCAACCAATGCCACTCCCATGAAGACAAAAACACAGGCAAGGAGCTTTGCGAGGTCACTCCGCGGAACTAGGTCGCCATACCCGACTGTAGTCATGGTCACTACACAGAAGTAGAGAGCATCAATTATATCATTTGTCTTTTTACCACTGATGTGATGCCTACCTGCGTAAAAACAAATTGCGCCAACAACAAGGTAGGCCGACAAGAACGCAGCGACTTTTATTAGATTTGGATTCACTTTCCAGAATGGAGACTCGGGGGTTCTAGCACAAGCAATTTCATTCACTTCTTCGGGTACAATCTCCATGAGAGGGGCACTTCTAGATCGACGGTATCTCCTTTTCTTGATAGCATCCTTTCGTTGTTTTGCAACCCTAGGATCAAAGCATCCCGGCAGTAGAGTTTCTTTTAAGAAGTTATTATCAGTCATCTAGGCAGATATAAAATCAACTGCCTCAATAGATTACCGAAATAGACCAGAAGCTTTAGAGTTTGTTTCCCGAGAAGATAGCTCAGAACTACAAGAAACACAAGGTAATTGTCATAACTCAAAAACACATACTGAGGAAAGCAGCTGTATCATAAGCAAACAAGTGTTTCCCCAATTTGTGAATTCATAGAAACAAAAAATATAGCTTGCAAACTAATGTAACAAATTATCAAGAAGAGACTCAAGAGAGGGTATATGGTGATTTCAATGACTCATTGAGCCTTGTGACAACGCGAATTCTAGGCACTTATCTTTCGCCATGAATTTTCATCCACTTGGATCCATCTCATCACTTCTACAACCAAACTTGAACTCTTTGCTTTACATTTAGCAAGTCACTTACATCGGTATATGTAGATTGTAGTAACAAATGACGAGGCATTAATAGCCCAACATTTACAACCAAATATGATATCCAATACGAAGCATATTGTTTACGATGAGTATCCCTTTCGAGTATATGGAAGTAGCTAACTTAAGGAATAGTTTTCGGAAGCCTTGAATAACAACCCCCCAACCCATTTGTGCCTTACATATATATATAGGCCGTGTTCTTTTCGACTGATAGGAGCTGAAATGAACTGAATGAAGCTAAACTAAATGCAATTCGGCGGGAATCAACTCCAGCTTCTAAACGAATATTATCAATATTGAGAAAGCTCAGAAATTCACTGATATTTAATTTTACGCCTATTAATCAAGATCGAGTCAACAAGTACATTAGGTCGTAGATTCGAATCCCCCTCGCGTTAATTCACCTAGTTCTAATGACAAACCTCACCGTGATCTAAACCAAAACTCATCACATCTCACATACACAGGAACAACAATATAAAAAAATTCCCATTATTATTTGCCACAAATCAAACAAAGCCCTAAAATCATAGTTTTTCACAAAAATAGCAAGAATTTGTCAAACAAACTAACAAAGCAATGAGTATGTAACAATATGGTCTCTCGCTATAAGACGGTCTTATTCTATAATTTGCGGTTAAAGACACAAGAAAAGAAATGTGGCTTACCGAGTGAAATGGGGGTTCTTATGTAGAACCTCGAATGTGTGAAATTCTATCTATAGATTTAGTTGAAATACCCGAGAGACAATAATGGAAATAATTGTGTTAACTAAATGGATATGAAAACGAAAGATCCATTGAAAATCTAACGTTTACTTGTATTAATATTATTATTAGTTGTTTACTTGTTTATGATGATGCAACAACATAGCTGGATTGCTGAAAAACGTGCAAGCCACCTGCCACTTGTTGTGTCTTAATAATCCAACTGTGAAGACTCTCTTTTGTAATCTAGAAACTAGAAAGTGTTAACGGGCCAAGGAGACCCGGGGGTGAGGCGAGGCGAGGGTGGGAAAGTGTATCATGAACCGGCCATTGGCGGGAGGCAAATTGGTTGAGTCGGGCCGGTTTTAGGGAAGGGCGACCTTGAACAGGCATATTATTGGTTTGAATAGAGCGGGCCTATGGGTGTTGTTAGAGCTAGATAGTGTTGCGGGCCAGCCCCATCGGGTCTCATCCCCATGGCTAGCCAGCCCACGATGTTGGCCCACTCAACCCACTAGGCCCGAGATCCATTCTCCCTGACCCACACCCCCAACCCGCCCAGTCCACACCCATTTTTCATAATTTTTCCCAAGCGGGGTGATTCAGGGCCACCACTTTCCCAGCCCGACCTGCCTTAACCCTCAACCCTCTGGCCCGTAGTGTGGGTTCGGGAGACGGGCTAGGACGGGCTAGAGCGACCCATGCAATTGGTTACCACTGGCTTTAGGTAAAACTGACAAGAAAGTCTAACCGAAAAAATGATCTCATACATAATCATGTCGTATTATTAATTTACTTTTACAAAAGTGATCACATTTAACTGTAAATTGGTCTCACAAATAAAAAAGGGTATTGCTCTTTCATGAACATGATTTACTCATGGACATGAATGACAACTTTACCCTTCTCATTTCAACATAAGACTTTTCAATTTTAATCTATGTTTCCCAATATATTCAACCCCCTCACTTTGTAACCACCACCAACCACCCACCGCACCACCTTCACCCACCAGGCCATAGCGCCACCGCCCGCTCCCCAGTGCCGCCAGACCCACACACCCATTTCATGCACACGCCTAGCCACCCCCTGCGCTGCCAGCACCCCCTCCCCTGCCCTTGTAGACGCGCGCCACCACCCCCTGCACTGCCACCGAGGCAACCACCCATGCGTAGCCACCGAACAGGCGACCACCTTGCGTCGCCATCGCCCTTCCCTTGCCACCGCAGGCCGCAACCATCCTCCTCCCATTAACTTTAATTTTGACAAACCCTAATTTTTTCTCCCTTAATTTAATTTAGGTCTATCTAATTTGAAACATGAATTTATTATTGGGTTATGCTCTTTCATTGACGCATTTTACTCAATCATGGACAACGTTTCCCACTTTACCCTTTCCATTTAATTCAATCAAACAATTTATCCCCTTTTTTCCCCCTAAATTTTCAACGTCCCTTCTCCACCTCAGCCACCCCACCGCCTGCCAACCACCCTCCGGCCACTACACCGTCAGCCACTCGGCCCACTCCACCCGTTGTCCACTCCATTGTCGGCACCTCTCCTACTGACGACCACTTCCCTCGCCCGTGCCCGCATTCCCCCACAAACAACCAGTTTCCCCTCCGCCATCTGTTAACTTCGCCGACCGTCGTACCCACGACCACCTTCGCCGACCTCCGTCTTATCCCTACCACCATCGTCGTACCTACGACAAGCACTGCCTGCCACCTTCCTACAAAACAATTAAGTTATTAAATGAAACCCTAATTGAAATTTATGACTTAATTGAATTTGTATTTACTTGATTTTGGTACAAAAATTTGATGTATTGTTGATGAGATTAGATTAATTACATGTTTAATGAATGAATAAGGTGCATATTTGATGAATTTGATTATACTTTGATTAATTTGTGAGAGGAAGAGAGAAAAAAACAAGAGAGTTTTTTTTTCTTGTTCTTTAAATTAAGGGTATGCAATGGAAAAACTATGGAAAAATGTCCATGAAAAAGTAAAACGCGTCAATGAAAGAGCAATTACGTTATTATTTAATTAGAAGTTAGAATTACAAATGATTACTTGATTGATATGAGTATTAGGATTTTTAATGGAGTAATTTGATGAACATTTGCCTAATTTTTTAGGGAAAAAGAGAGAGAATTTGATTTTTGTTTTTTAGAAGAAGGGTAAAGTATGAAAATTTTATGAAAAAAAGTTCATAAAAGAGTAAAATGTGTCCATGAAAGAGCAACTATGATAAAAGAACCATGTTTTATTATTTCAGACGAAAATAACCGTGAAGGGAGAGCAACCGCCACATTTAAGTTAAAGGTCTTTGACACTTTGACTAACTTGTCTTCTCAAATTTCAAAAATTCATAAACTGTCGCTTCAAAACCCTTACTCTTCAGTCTTCAGTCTTCAGTCTTCACCATTGTTACTTCCTCAATTCCTCACCCTTATTATCCCTCAACAAATACCCTCCATTCACTCATCAATACCTTTTCTTTCACCAAAACCCAGATACATATTCAAACCCTAACAATTGGGGATTTCTCAAAATTCCCAAATTAGAACCGGTCTACGTGTATTTTGCTACAACAACTTAAGACTCTTGCATTGCATTGCATTGCATCAATGTCTACGGACCGCTACAACAACTTAAGAGCCTTGCATTGCATCAATGTTTGGTATGGATTTTCACTCACTTCTTTCCTTTGAGTTACCCTGAATTACTTCCGGTTTTCGCTTTAGAAATTGTGCATTTTGTTGTTGTTCGCTTTGGTCTTGTTACGGCGATTTTGGTTGTATAAATTGTGCATATTTTTGTGGTTGGCTTTGGTCTTGTCGCGAAGATTTTGGTTGTAGAAATTGTGCATATTGTTGTGGTGGGATTTGGTCTTGTTGCGAAGATATTGGTTGTAGAAATTGTGCATATTGTTGTGGTGGGATTTGGTCTCGTTGCGACGATTTTGGTTTTAGAAATTGTGCATATTGTTGTGGTTGGGTTTGGTCTTGTTGCTTCGATTTTGGTTGTTAGTGTATTGTTTGTGGTGTTGTGGGTTAAGATGGCACCTAAGAAGCAAAAGAAAGCGGTTGTGGATTTCATGGGGTGTGAAAACTTGAGTTTTGAACACAAAAAGACATGGAAAATGTTGTATGATAGGGGTATTACGGGTACGAAGTTTGTAGATACTTACTCCCTTGATGTGTTAGGGCTTAGAAATGCGGTGGAGGAGTTGTTTGATCGAATTGGGTTGAGAGAATTTTGTGATCTTCAAGCACCTACCTTTCGACGCTTTACTTTAGAGTTTCTCTCCACCCTAGAAATACATAAAGACGATGACCCTCCGACAATTACATTTCACCTTGAGGGAGAGGAGAGGGAGTTGAGTTTTGCACAGTTACGAGAGATCTTTGGCATAGCTGAGAAGGGACATGAGGAGTTTCGGAAGTTGAGTGACAACGAGGCGGATGATTTTTGGAAGGCTATTCGGGGGCAAGCTTATCACTCAGATCTGAGGAATGCTGACATCCTGCATCCCGGCCTTCGCTATGTTCATAGGGTGTTGACTTCCACCTTCTTGTGCAAGGGTGAACCGACACACTTACCTAAAGCGGATTTGAGTTATTTGTGGGCAATGATGCCCGAATGCCAGAGTCACCCGGATTGGCTTGATATCTTTCTTAAAGGCTGTAAGAAACACCAAGGGGCTGCCTCTGGAAATATTCCGTTAGGGGGCATGGTTACTTTGCTTTCCCGTCACTTCCAAATTGAAGAGCCTAAGGATAGGGTTGCAAGCGAAATTTCTATCAACATACAGTTTATGAGAGCGCGTGACATGATTGTGTTTATTGCTGAAGATGGCGAGTATATTTGGACCCTTGGGACCGATCATCATTACTACTTACGGTTACCCCCACCTGAGGCGTGGCCTCTACCTTTAGGACCCACTCCCGCCCACTTCCACATTGATTCAGATGTGGATGGATTCTTCCGAGTTCCCGAGCGTGTTACTGCTAGGGCGACACCGGCACCGCGCGTGTCTGCAGTTGAGGAGGTTGGTCCGTCGAATTCCTCAGATTTTGTGCAGTGGCGTGATTGGAGGGAGATGATGGAGGATATGCAGAGGGAGACTCTGGATAACACTCGTCTTTCTGTTGAGGTGAGTCGGTGTGTGAACCGGTTTTACCTGACAAGGTATCCGGGGGGATATGCGGAGCCTTCTCCAGAGTTCTATGACGAGCTTGCTGCTAATGAGCAAGCCCGGTTGGCTAGGAGAGTGGCACGTGAAGCTCGGTCATGTGGTGCTAGTTCGTCCTCAGATTCTTGAGCTTTTAAGGTGCTCCCTTTCCTCTTACTTTGTTTTTGTCCTATACTTATTTCACACGTTTGAGGACGAAGTGTTGATCTATATAGTAGTGCTTGCTCTCATTAGTTTTTTTTTATTAGTTAATTACAAAAAAGAAAAAAGAGAAAAAGAAAGAAAAGAATCTCGGCTAGGTGAAAACCCGAAAGGGCGGTTAGGTAAAAATGGGAATGTGGTAGTGGACGAAGTCAAAACCCGAAAGTGCCACCGAAAGTAGAAGTGAGCTTACAAGCTAGAGTGAAGACTCGAAGGGCGGAAAATCTAGGCAAAGCGAGGGATGTTGGAGAAAATTTTAATACTTCCCATTTTTCGGTGTGGTGACATAAGTGGAGAGTGGAGACCTAGAAGTTAGTTAGGGTAGGATTAGTCAGTGCTTGGAGGGAGTCTTAGCATTGGAATGTCTATGTATCTGCCATCCTTCGTAGTACTTTTTTATAGGTGTTCTATCTGTATGGGAAATTCGCTACTGCTTGGGTGTCTGAGTGAGTATGTATCTTTACTGATGTGGAGTTATTATGTGGTCACATATTTTGGATGTTTGTATTGTCATTGCTATTGTGATCTTGTTCTTGTATTGATGAAGTTTAAAGGAGGCGATGCTAGGAGTGAGGTTTTGGTTGAGATGGTTCATATATCATGGTATCAGAGCCAGAGTGACCGTAGGTCACATGTTCAAACCCTGTCAGCCCCCAATATCTCACAATCTCACCAAGTGGAAAGAAACCCATCACATGGTATGGGGGGCCGGTGCACTAACCAACCACTCTTCAAGCCCAATGGGCATTCGAGTGAAGGGGCATAATAGAATATAATTATAATATATGGGCCTCAACCATCACCTTAATGTTTTGGCTGAGATGGTTCATCTATAGCGATGTCATTGTTGTATATTTGGTTTGGGGTGTCGTTGCTTGTGACTGTTGAGGCTGCGATGTCATTGTTGTATGTTTCGTTTGGAGTGTCGTTGCTTGTGACTGTTGGTATGTTATTGGAATCACTCTTTGCCCCATGTTCCTCTTGTAAGACCTGCAGTGTTGGTATTGTTTAAGTTCCCAAGTTTTGCGCGGGGACGAGCAAAGGTCTAAGCGCGGGGATTGGTCAACTGTTAAAAAAGCGAATATATATTATATGCTGAACAGAAAAATTACAAGTGGTCTCTTTACCCTCTAAAAACTGGAGAAAAGGCCATTATTGTACAAGTAGTGAAAATGGAAGTTATTAGAACAGAAATGTTATATACGTGTGTCAAGTTGAGTGTACTATCTTACTGAGTGTATTTTGGGAATTTTGGGAACACTCATTCATGCATTCGGATATACACAGATCAAACACTCCATATACTTGCGAAAATGTTTATTCCGAATTTTCCCGAGTCCATCGCTTAATCTTGTAGCGATCAATCAGCAAATGTTAAGTCGAAAATAGACAGTGATCCTGCCTGATTCACATCCAGCTCTTCAAATTCTTTCAATACCCGTAATACATCATCTTGACTTATTTTTCTCATCTGCTTGAGCTTATATAGTACAAATTCAGCAGCACTGCAAGTAAGACATTCTCAGGCAAACAAATGTCAAATAAAAAGAAAAGTATTTCCATGAACTGAAAGTCTAAAACATAGATGTAGGGTAGTCCCTCATATTCTTCGGAAATGCACCATATTCTTTTTGGCTAATGCACCATATGATACCTTTCCTCTTAAGTCTTAACATCATGCTCTTAATATTTGTGCCAAAAATAAACATTTTCGGAGAATAGGAAGAAGTATCAGTTACAAACTTACTTGACAACTCCATCATGGTCGATATCAGCACCCTCGAGATCGACAATAGTTACACGTCGAGAAAGTACCCACTTGATTAGATCATTTTGCCTTCTTTCCGTGTTAAGCTCTGCAAGGTAAAGGAAAAGCTGTGCTACGCAAATTGTACTGGTCAGAATCCATAATACTGCAAATATACGGCCGCCCTTGGTTGAGAAGCTTTGATCTCCATAACCTAAGGATGTCATAGTAACACAAACACAGTAAAATGCATCAAGAAAATCCAATTTCTCGACGAAAATCAGGAAGATTATCCCAATAAGATGTAGTGAGAAAAGAATTATACTGGTCACTATACACTTATGTTTAACTTTATTTGTTTCAATTTCTTTCAGAATGTCATCTGGACGGAATTTTCTGCGCATTTTCCGTGCTGTTTTGATTAACCCCTCTTGTTTCTCGACCAAGTAATCTGCGGCCTTGCTGAGGACCAACACAATCAAAGCCATCCCTGAGAAGACAAAGACACAAGCAAGGAGCTTGGAGACGGCAGTCTTAGGGACAAGATCTCCGTATCCTACTGTCGTCATGGTAACGACACAGAAATATAAAGCATCAACTATAGGAGTTGTCTTTTTACCACTAAGTTGATCATTGACTAAATAAAAGCAAATTGCCCCAATACCAAGGTAAATGGACAAGAATGTAGTTACTCTTCTAACACTTGGGTGCAACTTTGGAAAGCGGGGTTCCGGAGTTGGGACAGTCTCATTGGAATCAAGGTCTCTAGGTATACACACTATGATGGGAGCACTTCTAGATCTCCGAAGTTTCTTTCGCTTGACAACATCTTTTTGGTGATGGCCATGTGTGGAATTATGTGAAGGTAATAAGGATTCCTGTAAACTCATCTGGTTCTCCATATCGTTATGCTGAAAAGACACCGGAGTTGTGTAAAGACCAGAACTATACACAGTAAGATCGATAGTGTACCCTATTTCTAAGCAGGAACAAAGCTCAGACAATCGTCACAAGACTTACAACAGCAGAATATCACAATGCCTCGACTCTTACTAATGACATGTTACAGGGGTTGAAAAATTACGTCAAGAACTACATCAAACAACATCTACTTCACAAAAACAGAAACACCATCATATATAGTTCCGTTTTTCTTTATTCCATCATATAATCCACAAAAAAGGTTTTCTTCGGCTCCATGGGAAATCTTCCTAAAAATTACACTCAGCTGGATCCGACATCCGGAAGGTTTGCATATCCCTTGTGCTTTACATTAGACATACTTTATGGCAATTACAAAGCTTTTTTCCAGCTTTTAGCTAACTTGGTGATAACTGATTATCTGGTATCGCCTGATTATCAATATCGAAACACTACCTAGACGTCGAAATTAAAACCGGTGGGGTACTATAACTAGTGGCGGAGCCGAGCGGGCTAGCATAGAGTCAAAGACGGTCTCCCCTTGAACGATGAAAAATCTGAAGTTTTTGGTCGGAAGCTCGATTTTTTTTCCTAATTTACTTTTATTACTTACAGTACATGAGTACTTTGCCCCAGCTAAAATTTTCCGCCCCACTAACATCAAATTCTAGTTCTGCCACTATAGGTAACCTTTATAGCATCATCCAAAAGTAATAAAACAATCATAGACTATATCAACATTAGTCAAATTTGACATTATTTAGACATTCCAAATTAAATGGACATCATAAAAATGAGATGGAATCATCAAAATCGAATCAAAGGGAATTGATAACATAACTCGAAGTTAACAAATTCAAACAAAATAATGATTCATTCCTAAAAAAAAAAAAAAAAAAAAATTACAGATTGTAGGAAAAGAAATACATGAAAAATGGGTGTTACCAGGGACGTAAGAATGTGCACGTAGTTTTAAATACAAGAATAAATGGCGAAATTTGTTGAATTACTTGCATTATGGACCGACCAAAAATGGTGTTCATATATATATATATAGCTTAAGCCTTAATTAGGTGATTAAAAGACGAAGTCAGTTTTGGTCTTTTGGACGTGTTAAACGATAATTATTCTGGAGTTGTGCTGAATTGGTGAGATAGTTGATTATGTTTTGCATGAGATTATGAGATCAATTGAAATATATGTTATCTCATATTTTATGCCGGCAAAAACCCAAAACTTGGTTCATCTCCCTTTATTTTAACAACAAAGCAATTGATTGGGTTTGGATTTTTAACAAGGTATGAATCGTATGGTCAGTAGGGCGGTAAAGACAGTAAAGTTCTAACTCATGAGTTTTAGTAATGCTGCATTCTAAGTGCTTGAATCCTGGAATTCTGATTAAACTAGAACAATCTCGTATAAGTTGATATAAGTGTTCATGGTTATCCACACTACATTGGTAATTGAACTGAATTGAACAACTCGAGTATTTATTGTAATTCGAATTGAGCCCTCGCTCGTCCTCCCTATGTTCTGGTCAATTATCCAAGTAATTGTTGTTTACGTTTCTATATTATATACTCCCTCCATTCAACTCCACACTACACATTTCTCTTTTTGACACTATTCACAAGTAAGAAGAATCTTTCAATTTCCGGCTAATACATAGGAGAAAATATATTCATGTGGGATCTTGTTTGGTTCGTCTTTAGGAGTATATTAAAAATATCTAACTCGTATAATTTTTGCAAATACGTAGCGAACTATATTTACGACGCAAAACTCGCGTTGGCAAACGTGAAAAAAGAAATGTGTAGTGTGGAGTTTAATGGAGGGAGTATTAGGTATAATTCTAATAGACAATTTACCGTGGATTATATTTTTGGGCTAATGTCAGTCGCAATCGTCTTCAAAGAGACCTACTTCAAAGTCACTAAAAATAAAGACATATTTCAAGAGTCAGTGTCTCATTGAAGACGGGGCATACCCGTCTTCAATGAAGACAAATCGAATCCCTCCATTTAGTTTTCCGCTTGTGCTCTCACTTACCTCATTACGAGAAAGAGTCCGACCCGTCTCATTGAGTACGATATTCGTGCTCAAAAGTACTCCGTACTAGAAAATATAAATACCAGAATTTCAGTAAAGATGGTAGCACCAAAAAGACAGAAAATGGAGGGAAACCGTTCAAATTCGAAACCCAGCGACTTACTTCACAAAATTCGAGGTACAACTAATCATGCAATCATACTAATTGCTTCGATTAATTTCAAATTAATTCAATTTGATTTCACAATATTTTAGTTTATTTATTTATTAATTCATCGTGTTCCTCAATTCTAGGTTTCGTTCGCTCGATTGTTATAGAACTTTGCAACGGTCGATCGCCAGTGATTTCAATCAATAAATTCAGAACATACTGCAATAATTCGCAAGATAATTGGTATAATTGTTGTTTTATCTCTTTTACTGCTGTTTTAATTCAGATAAACGATTATTTAATTGCGTAATTGCACAGTGAATAATGTTTGATTTCGATTTTATGTTGTATGTTAATTTGAGCTTGTGTAATTTCTGTTATGTAAAGAATATCGAGATTTGAGAGTTGCTTTACGCCTGAAAATGCGGTAAAATAAGGTCGCGGTAACCTCCTAAACCTTGATAACTCGGCTGTGAATCGGTGTTGCTGACGATATTTAAAACAATGCTAGCCACTTTGTATAGAATGGAGGAGATGAATGGCCTCTTATTTGGCTTCTAGTTATAATAAGTTGTTTAAGACCGTCTTTCAGTGTGAGCCGATCCTATTTTATGTAAAAACACTCATTTATTACAAGCATATACTAGAACACAAATTATAGAGGAAGACGTCTTACACTGTGAGACGGTTCTTTTATATATAAAAACACTCATTTATTCCCATTTTATGTAAAAACACTCATTTATTACACGCATAAACTAGAACACAAATTATACAGGAAGATGTCTTACAGTGTGAGATGGTTCTTTTATATATAAAAACACTCATTTATTACTATCAGTAAATGAGTGTTTTTATATATAAAAGAGTGGTCACACACTGTAAGACGTCTTTCTCTATAAGTTATTTTCTAGTTGCTAAAGCACTTTACATATGATTATAAATTTGCGAAACCTAAATTTCTATTCTTATGAGCATTTTTTCGGAAATGGAAATTGATGGTACTTAGTGATTTTACTTTGTTGTACGGTTGCGTACAGTCTCTGCAGTTCCGGTATTCCCACAGGAGTGGAGATGCTCACCCTGAGAAAACAGTCTCATGCGCATAGGACTAGTAAGTGCTAAACGCCATCTGGACTATGTTGAAATTAGGAGTTGAAATTTAATCACAGTTTAAAGATTTCGTATACACTATGCTATCTGTGAGAAATCTGAGAATGCTGTTTTTGATGAACTTCTTCAACAGATGTCCTACTAAGGGTGTTACTGATTGTCCAGCAGCTTCTACAAGAAAACAGACATGCGTCAAAACGGGATATATTTTATACATATCCGTCTATTTTTTCAGGTGGTTACAGACTTGTAGTCGAAAGCTGATCATTTATAATTTGATTTAAACTTTTACGTTTTATATGACAAAATAAACTTCAAGTTTAGGTGCTTCTTTCACTGTTCTAATGGTGTACATTCACTTTCAATTGGAATGGGGTTATCATACTGACATAATGTGTAGACTCGTGACTAGTGAGTAAAGAAATAGGAGTAGGTTTTCTGCCATCTCTTTTTATTTGCTGTGAAATGATTCTCAATCATCTATGCTCCTCATTGTTCCTGTTTATTCTTACACTGGGAAACTGAGTGATAATTTTTTCTGCTATGCAGATCAGTCTGTGGTCGATCGAGCCATAAATGATATATGTATACTTTTTGAATGCAGTCGTCACAACCTAAATGTGGTATTATACTTTATTCTTCATGTTTTGTGCTTCACTAGCTAAAATCCTTATGTATGTTCTAATGTTCAACTCACTGTAAAGTTCTGCCTTATTCATCCATAAATCCAATTGGAATATATTTAATCATGTTTAATGGCTCCTTCATAATGAAAATGGAGCTTGTAGTATGCAGTCGATACAGTCATGCAGCTCTCTTAGAATTGCCTTCGTATAATTTAGTCATATGAAGGGCATTTATGAGATTCGATCATTCAAATGATACGTACCTGTTCTCTCAGTATTATGGCTCACAAATTCCTTGATTCGCTGATTAGCTCTCTATCGCACATTTCCATTAGTTGATCACAGGTTGGTTGTGTCTCCTGGAAACAACCTGGCGTGTTGTTAACTCAGGGTTAAGGCTGCGTATACATCCACTAGACGTGGGAGCCCTTGAGGCAGTGGGGGTAATGTTGTTGATCAAAGGCATGCTTGTTTAAATCTAAAAATTGTAGGGTTTGCAGTGTACCCTGTAGGACTATAGTATACGCTTAACTAGCCACTTTCAAGTTTCAAGTTGGTTTTAGGTTTCTCATTCAATCATATGGTAAAAAGTCAAAAAGAAACCAAAAGTACTAAACCCTTTTTTCTTTCTTTAGTTCTGCATACTATTAGATTTTAGAAATCCATTTATTTGGGTTCTTACACTGTACTTCACATTTCCGCAGGTGTCTGTTGCAAAAGGGTATCTACATTTATACTTGTTCAGCTTTTCTCCTACAGTTCGTCCTTATCATCTTTGATTATTTTACTTCTTGCTCTACCCCTTTGTTGTCTGTCATGAAAATGCTTATTTGGTTGCAACCAACTACAATATTTTAAGGTGCAAATGAATGATGCATTGCAACGTTTTAAGAAGTTTTTCAATTCAATGAATAATCGCAAATTGATGTTAACCTTTTGACAGGTATGAGTGTATGACAAGGGCCAGAGTATTAATTTTATATTTGAACTGACAGAATGACTATGTAGGCAAATTGCATGACCATGATTCTTGCTGACTGTGTCCTCAAATTTTGAAATGTAATCCAGAAGTATTTTGCAGTTTTCTTTTATGTGTTTACTTTGGTTTTTTCCAGACTGGTGATGGGCTGGATAAAATTTATGGAAAATGGAAAGAAATGTGACTGTCTATCAAGTCCTAATACTGTAAGTGACCACAATATTCACTTATTCAGTGCCATTAAACGGAAAGATGATTCAGATTTACACCGTATCCATCTGTTTTCAGGCTCAATCTATTCCGGTTCAAGTTGAAGATATTCAAGATATCCAATTCCACAAAAGTTCTGTTTCGAGATGAATGATGGCTAATACTCATAATTGGGAATATTTCCTGCTTATAAGTCTACTTTCGTTCTACATTTGTTGAGAAACACTTGCATATGATCCACTTACCCACACCAATTTGGGTGTTTGCCATAAGTATTGGAGTGGTGCTGTTGATTTTAATTTCCTTGACTGATAGTTTTACATATCCTCAGCTTTGCTCGATACATCTTAGTTATTGAAAAGGAGTCAGGTACCATGTGTTCTATTATTGATCTTCAAATAATATCCAATTTTTAACCAACTAATCCCTGTTAACACAAACAGTTTTCCAGCGCTTGGCTAATGATCGGTTCTGCAGCTTCAACCAATGCATTGTTATTACGGCAAGTGTGACAACTTTTTATTTTTGGTAAATCTATTCAATCAAAGTGTTGACTGTAGCTTTTACAGGGGCGAGGATACCCAGATATTCCTACAAGAAGGTATCTCTTGCGCTCTTAGCTGCTTAATGCTGTTTAATATTGGCTCTAATGCTGTGTGTGTATTACTTTGTCTGTCGGTGATCTCTTCCATGTACATAATTATATGCATAAATGTTTTCTTACTAGATTCTTGCGTCTCCTGGCTGAGAAGTTATGCATCCCCGTGTATGCTTTGGTGGATTCTGATCCATATGGGTTTGACATAATGACCACGTATCGATTTGGCTCTCTGGTTAGTAAAACCTATGCTTTACTGAAAACCACTTTCTTGCTGTTTGTTATGTCAGCATGATCATGAAAGGAAGAAATGACATTCGAAATTTTATGGCTACTAAACTCGTGGATGCTTGGGTCTTACTCCTAAATGGTTTGAGGGGAGTGAGGGTCTGTAAAGGAAGCTTACAGAATAGTCACTCTATAACATTATAGAACTTCTTAATGTTGTCAACAGTCCATAAACAATATTTCTACTTCCATCTAATGTGCTCAGTGTTGAACTTGTTCTTATTTCAATTGTAATGTTTTCTTTCTTTACCCTTGTTTTATAAGGAAATGGCGTATGATGCGGAACTTCTTCGTATACCAGAGATCTGCTGGATTGGTGCTTTCACATCAGACTCTGAAAGATATGCACTTCCTTCACAGTGTCTTCTTCCTCTATCAACTGAAGGTAGATTGAACTCATATACGGCATTCATAATTTAGCACCCAAAAAAGAGTTTGCCATTGTGCATAGAGCATTACGGTCGCCTGGCTATCCTAATTTACACCTACAACATTGGCCCAATTTTTTTTTGTCATTGACCCTTTTATCATCTTGACAGACAAGAAGAGAACTGAAGCAATATTAAGCAGATGTTACCTGCAGAATGAGCAACAGTGGAGGTACATCTTTACGAGTCTGTTTAAGACTTTAAGTAGCCATAATCTCTTACTTGCTGCAACTTCTGACTAAATACCACTCTTGCATAAAAGACTGGAACTGGAGATGATGCTGGAAAAAGGCGTGAAATTTGAGATTGAAGCATTGTCTGTTCACTCACTTTCATATTTGTCTGAGCAATATCTGCCTTCTAAAATCAAAGGTAATGTCAAGTCGTCAACAATGGCTTTTTAAAACTTTCCTCATCTTCAATAAGCATACTCAAATTGGTAGATTCTTTGGCAGCTACTATCTGCTTTGATGGATACTTTATCTGATCATTCCTGTCCAGTTTTCCACAGTTGTCATATTGTTCAATTAACGATTGTCAGATATGATGTTGTGAAAGCACCAATTATTTAGCAGTGAAATGTACTCTTTCTTGAATTTGCATTAAACATGTTGGGGTTTCAGAATGGGGGGAGTGCAAGCCTAGGAAACAAACACGTACAATTCAGAGAAGACAGTTAGCTTTCTAGTTTCTTCGTGTGAAAGTTCACTCTGCAGAATTGCAGAGACATTTACATGTATCGCCTATTCGCCTTATAGTGTTTTCTATGAAGTGTATGTCTCTCTTAATATATAAGTGAAAAACAAACGCTCGGTTTATCCCATTTATATGTCAAACGACATCAACATTGTTGGCTATCTTATCAAAATAGCAATAGTTATAGAGTAGTTGTTTTAGTAAATCATACTCCGTACGTTATATCTTTTGCATTACTGTTCATACATTTGTAGAAAGTAATGGTCAAAGTTTGCTATAGGTTGACCGTCAAAGTCAAATTGAGACAATATAAATGACATAAAGAAGTATTATACAATGCGAAGGATTTCTATGTATAGTATTAAGTCAGATTTTCCATATATCTGTGGAAGATACATTCTGTTCGACAAGAACACTTTTCGAGTTGATGTGCATCCTTTCACGGATTCCACGTGCCGCTTCAGCATAATATCTTAGCGGCGTGCTCAGGCTCCCTTCCGTTTCACTTATGTTTTGTTCTTTCATAACAATGTTAATGTGTGTAATTTGTTGCTGTATAATATCAGCGTGTTTGGTTCACTATTTTGTACAGATATGACTCCTACATTTCGTATTCACTATTTTGTACAGATATGATGTCAAACTTTCACTGGTTATGCACAATAGGCTATTTCTGTTGGTGAAGGATTTCTAGATCTGAGTTTCACACAAGCCATTCGTATCCTTTTCCAGTGTCAATCCATTCGCTTAACTTCAACTGTTCGTGTGAAAATGACTAGTAAATTTGTGGATCCTACAATATTCGTGTCGATTGCCAAGAAGCCAAATAGGCAGATTTAGAGAAGAGAGTCATTTAGGCCTTTAGGGTCCTTAAGCTTGACAATCCTGTTTGTAGCTAAAAAGTGTTAGTACAAGATCCCTGATGATTTAATATGAAGGTTTATTATCAGCTCTCCAGTCAAATGATTGAATAAAGGTCACTGTTTTCTCCCCAACTTCGTATTTCCCTGCTGTCTATGAATATCAGGACGGATGGACGGTACCGATGTAATCATTCACTAGTTCACTTGTAATTTCAAAGTGGATGCTGCCATTAAATACTGTTAACTTTGCTGTTGTGCTCATTGTTGATGAAATAAATGTAAGATATTTTGGAAAGTTTTTCTGTTGTATTGATATCAGTAATTGAATGAATAATGGAGCACCTGAGACTACTTTCTATTTATATACAAAGTATAACATGAAACCTAGAATAAAGCAATGGGCCTCGACTATGTTGGATCATGTGTCCAATGATGAGCTGTATTTTTCTTGTCATAATTCTTGGTAGTGTTTGGTGGTGCTGATCTGTCTGCTTGACTGTCATCCAACACCCCCCCCGCAAGATGGAGGAGGATTGGTTTGAATCATCCCCAACTTGAGCAACAATTCCCAATGTTTATCAGATGGGAGAATTTTGGTGAAGACATCTGCAAGTTGAGCTTTAGTAGGAAGATAACGGAGTTGCAACAATCCTTCTAAAACCTTATCACGAGTAAAATGACAATCGAGCTCAATGTGTTTTGTCCTCTCGTGAAAAACTGGGTTCTTTGCAATGTGCAAGGCACTTTGATTGTCACAGTGAAGAGTGACAGGTTTGAGATGTTGAAGACCCATGTCCTCAAGCAAACGAACGAGCCAAGTAATTTCAGCAGCAGCTTGAGACATAGCTTGGTATTCCGCTTCGGCAGAAGATTTGGACAGAGTACTTTGCTTCTTGCTCTTCCAGCTCAAAGGAGAAGACCCTAAAAGAACAACCCAACCAGTAATAGACCTTCTGGATGTTGGACAGGTTGCCCAGTCTGAATCGCAAAAGGCTTGGAGAGTCACTTGATCAGATCCTTGTAAGACAATGCCTTGTCCAGAGGTCCCTAATAAGTACTGAAGTACATGTTCAGCTGACTTGAGATGAGGAACTCGGGGACTTTGCATGAATTGGCTTAAAGTGTTGACAGTGAAGCAAAGATCTGGCCTGGTATGGGTCAAAAAATTTAGCTTACCTATAAGCATTCTGTAATGGCTGGGGTCTGAAATAAGTTCTCCCTCCTCTGCATTTAACTTGTGATTCAAAGGCAGAGGTGTCACAACACTCCTTTTGTTTGTAAAACCAGTTTCATGTAACAACTCATTAGTGAATTTTCTTTGAGTTAATGCGACTCCATTTTGTAAATAACTGATTTCAATTCCTAAAAAATAATGCAATTGCCCCAAGTCTTTGATTCCAAAGCTTAAATCCAACTGTTTCTTCAATGTTTCTATTTGAGATGGACTTGAACCTGTAACAATAATGTCATCCACATAAATGGCCACAAGTGTAATTGTTCCATAATATTTCAGGATGAATAAGCTATAATCATTCTTTGACTGTTGGTAACCTAGTCCTTTGAGGAAATCACTAAGTTTGGAAAACCATTGGCGAGATGCTTGTTTTAGCCCATATAAAGATTTTCTTAGCTTGCACACTTTGTTGTACGGGTTAGGAATCCCCTCTGGCATTTTCATATACACGTCTTCTTCCAAGTCACCGTGAATGAATGCATTATTGACGTCCATTTGAAACATTTTCCACTTATTTTGAACTGCAATACTGATGAGTGCACGTACAGTGGTCAATTTTATGACTGGAGAAAATGTTTCCTGGAAATCTATTCCAGCTCTTTGATTACACCCTCTTATAACAAGTCTTGCCTTGTGTCTTTCTAGAGAACCATCTGCATTGAGCTTAACTTTGTACACCCATTTACATGAAATAGCCCTTTTCCCCTTTGGCAATTCAGTAACTTCCCAAGTGTGATTGTGCTGTAAAGCCTTTAACTCAATGTCCATAGCTTTTCTCCAATGTGGATCTCTCACGGCTTCTTGATAATTAGAGGGTTCAGTATAAGAAAGAATGTGATGTATATGGTTTTTAGAAGAAATTGGTAGATCACTGAATTTCACCATGTTGCACCAATGAGATTGTGTGGTGTGACCAGAAAAGTGTTCTTCTTCTAATGATGGAGGAATGTCAATGTGATAATCCTTTAAATAAGGTGGTAATTTGTGGGTTCTTGTGGACATCCTAGGAGGTGGTATATTTGTGGTTGAATTTAATTGAGGTGGGTCTGATTGAGTATCATTAGAACTGTCATGTTCAGAAATACTAGCATTCTGTGGTTCATCTTTTGAAATGTGATGAAAGAAAATAGGATCAGGAAATTCTTCAGGAGGACATGGTGAAGTGTTTGTGGGAAAGTATTGAGATAATTTTGTTGTATGAAAAGGAAAAATGGTTTCATGAAAGGTGACATCTCGGGAATGGAACATTTTCTGAGTGTGTAAATCTAGAAGGGTATAGGCCTTCTTGCCATATGGATACCCTAAGAAAACACACGCCCTTGCACGTGGCTGAAACTTATCTCGATTTCTTTTCAAAGTAGCAGCAAAACATAAGCATCCAAATGCTCTTAAATGATTGTAAGATGGCTTCTGTTTGTATAATAGTTCATATGGGGATTTGTTCTCTAAAACAGTAGATGGGAGTCTGTTTATGAGGTATGTGGCAGTCAATAAACATTCCTCCCAATATATGAGAGGAAGATTGGCTTGAAAGAACAAGCTCCTAGCAGTTTCAAGCAAGTATTTATGTTTTCTTTCAACAATACCATTTTGTTGGGGTGTATCAACACATGATGTTTGATGAATGATGCCCTTTGATTCATAAAATTGCATGGCTTGGCCATCAGAAAACTCTAGCCCATTATCACTTCTGATTATTTTTACATAAGAGTTAAATTGAGATTCAATATGTATAATGAAGGCTTTTAAAATAGGTAAAGCATTGCTCTTGTGTGCTAGTAAATGTGTCCAGGTATTTCGTGTATGATCGTCAACAATTGTTATGAAATACTTGTGTTTTGAATGAGTCTCCGCATGATAAGGACCCCACAAATCAACATGTAAAACCTCAAAGATATGTTTAGATTTATTATAGCTAGAATGAAAAGAGAGCCTGTGAAATCTGGCTTTTGGACAAATCTGACAAACAGATGATTGTTCCTTCTTAGGATTAATTATTACAGGCAAAAACTTGAACCTAGCAAAAGGATAATGTCCTAGACGACAATGCCATATATCTAAAGATGTACTACTATTAGAAACAGCAGCACATGTAGCATCATCTTGTGTCTTTGAGGTAGGCTTGTGTTCAACAAAGTAGAGTCCGTTATGTGCTTTACCAAGAATCAAGGAAGTGGTCAAAGCTGGGACCTGGAGAAGGCATTTGTCATGTGTAAAGATTATTTGTGAAGATAGTTGAGCATTCAATCTATTGACAGAAAGTAGACTGAATTGAAAATCGGGCACATGAAGAACATTTTGAAGAGTAATATTGTGAGAGAGTCTTACAGAGCCTATGTTGTGAACCTTGATCTTACTTCCATTAGGTATTGTAATATCACAAATTGATTTTGGTTTAGAATAACTCTCAAATAAATATAAATGGGGAGTAATATGATCAGATGCACCACTGTCTATAATCCAGGAATTAAGCATGTTGGTAGAGAAAAGGCAAGTGTTATTTATACCTGCCATCATAGCATATGTTCCATCAGAGGAAAATGAGGCATTGTTAGTGTTGAAGTTGTTGAAACTTGAAACCAGCTGAGAGTATTCCTGAGATGCACTGAAGTTTGCAGCGGGACTGTTAGTAGCATGAACCGCTTCACTTTCAGTATTCCTTTGTTGAGACTCATGGGATTGAATGTTGGCTGCAATAACTCTCTTTTTCCTGAGTTCAGGGTGTAAGATGTAACACCTCTCATTACTATGTCCTTCCACTTTGCAACTGGTGCAGTAATAATTGTTCCTTCTAGGCACATAACCAGTGGTATTTCTGTAGTGTCCATTGTTGGTTTGAGTCCCATTGGTCACCCTAGCATTTTTGTTGAAAGATCTGTTGTTGTCCCACTTCCTGACTGCCATGGCAGAGCTGTCAAAATTGAGAGGACTCTGACTGGTACTAGCAATTTCCCTCTGTTTTTCTTCTTGGATAAGGAGAGAATACACAACATTGATAGTAGGCAATGGATCCATCATCAGAATATTTCCTCTCTGAGTGCTGTAACTTTCATTCAAACCCATCAGGAATTTGATAACCTTTTGATTTTGCTCATGTTTTGTTATCTCATTGAAAGCTCCACACTTACAGCCACATGTACATGAGGGCATGCTCCAAATGCTACGCAATTCCTCCCATGACTTTCTTAGTTTAGTATAATAAACAGAAATGGAATCTGATCCTTGGCTAATATCGTTGATTTGACTATGAACTTGATAGAGTTGTGCTCCATTAAATTGCTCATACATCTCCAAAATTTCCTCCCATATTTCTTTTGCAGTTTCATAATAAATAACTGTCTCCCTCAATTCTTTTGACAATGCATTGACAATCCAAGATATCACATAAGCATTACATCTTTCCCACAATGCATAGTCTGCACTATTTGCATTAGGTTTGATAATTTTTCCATTTATGAACCCAAGTTTGTTTTTGGCAGCTAAAGCAATAATCATGGACCTTTTCCAAGAGCCAAAACCAGTTCCGTCAAAAGGACTTGATACTAAACTTTGTCCGGGACTATCACCTAGATGAATGTAGTAAGGACTGTTTGTGTCTATAGTGGTGATAAGCACTTATTTAGTCACATTTTTACCTCATTTTCGTCCCCATTTTGGTCCGTTTACACGGATTTGCGTGTCTTTAATTGCATTTTATTTCCCGATTTCCCGCGCTATGAATATCGATCTCTATTTGCAGGAATTAAGGCGGAAATGAAGGATTCGGTGCATAAAGACATTGCATGAGTCGGGATTCGAAGATGAGTCGAAGAATGAAGAATTGAACCTCCAGGTGGTGCCAGCCGGCCTATTGACCGGCGGCCGGTCCACCGGCCTAGACATCAACTCCACCAATGAAGATGTTGAAAAAGTGAAGAAAAGGGTCAGGTAGTGCCGGCCGGTCGACCGGCGGCCGGTCGACTACCCGGCCCACACCTACATCAGAATGCATGTGAGAGTGATTTGGTGCTCCAGGCCGGTGGGGGACCGGCGGCCGGTCGACCGGCCCAGACCACTATTTCCCATACTTAGAAGATTTTTGAAGCATTTTGAAGGCGAGTTTCTGAAGACACTGTTGTGTCCCAGGCCGGTCAGAGGCCCGGCGGCCGGTCGACCGGCCGGGAACACAACATCGCAAAAATCGCCCTCTTCTTCTAATTTCTTCCTTAATTTCGAGAGACCTATATATACCCCCCCTTATTATTTTGTAAGCAGTTTTTTTTTAGTCCTTTAACACTCCTTTTAGCACGAAACCCTAGAAATTTGTAACCCAAATTAATCATTAAATACTCTCCTAATATTTCCCTAATCTAGTTTAGTTTCTCATTTCAAGTTGTTGATTCTAGTATTTCATTTCATTTGTGGAGTTTGTATTGAAGACTTGGGTGAAGACATTCCCTCATACTCATCAATATAAGTTTGTTTGGTATAAAATCTCTCATCTTTTTTATTGTTTATGCAATTAATTTCCATCTATAGTTTATAGTTCATCTTTTGATTGTTATATTTATTCTTCTCATAGCATAATGGTGATTGAACTCCCCCTTCCCTTTAGTGCTTTGATTTCCTTTACCATGTGTGAGTAGATTATCCTCTAGGGTTTAGGGGAGCCTAAGGGTGGATCATGTGGGGTATTAGGTTGGTTAATTAGCAAGTTTGTGGTAAATGATTTGGGTATTGCCCATATGACACCAAGTGTTTGATGAAATGTGTGAACGAAAGTTACCATTTTATCAAGCATGGTTTGATCTTCTCTTAAGCGACGGTGGTAGAGACGATTAGACTAAGTGTTTATATGGGTGATTTGAGACAAATGCGATAGCTTTGTTGATGATTATCGATTGTTGAGACATTAGCAACCGATTTTACTCGAATTATTTACCCCTCTCGCTAGTTACTCGACTAACCCATTAAATCCCCCTAAGGTGAACCCTTTACCCTAGTCTTTCCCCTAATTGTTTTCATCTTTATCTCTTAGCGATTGTTTGTTTTTCCTAGTTTTTAGTTAACTTTCCAATCCGTCATATTTTAGGCTAGAATAGGATTCAATCGAACTAGTAGTTGACCTCCCCCATCCTCGTGGATTTCGACCCCTTTATACTACTTTTATTGGGTTATTTTTGATGCTTGTTTTGACGACAAACCGATCATCAAATGGCGCCCCAAGTCAAAATTTTTTTTTCTTTCTTTCATTCTTCTTCATTCTTCCTTCCTTCTTTCTTCTTCCTTCCTTCAAAACTCAACAAACCCACAACAAAAACTCACCAAAACTCACAAAAACAACCCCAATACTCACCCAATCCCACATCTAACCCACAAATTAACCCACTACTTCACCTAAATACATCCCAAAACCTCAAAAACCCAATTTTTCCCTCTTTCAATTGAATATTCCGAAAATCAACATGGCTCAACAACCACCAAGGAAAAGGACAAGAGCTCAACTTGAGGCCGAGTTGGAGGCTAGGCTTCAGCAGGTGACGGCGGGAATGGGTCCGGATAACGATTTTCCGGATATCGTCTTCGTAAGTGAAATAGCAAGAGGTAAATTTCAATGTTTAAAGCGTAGACCTCTTCCCCACTCCCGTTTTATTTGCCGGAATACTATGCGGAACCTTGGCCTTGATACGGTCACTCTTGAACTTTTCAAGGGTTTGGGTATGGGGGAACTATACGGGCAGCACTTCCGTACTTACCCCCGTCTCACTTGGGAATTTCTGAGTTCGTTTAGTCATGAGAAAGATAGAAATACGGGTATGGTCAAAATTGTTTCCTTTCGCCTACTTAATACTGCTTTTAACCTTCCCCTTGAGAAGTTTTGTAAAGTTTTAGGGGTCAAATATCATAAGTCGTACAAGGTCCCCGAAAGCTTTAATGTGAATGATGTGTGGACTGCAATATCGGGTTTTGAGTTTGAGAAAGGAACTAAGAGACCGGCAAATGCTTGCCACAATGCCCCTATTAGGTTTTGGCATAGGTTTATGGGTTGGACGTTGTTTGGGAGAGAGGAGTGTCATAATTTTAGGGCCGATGAGCTTTCGATTTTGGCGGCTTACTTGTTCCAACAGCCGCATAAATTTGGGATCAACATCGGTCATCATGTCGTTATCCACTTCCAGAAAATTGCCAATGACCCGTTTAGCCCTACCGGAATCCATTTAGGGGGGATTGTTACCAAGATTGCTCATGTACTTTGTAGAGATGCTCTGGATGAGCGTAATTTGAGGTGTTTAGGGGGATACTCATTGTTGACGGAGGACTACGTTTTTAAGAAGCTTGAGTGGGTAATAAAGAGAGTTGAGGACGGGAAGACTTATTGGAGGATTCGAGGGGTAAATTCTATTCCCCTCCCTAATAGTGCGGCTATGAAAGTGGTTCCTGATAGCGCGCATTATCTTCTCCCCTTAGAGGAGGAGAACCCTCCACCACCACCTGAAGAAACCCCGGAAGATCCTTTAGCTCCAGTTACCGCATTTAGGCGAGATCCTACTGCCCCCGTCACTACATATAGGAGAGAGGAGCGGGGCCCCACTTCCACCACATTGCCTTATATGAGCCCCTTCTATCATCAGCAGCAGTGGCGCCCTTGGCCCAATTCATCCCAACCCGACGCATCCACTTCCACCACTACCAGTTACCCACCTTTGGATCCCTCCTTGATCCAGTTCATGGCCGACATGACTTTGGCCTCCGAGGCAGCAGCTACGGAGAGAGAGGCAGCGGCTAGGGAGAGAGAGGCGGCAGCTAAGTGGCGTGAGGAGGAAGCTCGGGATAGAGCTCTTTTGTCGCAGCGGATGGACAGGATGTATTACGACTTGGCTCTTGGCCAATACCCTTCTTACGATAATTGGTGTAGGGAGGGGTATAGGGAGCCAGTTGGCCCGCATCCGTCCTATTTCATGTGGCCAGAGGGCGGGTATGATCAGGGTTCTAGGGTGTTTGGTGATTTCAATGTTCAGCCAGACTATTATTCTTCTGCGCCGGGTTTTACTCAGCCGGTAGTTGATGAGGAGGAGGTGGACCCAGAGATTGCGGCTCAGAATGCCGAGTGGTTTGACAGGATGGGTCCACGGTTCGAGATTGTGGAGGGTGGCGGCTCTGGTTCGGGAGCCCAGGATGTAGATGCGTCTTTTGCTGAGGCCAGTCATGGCCAATTTGATACTACATCCTCTGATTTCCCTGGATACTCTTGAGGCCGGAAACCCATGAGTATGATCCCTTATAATCCAAATCTTCATCATATTTATATTTTCGCATGCATTTAGATAGTTGTATTATATCTTAGCTTAGTCATCCATTTAGTTGCATCCATTTAGGCTTGCATTAGAATTTAATTTTGTAACATATCGTCACATGTTAGCCTTGCATCCATATAGTGTAGTTTGCATTTACTTAGATCATGACATTGTATTATATCATTTTGCATTTAGTTTTAGGACTTTTATTTAGTTCATGCATTTACTTAGAACTAACCCTCTTGTATATATTGTTCATATTGTGATTTCTCTTCAAAAATCAAAAACCCCAAAAACAAGTTTTTATTTTTCAAAACATTTAAAAAACCCAAAAACATGTTATTTGTTTTGAATTCACCCCTCACACCATGTAAATACCAAGTGTGGGGAGGGAATTCCCATAAATTGAAAAACCCAAAAAGATTGTTTTGTTTTTCCTTTTCTTTTTTCTCTCCTTCCATATTTGAGTCACTTACTCGGGGACGAGTAAGACTTAAGTGTGGGGAGGATTTTATTTCTTTTGTATATATCGTTGATTTTTGAAAAAAGTTGAAAAATGCCTAAAAATCGAAAAATTTGAAAATTTTCCAAAAAATATATGTTTAGATTAGTTTGTATATAGTTTATTTTGTATATATTGCCGTGTGTTTCTTTTTATCTCCATCCATAGGTGCGCCCCACATCATATGAGGCACGAAAAAGGGAAAATGAAGACGCTTTGGTGAGATCTTTCCTATTTCTCTTCTCCCTTATCTCCTTTCCTTCTTACTTGAGGACGGGATGTGTTGATGACGATGGTGTGAATTTTGTTGATTGGCGTGTGTGCCACTTGTGTGCTGTTAGGAGATAGCATTAGCTTATGTGTCATATAGTCGGTTAGAGCATGTGCATTTAAGTTGTATATATGCTAGATTGCATCATGGCATATAGTTGCATTTAGAAAAATGTTTTAATAATTGTCTTTTTGGAAAACTTGTTGAATGTGCATAGTCCATTTTTGCTACTTTTTTATTCATAAAGTGTTCATCTTAATCGTGGAATTTTAGACGCCCTGGGTTGTGCATTTCTAGTGAGTTTTAACCCGTCTACTAATGCCGAGCCACGAGTTTGCGCTTATTCCACCTCGACACCCTCGATTGATGTGATTATTCCGATGGTAGAAAGAATTCTTAGGTGACCGTTCTTGCTATGCAACCAACCATGATTCATTGTTCTTCCACTTTTGATCAAAAAAGGAAACAAATCAAACAAGCTGAAAATATTGAGTCAATTATCATCTTTTCTTGTTTTCGTCGAGGAAATGCAAAACGGAACTTCTAGGGATTCTAGTGGGCCCATATCTAGGCCCCCTTTCGATGCCACTACGGTGGGGATACCCCTATTGTTGGTTCCGACCGCATGTCCTTGACGGAAACCGTGTGCTTTCATGCCAAAAATTGCAAACCAAAATGCAAATCAAAAAGAAAGAAAAAGAAAAAGAAAGCAAAGTGTGAAATGAAAAATTTTCCAAGCAATAAGACTCAAATCTCAATTTCCTTTTATCTTTCTTGAATCATTCACCTTTGAAGTTGCATAGTGAGACGGGACGACCCTTGTGTCTCATTTATTTGAGAAACGTGAATTCCATATGCTATTGTGCTTAATAACGTCACGAGGATTTCATTTCCATCTTCCATCTTATCGCTTTTGGCCAAGCAAATAGTAGACGGGGTTCGAAATTTTCATTAGAATTGCACCGCTAGGAGGCGAATATTTTTCCATGCTTTATGATATTAGTGGCTTATAAGGATCGTGCATTATTTAAACGGTTTTCCTTTTAGATACTTCCGTCACATGGATGAGGCATGTGATTTTTCTTTTGTTAGATGCATCTTTGTCGTGTTCTTACGTGTTTTTCATTTGGATGCGTCGAGATTTTGAGCAAGCCCCTACTTGCCTTGCAAGGAAGTACTCTACCTCATGAGTATCTCGTTGTGAGTTGAAGGGACGGAGGAGGCCCGTTAATTGCCTACCGTCGGATATTATTAATAGTTTAGGTTGTAGCCTTAATATTAGAGTAGTATTGAATAAGGGTACTTATGGGTCTCGAATTTTGTTTACTTACTCGGGGACGAGTAAGTCTTAAGTGTGGGAATTTTGATAAGCACTTATTTAGTCACATTTTTACCTCATTTTCGTCCCCATTTTGGTCCGTTTACACGGATTTGCGTGTCTTTAATTGCATTTTATTTCCCGATTTCCCGCGCTATGAATATCGATCTCTATTTGCAGGAATTAAGGCGGAAATGAAGGATTCGGTGCATAAAGACATTGCATGAGTCGGGATTCGAAGATGAGTCGAAGAATGAAGAATTGAACCTCCAGGTGGTGCCAGCCGGCCTATTGACCGGCGGCCGGTCCACCGGCCTAGACATCAACTCCACCAATGAAGATGTTGAAAAAGTGAAGAAAAGGGTCAGGTAGTGCCGGCCGGTCGACCGGCGGCCGGTCGACTACCCGGCCCACACCTACATCAGAATGCATGTGAGAGTGATTTGGTGCTCCAGGCCGGTGGGGGACCGGCGGCCGGTCGACCGGCCCAGACCACTATTTCCCATACTTAGAAGATTTTTGAAGCATTTTGAAGGCGAGTTTCTGAAGACACTGTTGTGTCCCAGGCCGGTCAGAGGCCCGGCGGCCGGTCGACCGGCCGGGAACACAACATCGCAAAAATCGCCCTCTTCTTCTAATTTCTTCCTTAATTTCGAGAGACCTATATATACCCCCCCTTATTATTTTGTAAGCAGTTTTTTTTTAGTTTTTAACACTCCTTTTAGCACGAAACCCTAGAAATTTGTAACCCAAATTAATCATTAAATACTCTCCTAATATTTCCCTAATCTAGTTTAGTTTCTCATTTCAAGTTGTTGATTCTAGTATTTCATTTCATTTGTGGAGTTTGTATTGAAGACTTGGGTGAAGACATTCCCTCATACTCATCAATATAAGTTTGTTTGGTATAAAATCTCTCATCTTTTTTATTGTTTATGCAATTAATTTCCATCTATAGTTTATAGTTCATCTTTTGATTGTTATATTTATTCTTCTCATAGTATAATGGTGATTGAACTCCCCCTTCCCTTTAGTGCTTTGATTTCCTTTACCATGTGTGAGTAGATTATCCTCTAGGGTTTAGGGGAGCCTAAGGGTGGATCATGTGGGGTATTAGGTTGGTTAATTAGCAAGTTTGTGGTAAATGATTTGGGTATTGCCCATATGGACACCAAGTGTTTGATGAAATGTGTGAACGAAAGTTACCATTTTATCAAGCATGGTTTGATCTTCTCTTAAGCGACGGTGGTAGAGACGATTAGACTAAGTGTCTATATGGGTGATTTGAGACAAATGCGATAGCTTTGTTGATGATTATCGATTGTTGAGACATTAGCAACCGATTTTACTCGAATTATTTACCCCTCTCGCTAGTTACTCGACTAACCCATTAAATCCCCCTAAGGTGAACCCTTTACCCTAGTCTTTCCCCTAATTGTTTTCATCTTTATCTCTTAGCGATTGTTTGTTTTTCCTAGTTTTTAGTTAACTTTCCAATCCGTCATATTTTAGGCTAGAATAGGATTCAATCGAACTAGTAGTTGACCTCCCCCATCCTCGTGGATTTCGACCCCTTTATACTACTTTTATTGGGTTATTTTTGATGCTTGTTTTGACGACAAACCGATCATCAAGTGGTATTTGTTTTGTTATCGTTGGTACTATCGTCTTTGGGAGCCATTTTTGAAAAATAAAGATGATAAAAATGCAAAGATGATATCTTTAATATTCTGAATAACACAACTATAGATCTAATAAAATAGATGATGTAAATCTAAGTAGCAGAATAAAGTTGAAACCTTTAGTGAGTAATTAATTGAGATGCTTCCTTTAAGATATAACCCGCTCTGATGCCATGTTAACTTTGCTGTTGTGCTCATTGTTGATGAAATAAATGTAAGATATTTTGGAAAGTTTTTCTGTTGTATTGATATCAGTAATTGAATGAATAATGGAGCACCTGAGACTACTTTCTATTTATATACAAAGTATAACATGAAACCTAGAATAAAGCAATGGGCCTCGACTATGTTGGATCATGTGTCCAATGATGAGCTGTATTTTTCTTGTCATAATTCTTGGTAGTGTTTGGTGGTGCTGATCTGTCTGCTTGACTGTCATCCAACAAATACTATAGCATTTAATTTGTCAGCATTGTCAGTTATGTCACAAACAAGTATGATGATACCAATTTTCTCCTAGTTACAAGTACTATAAACTTGTAATGGTCATCTCATTTACCTTCTCATTTGTTGTGATGCAGAAATGGATTAGACATTCCTCTGACTCGACATCGCTGGGACCCGGTTTAGCACAACATGGAAGATGATGTGAAATCTAGAGAAATGAGAGCCAGCCAGGAGTTAACCCCGGCCCGGGACTACAGGAATATGAAGATCTGATGCATTCAACAGCCACCTGTGTGCTACTAAGTAAGTACCGAAATAAGGTTTAAGTCTTTCTTATCTGTTAGACAATTACTGCTTTGGAGTGTTTCTTAATTTGTTCTTATTCCTCTTAAGTCCAAACTTCCATGAGCAAACTTCTATGACGATCAATTGCTTTGTCATATACTGGTGTCATTATTTCTGATATACGTTGATTGATTAGCCCGAAACGTGCATTTTTTTTGCCATTTTCGGAATGTCATTGGAACAATGCTGCCTTGTTTTGCCATTCTCAATGGATTAGGTTCATTATTATTCCTTTGCTTTGAAATATGATGAAATCAAAAAATATTTCAGTAAAATAGCTGCTAGTGTTATATTGCAAATTAGCATCACTATACAATTTCTGTTTAATTTTATTTCCATACGGATCATTCAAAAATCACAAATTTTCATTTGTGATTTACCGTTCAAAATTAGTCTATTTATAAATGTGACGGAAGATTGCATACATGGTCATGCCTTCCGAGTTCCTGGCCGGTAATGTTATTGATTTCAGAAGTATGCTAGGAATCCTAGGATTCTATTATGGGTTATGCATATGTTTACACTTTTTGTATTTTTTTGGGAGCCTTGTGTTGCTACCGTACCAAATCCTACATACGGAGTAGTATAATGGTACAACTAAGTGAACTAACTTACCTACATTGTATAATGGTAGTATAACAAACTTAACAAAATGAATAAATTCTTTTTATTTATTGTATATGAATGTCGGCAGCTACGTGGCACTGTTTGGTTTCATTGCATGTGGTAAGAATGCCATATTTGGCTGTCTTCTAATTGTGGCGTTGGACCGTTAGACGTAGTAATTCTATTAGTGTTTACTTTAGTGTCATAGACTTGTGAGTAGACTACTTGACTTGCAAGAGCTCCAGCAAGCGTACTTTAGTAATTCTACTAGATTTTATGCCCGTGCGATGCACGGGTCTACGTTAATGTCATTTTCGTAATTTTTCTATAACAGTTAACTTATAAAAATAAACTTTTGAAATTTTAAGACTATAATAAAATATATCCGTAATTTTTTAAAAAATAATATTGATATATTAATTCAACTTCTATTTTAAACATATGTTATCAACCTTGCCGGGACTCGAGTTATATTTGATCTATATTATGACTCAAAAAACCTATTTTGGTCTTTTTTAAATTTATACTTTAACCAAAATTATATAATATTTACATTGAAAGCCCTTTATCGGGTCTATCACACAGTGCTATCGATTAAAAACTATATAGTATAATTAATTTGTATAACTTTGTTTAATTACATAGAAGTCCATTGGTTTCAGGTTTTAATATATAGTATAGATTAAGACAATACTTAAGAAACTAAAATGACTCCTATTTATAATCATATTTATGATCACTCCACCTCATGATTATTTTTCAGTGGGACTAATAACACATTAAGTAGTTTATCATCAAAATTATTATTTATGATACTTCTCTAAATTAAGTTTTAATGATCTAAATTTCACTATTGTGACGATTATAATATAAATTTGTAAGAACTCTCCAACACAATACTTAAGAGACTTAAAAAATTGTGCGTTTATAACTAAGTTCAAGGATGACTACTATTTATAATTATGATGTGTGACAGTTTACTATTTATAGGTAATATATTCACTACACATACATTATTCTTCAATGTGGGACTAATAACAAACTATTTTTCTATTTAAAATTTATTTCTTAACTGTTACTAAACTATTATATTACTATTAGAATATTAAAAAAATATTTTAAAAGCCATTTAATAAATTTTAAAAGCCATTTATTAACAACATAAAAAAATAGTTAAAAAGCCCGTGCGATGATCATATTTATGATCACTCCACCTTATGATAATTTTTCAATGTGGGACAATTTTACTATTTATACATAGTATATATTCCCCAGTCATCATACCTACATTGTTTTTCAATGTGGGACAAATAACACATTAAATATTTTACCATCAAAATTATTATTTATGATATTTTTATAAATTAATTTTTAATGATGTAAATTTAACTATTGTGAATATTATAATACAAACTTTTAAGAGCTATGTAAGACAATATGTAAGAGGCTCAAAAAATTTTGGGTTGAAACTTTAGTTCCAAATATGATTCCTATTTGTAATCATAAAATCACCACCTTATGATAATTTTTTGATGTGGGATAATTCTACTATTTATAGGTAATGTATTCACCACGTCTACATTATTTTTCAATGTGGACAAATAATATACTAAAAATTACACCAAGTATGTGCAAATAATATGAGTTTCTATACTTTGCAGGTTTTTTTTACCACGAATGTATTTATATTATCTTCATATTTTTTTTTACAATATTTAAATTTTTTTAATAATACTTTTCTAAATTAATTTTTGATGATGTAAATTTAACAATTGTGCAGATAATAATACACAAACTTTTTTGAGATCTCTAAGACAATACTTAGAGACTTAAAAGATTTTAATTTGATATATAAGGTCTAAGGATGATTCTTATACGAAGTATATAATCATAGGATCACCCACCTTATGTTAATTTTACGATGTGAGACAATTTTACTATTAATACATAGTATATTCATCACATCTACAAACTTTTATGGGATCTCTAAGACAATATTTAAGAGATTCAAAAAAATTTGGGTTGATACGTAAGGTTTAAGGATGACACCTATTTATAATCATAGGATAACCCACTTTATGTTATTTTTTCGATGTGGGACATTTCTACTATTATACATAATATATTTACTAACATCTACATTATTTTTCAATGTGAGACAAATAATATACGGAGTATTAAGTAGTTAGCATATTTTTCTTTAAAATATATATTCCTATTATTTTTATTTTATAATAATTAAAAGGTTATCTATTTTATTTTTTATATCCAAAGTATTATTTATGAAATTTTCCTAAATTAATTTTTTATGACGTAAATTTCACTATTATATTGTAAAGATAATAATAATACAAATTTGTTAGAGATCTCTAAGACAATTGTTAAGTGACTCAAAAGATTTTGGGTGGATACATAAGTTCCAATGATGACTCTTATTTATAATCATAGGATCACTATATCTTAAGGTAAATTTTTGACGTGGAACAATTCTACTTTATTTTTATATGTAGTATAATCATCACACCTACGTTATTTTTCAATGTGGGACAAATAACATAATACGTGTACATCATATTTTTCTATAAATAATTATTTCCTGACTACTACTAAACTATTATACTAATATTAGAATAATAAAAAATATTTTAAAAGTCATTTATTTAATTTTCATATACTTTGGTTATAGTTATATGATATTATAAACACTATGGTAGTAAAAAGAACAAAATTTATACTCTAATGAAAGCATTTTTCGTTAAGAATCCAAATATGTAAGTTTCGAAATGTTTTGCATTATATTTTTTTGTCAGATTGATAATCAATTGTTTTTACGTGAATAATTGTTGTGATATTAAAAATATTACATAAGATATTTTTCGTTATCTTGCAAGATCTTAAAATATACTTTCCAAAAACTGAAAAAGATGATGTTGACCAATAGAATGAAAAAAGTCTCTTTTATATATATGTATTGATTAGTGTTTACTTTAGTGTCATAGACTTGTGAGTAGACTACTTGACTTGCAAGAGCTCCAGCAAGCGTACTTTAGTAATTCTATTAGTGTTTACTTTAGTGTCATAGACTTGTGAGTAGACTACTTGACTTGCAAGAGCTCCAGCAAGCGTACTTTTGTGTAATAAACATTTTTACAAGAAAACTTATTAGAACTTTGATTTTGAACACATTTAAAAACTAGCATTAAAATTATCGATGTTATTGACCTAAGTTAGCTTGTTAGCTGGTAAACTCATAACTCTTTTGGTGTTAGATGAGCTGATTACAGTATATGAGGGAGAAAGATTTGAACCTGTGACCTAATATTTAGCATACAACTATATCTCTGTCTTAAACACTATGGCTAAGACATCTTCAGTTAATACTCATAATTGGTACTTGAATTCAAGATCTCTCTGGTTTAAAACTGCTTATACAACTTTATAATCCGTATAAGGAAAACAAAAATGTGACAACAATATTTTTGTAAACTTATAGTTCATCATTTTGGTACTTCACTTTCACGGTGCAATTATGGTCTTTTAGTTCTATCCACATAGTTTTAATCTAAAATAGTAGATCAAGGATTAGAGGTTAGAATATTGTAAAATATTTATGAATTGTACTAATTTTTTTCACAATTTATTAATTTCAAATTGCCGATATACGGTCTTTTTATGACTTATTCTTTATTTCACAAGGTTATTGTTGGGCAATTAGTCTCTCTTGAGATAAATAACAGTAAAATGCGTTGAATAGTATTCCACTTGTATAGATAGGACATGTTTTGTTGCTGATATCTAGGCACTATGGTTTTATCTTGTGTACGTTATTTAACCCGTTTTAAATTTAACACGCTAATCATAGAAATTGATGAATTGGATGAAATATTATTGTAACTTTGTACATCTAGATACCCTCAAATGAAACTTTTATATACTTAAATTAAATAAAATCTAAATAAGATCTAACCAGATGTGTGTTCCAATATTAGGATCCATGATATGTTGTTTGACTAACTCTTATGGCTATTATCAGATTGTGTCGAATTGATTAATTGATAAGTACAAAGGAAGATCAAAGTTAGTATAATTATTACATTGTCGTTTTCCTTAACTGTTGTCGTGTCAAACAGCCATATTTGCCATGTAACTCTGCCGTCTTGTTCATAATAATTATTTAAGATTGTATATTAATCATTTATGTGAATACATACATAAATATTTATTAAATATAATAAAACTTAGTACTTGACGTTAAGAATTCTTGTATTCAGCAGCCACAAGTTTTCTCTTGTTGTAACTGGAACATGTGGATTATTTGTCTCATAATTGAAATGCATGCTATATGTATATATATGTATAATGTGTATATGATTGTTTCATGGATAATTATTGTAGTAACTTTTACAGCTGGTTTTTTCAATTTATGATATTTGAGACTTTTGTATGATTGCATGCTTTACTCTTTAAGTACTCCGTACAAGTTAACTTGTTCAATGATGATAACATAGAAATTGGATTCGTGTATGTATGACTAAAACTTTTGGTCGTTTAATATAATTTGGGGGTTCTTATGATTAGTTTTGGGGTGGATGGTATTACTTATGCACTTACGGGCGGAGCATTAGGTGGCTAAGAGTTATGGATATCTCCGTCATTTAACTCACGCTCATTCGATCACTAAAGGTGTTTCACAAGCGAGGGTTGTGGCAAGTGTGTTGATAACTTGGCTCTAATATTAGATGTTGAGTTCAATATCTGTGTTACTCCGACTCTCTTTGACATGTGTCGGATTGTCGGACACTGCTATTTTGGGTGAATTTTCCTATTTTGTGGTCTAAGTTGAAGTGTCCAAGTGCCGTGTCGTGTCAGACACTGACACGTGTCTAACACATGACACGGTAGTTAAGTGAAGTATCGAAGTAACATAGGAGTTCATCGATGAGGTCTTAGTTCAGTGATACGGAAGTATCGTATTATAAGTTACGGACTCGAATTCCCTTCTCATATATTGTAATGATTTTGCGTCTCATTTGAGGCCAGAAAATAAATAAATATTTTTTTTTTACCGTAAGAAAATAAATATTAGATAATGTTGAGTTTGACCTACAGTTAAGTTGCTCCGTTTCGAAAGTTGTAACTCATCTAAAGTCTAAACTCATTAAAAGTATGCGTTAATAAACGAGGACATAGGCACATAGCTATACAATGACTGATAAATGAGTCACATTTCCTACATTCTTTCTACTTGTATGTGAACGTATAGAGATATTCCAACCTAACAGGTTGGGTGGCTACCAGGAAGGGTATTGATGATGTATCTATTTATGTGGGAGAACTGAGGATAGGGAGAGGGAAATTAGGTAAACATTGTCCTTTTATGTTGTAGTCACTTTGACTTTGACTCGATTATAAGTGTCTAACACGATGATGTGTTTTTTAGGGGCGTCTTAAAATAAATGGAGATCCCGTTTTTCATAGAAAAATAAGGCCTTAAATATGAATGTATAAGTCTACTGTAGCTCAAAGCTGAGACTGAATTTCATCAATAAAACTTGTAAATTTGATGACCAAAATCGGAAGGCTTAGTTCCTGGGCTCATGGTTGAACATAGTCTTAGACACCCCTTGTGTTTTTCATGAAGTTTTATTGTTTTGTGTAAAAATGAAGTGTTGAATGGTTGTGCTCTGTAACGGAGGTAAAAACATTAATGGTAAATATTTTACCAAAGTGTTGATATGTTACTTTGTTCATGTGTTGATTAATATCTACCAACATGTGAATATGTGATACCAGATTGGTCCAAATGATGTTTCACTAATTCTCATTTCAAACGGACTATTCCCTTTGAAGCTTTCTGACGGCCGTATATGATAACTAGGTCACATTTGTCTGCAAATGGATCACATATGGCTCATCTGAAGCCTCTAGACAAACCGTCTAAAGGGAGACCTTCTGATGATGTTCAGTAGTATGAATCTGAAATTACCAACCTCTTAATAACTTCTTAACAAGTGGATAAAGATTAAAGACTTCTCGGATATCATTATGTAGTATGTACGTACATACTACATAGTAAAGCTGAAAGTGTTAATTAAAAATAGTTAATGTCAGTGTACGACATAGAAATCTAATAATTAACTATAGTGTTAGTTGTAGTAAATCAAATTTGTAGATTATATTGTTGTGTATATGATAGCGTGGCGTAAATAAGACCTTTGACTAATCATTAATTTATAGTAAAAATATACTCTAATAATATAAGGCCACATATAACTAAATTCCTGATACATAGGATATTCGGATGATCTGTATAAGTTAACAATTGTCTAATATACCCCTAAAATAGCAATTGTTTGATAAAATGCATGTATTGTTTAAGGTGTTAATAATTGAATTAGGACATTTATAGCCTTATAATTTCAATTCTTGATTACTGTATATGCAAGTGAGGTGAATCAATTTATGAAGAATCAAATCTAGATGTTTAATTAGGAGTAGTTTAGGACTATTGAACATATTTACTGGCATTTTTGTTATTTAATGCTAAAGCACAGTAGATCAGGTGTCTAATTTTATGGTATTTTAAAACTATTGTATAAGACGGTGGTACATAACCGTTCTTTTGTAGACATTTTATGCTGTAGGATTGTCTTATTCCGTAATTTGAGATAATATTCTAAACAATTTCATACTTTGTGGTAGATACTTGTGACGTAGCTACTTTGAAACAATGAACACCTTGACTTAATAGAAAATAATGACCTAAACTCAATAATCAATATTACAAATCATTGAATAATCATGAAACAACTTGGTTTCCTCTTTATTTTGACCCTTATTTTTGTGTCTTAGGCAACATTATCTCATGTGAAAAGTTATATTTTCATAACTAGTAGGGTAATCAAGATTTATATAAGTTACGAAAATTTCTAATAGAGCGAAATAATAATAGTTTTATAAGGTAAAACATGCGTTGTTGAACGAGGATGACTCTACGTGCCCTTGATTAGTGCGTCTTTTGAGTTTTCACCCAAAAAAAACATATTTTGGATTACTAATGTTATATTAATATATGAATATGTACATACAAATAGAAAAACTTTAGCAATAATATTAACACAACAAAATTTTACTACGTATCATACAGTGAACGTTAGCTAGGCATCACTCGTTAATTAATTTCCTAGTAATTTAATTTAAACAACAATAAGTTGCTGTTTAGCGTCAAACCTAATCTCTTCTTTCATTTTTCTAATGAAATCATCAAATTTTCTGTTTAAATCTTCTGTACTCATATTTGCAATAATATTATCTTGTTCTTCAGTTTCTTCTTGTTCCCATGCTTCTTCTTTATCTTCTTCATCCTCGACTAATAATGCATGAGTACTTTGGTATTCTTCTATAATGTATTCTTCCTTTTTTATGTCATTAATATCCTCTTGTATGTTTTCATAAGGAGATTCTTCTTCTTGTACATGTTTGTCGTCGTAGTTGTTGTCGTTGTCTTCTTCTAGTTGTTGTTCTTCTTCTGGTGATGAAGTGGTTTGATCATTTACTTGCATGTAATCGAGTTTGTATTCATATACCACAACGTCATCCACAAGAGTCGACTTCTGGTCCAATGGTGGAACAGAAGTTGACTTCTCGTCTAAGGATGCTTGTTGAGTGTCGACTGTCTGACCCGAGTACTTAGCCACGAATACTAAAATCCCATTACATAGGAGGAATATGTAGTTCTTATCAGCTGCAAGGGAAATAATTTGAAAATAAAATGTAGAGAAATTGGATATAAAAGATTGAATGAAAGGAAGCCAAGAAGGATGCAAAATCAAGAAAGAAAATAATGAAAAGGGTAATATTATTTGTGTTGTTTTCTTCACAAATTCATGAAATAAAGATACTTTCTTCATGTTTTCAAGATGTTGCTTTTTTTCATACATTATTTTTAGTAGTATGTTTTATAATAAGAAGGGAAACTTGGAGATATCTAAACTTAAAAGGTTAGTTGGTAGTTCTTTGAAGGCTCCAAGTATGCTTTCCTTATATAGTGGATCAAAACTAAAAAGCACCTGATCATATTCATGTGAAATGACATTAATGCCCTTGTGTATTATGGGATGTGTAGGCCCTTGAAAACAATCTTAAGTACTCTCGTGGTGCTATATGAGGCAATACTTGTGTGAAGCTATGTGATGCAATACTTGTGTGAGAAGAGGTGGGTTATTTATTGCGCTGTATGGATGTCTTCCTTGTGACGGGTATATTCGTTATAAATTTAAAACGGATTAAATATTAGCCATTTTGGTAAATGTAGGGATTAGAGTCACAAATGTCATATCTTTATTTACCCGTGTGGGTAATATTTGAGCCGTCAAAAGCTGTCACATATGAGAATTTGTGTTTATCGTGATATTTCCGTTTACATGTCTTGATGTAAGGCCATTTTGAAATAATGGATACTATGTATCAAATGGAAGAAGATGACACCGAGCTTTGGTAGTATTACTCCGGATGCTGTTTCATTTCTTTATTTTATTTTAACTATTTTTCGAAGATAAATTCTCATTTATGGCGATGGTAAGTTACGGTGATATAGAACTATAGAAATGACAATTTGATGATAAAAAAATAACCACTTTATAATAAAATAGTTACTTTTTTTCCGTAGTATTAACGCTCGTTTCAAAAGAGACCAATCTGCTTTTTTTTTTTGAAAAGAGGGCAATTGTTGTACGTACTACGTAGTAATTTTACCAACAACTTGAAATAGAGTAATTTTAAGGTGTCATCAACTATATGTGGTAGAGTTTTCTTCACGTTTACTGCCTTGGAGGTGGAGTTGCTTTCCGCACTAAATTATTTAATTAAGTTCAAATCATATCCTCCCTCCTAGTCGATCATTTATTCTTTTTTTTTTTATTGGGCAAGTCAGGTTTTCTTCCCTCTTTCCCTTTTTGGATGTGGGCTTGTGTGTTTTGTGTGGTCTAAATTTATTTGTATGTGGGGTAGTGTGTTTTGTGTGGTCTTAATTTTTATGTAAAAGGTAAAGGGGAATAAATTAGTGATTATAATAGATACTCTAAACCAAGAATTATTGGACATATACTCCTCCGATCCAGACAAATGGTAAGATGGGGAAAATTGGAGTATTTAAGAAAAGGTGGAAAAATGAGGAGTAAAAAAGGAAAAGGTAGGTGGGCCATGTAATGGTGGGTTTAATTGTGGGGTCATGCAATGGCATTTTGTGTAAATATCAAATGGGTAGAAGGATAACTTGGTAATGTAGTGGGCCAAATAAAGTATGTTACCATTGGTGTGGATCATCCGTTTTAGGTAAGTGTTACCATTGGTCTGGATCGGAGGGAGTATAACATACGGAAAGGCTCTAATTAATCCCTTAATTTGATGGTTAATCGTACACTTTGACACTCTTAATATGTCAACTTGCTAGGTAGCCTTCCAGTTAATAACAACAACGTGGTGACATGCTTACCTTGTCAAAAGTTGAACAAAGTTTAAATTTAGGACTGCGTAACACATACATTTTTCACAAATTCTTATTTCAGACCGAGCTATCCGTCTTAAGCTTAAGACGGATACCATATTCTCTCACAAAATACCCATCAAGGGTGAGTGGAGAGCACATGGGGGGAGCCCACCTTGTCCCCTCTACCCATTTTCTCTCACAAAATACCCGTTGTAAGATCCGACCCGTCTTAAGCAAGATCTACTGTACATTTTTTTGTCTTATGCTACACTCCTTGGCGATTTTTTATCACAAATTCTTGTTTTAAACGTGGTGACACGTCTTATTATTTCAGACGGGTTAAACCCCCTCACAAAAAAGCAAGTGGGGCAAATGAAGAGAATAATGGAGCAAGGGGGTTAAGCATGAGTCTGAAACAATAAAACGGGTCGTCCCCGTTTAAAACAAGACCAACTCATTTTTTATATAGTTACAAATTTACAATCTTATAGTATAATAAAGTACGTAATTGGTTGACTTATAATTAATCAAATGGTATTTTGAGGGATATTATGAAATTTATACATATATGAAAGTATATATTAAATATTAACGTGGTTTTTTTAAATAAAGTACGAGTATGATATATACGTAAGAGAAAGTAAAGTAAGAAGAAAGAAAGTAACAATGGAAGGGACTACAACTTAATGTTTTGACAGTAGAAATAAACAAATGTAATTCGAAATGAGAGTCCGCTTCATAAGCCTAATAAGGTTTCACCCTAACACCATCTTTATCCATGGGCGAAAGGAAAGGTTAAGAAATAGCTAGGTTTACGATACACAATGAAGAAAAAAATGGGGAAAATATAAACCTTATAGTAAACTTGATCCAAAGTACTGAGTATATATCAATAGAGGCACTTTACTTTCTTATTGTTCACTATCTCTCATATACTTTTTTCTAAAATCAATTCTCATATCTCCTTCATAACAAATTACAGTACTAATTAACAACTGAGCTTACTTAAATAAAACGAAAACATAAAAATAACACAAATTCTCATTTGTGACGGACACTATCCGTCGCAAGCTTAAGACGGATACCATATTCTCTCACAAAATACTCATCAAGGGTGAGTGGAGAAGCACATGGGGGGTGCCTACCTTGTCCCCTCTACCCATTTCCTCTCACAAAATACCCGTCGCAAGATCCGATCCGTCGCAAGCAAGACCTACTGTAAAAATAATTCTATCATTTGTGCCTTGCAGCGCCCTTGCTAGTTGCTATAATTTGTGCCTTGTTAATTCACATTTTTCTATTCTTTTCGGACTTTTATTTTCTTTCCCGCATGAATTGCAAAACAAATTAAATTAGGTATCGTTTGGTTCGCATTGATAAAATACAAATACTAAGTTTCATTCATGGTTATAAACCTAGTGGTGCTAATAGCCCTTTACCATCAAGTTATACCGGTTTCAAAAGTTATTCCAATCATATTCCATCTTTCATGTAATAATCTAACGTTAACTCCATTATTTAACAATATTAGGTCGCAATATTAAATATAGCGACCTCGATCAATATCAAGAAATACAATCACACCATTTCTAATTCGATGTTTAATTTTATCACATCTTCATTGAAGTCGGTATATTCATTTTCAATAAAGATGGTCGGATCCCATCTCATAAGGAGGAAAATGAAAGTGCAAGTAATTGACTAAACCTAAATAGTTATTTTCATATTTAGCAATCATTTAATGTTAATACAAATTAATAATCAAATTTTAGTAACAAGGGCCCCACATTATTGTATGATAGATCACATTTAGAGTCTTGTTTACAAACAAATGTAAGAGATTCATCGTTTTCTAATCCACATTTAATCTCTATTTTCTGTAGAAATGTAGATGCTTCGAATTGAATTATTTAATCTATATATTGTCATGTAATATCATTTTTTTGCATTATAATTAACACATAGCACGTGGTGTGTTTCATGTATTTCTTGCATGATGTTGGTGAGTTAGTGACTACACTTATATGTATAATAAATACTCATTTTTCTTCAACCAAGAATTAGTATTAGTATTGTAAAATCATCATAAATGTGTTTTATTAGAAGACTTGAGTATGTACTACAATATTCTATTGGATGAAATGTGGAATGGAAAAAAGCCACATGGCATACGTTAAATAATACTCCCTCCGTACTACAATATAAGTCATTTTAGTAAATATTAATTTTTTTATTTTATAGGTCGTTTTTCATTAAATGCTACTCCCTCCGTCCCATAATATAAGTCGTGTTTCATTTTAAATGTTATTTTATTGGTTAACTTAGCTTTTCAAAAACTACTAATACAATAACATTTCTCAATACTTTCTTAATTCTTGTGAAATAATCTCAAACGATTTACATAATGGAACGGTGGGAGTGCTATTGTAGATCCAATTTAAATGTTTATAAGTTATTGTTTGCGACACTATCTTGTGTTGGAGCTGAAACTATCGTTGTTCGTATATTATACTCCCTCCGTCCCGGTCATTTGTTTACCTTTGCTTTTGGCACAAAGACCAAGAAAATGGGAGGGGACCATTTGTGGGTAGTGTCATAAGATGACAAGTGGACAATAGTCCCATTGGGTGATGAAATTACTCATCAAAAGCTTTCCCAATATAGAAAGGTAAACAAATGAATGAGACACCCAAATATGGAAATGGTAAACAAATGACCGGGACGGAGGGAGTACTAAATAAATATTGTTTTGCGCTTTCGATTGTTTAGAATAGAGTGAGTAAAAACATGAGAAAACTAAGGAATATAAAGTAGAGAGAAAAACAGAGAGAGATCATTAATACTTCGTAGGTTTCTGACAATTAACTTCAGTACAAATTCTCATTTGTAACGGGGCGATCCGTCGTAAGTCAACCCGTCACAAGCAAGACTTATTGTGAATATACATGAAAAAAACTAAACAGATTACTAACACACTCTAAGCAGGGGCGGAGCCAGAATTGAAATACACATAATGCTATATTTTAAAAATTATAATATGATTAAAAAATTTTAGTTCAAATTGTTATGTAGCCAAAATATGTAATTTCGGGGGTAAAAATGATACTCCCTCCAGTGTGATCAGTTGGTAATTTATTTTTGAATGGTTGTTCGACGCAACACTTTGACCGTATTCTTGTATTTATAAATGAATTTTTCCCTTTAAATATAATTTTGCAAGACTTTTCCTAACAAATTTAAACAAGTTGTCTTTTTTTTTTTCAAATTTTTGTACATTTTTCAATAGTTTTGTTCTAAAAATTTTGAGTTTAGCCTCCAAAAAGTAAATTTTACCAATGGATTAAGTTATATGTAGGGTATTTCAAGAATTTTTCACTTACAGTGTTTCAAAAAAAAGTATTTTCCACTTACAATAAATGTCATTAAGTTTTCAGCTACATATTTATGTTGTCAAAAGTGAAATTGTCACAAGTATTAAATGCGGACTTACTTGAGAGCATTTAAGGCTCATTGTCTACATTTTTCAAGGAAAAAAAATTAAGCCTCAAAAATGATACTTAAGAGGCTTGAACCCACAAGCTCCAATTCATCTCATTATGTTGCAGAATATTTAACAACCAACTTTGCCAAGTAACTACAATGCATACAATTGAAAGTAAAAATTATTTGACACAAAATCAGGTAGGGCTATAGGCCTATAGCCCATACAGGCTTCTACTTCCCTCCGTCCCTGACTCTAAGTAAATACTCTGTACTTATATAACACCGTTTTACATAAACATTATTGCAAACCAAGTGATTATTTACCTTAAAACCCTCCACTTAAATAATTAACTTTCACTAATAAACACCCTCCATAACAAGGATAATCAAATTATTAATATCTTTTATTATATGGCTTTACAGTGTAATATTGTAAAACTGTTCTACAAAAGACTCACAAATCAGACCAATTGTAGAAGGGTAAGATACTAAGATGGATTATATTTATAAATTTATTGTTTATTTAGAGTAGGGATGATCTACATGCATCTATATTACTAGCAATCTAGGTTATCTAGCATGTCCTTATAGACAGGGCGAACCTAGCTGGTGGCAAGGGGTAGCCACCGTTACCCCATCGGAAAAAAAAATTAGTTTATGCGGTAGTAGTTTGATACCCCAAGCCTGTTGGTAAAGGAATAAGTAAAATTAAAGGCATTTAATAAGCATGCTAATTGATGTGGCTCAGTGGTAAAGTATGTAGTGCACTGCACTTGTAGTCCAGTGACCGAGCTTTGTCACTGGCATAATATAATATAGTTTTTAATTTCCTCAACATTTTTCCGTGACTTACATTATACGCTTAATATTTTCGCTACCCCATACTTTTAATCCTAGGTTCGCCCCTGGAGTATGTAGCACTGTCATACTGAATTACTGATAATATGTTACAAGTACTACTACGGTTATACTAAGTATCATGTTCTTAATATTATGCAAATGCAAGTACATGTCTCAAATCTAGCGATTTAAAAGGTAAGTCATCTATAGTACGAAATGACATTAAAATGCATTGTTTATGTAATTTTTTTTTGAGAGAGAGTTATTGTTTTTTTCTCTTTAGTTATCAAGTTATGTCTTGCAAATAGTTTTTTTTGTTTTTTTTTGGTGTCGAGCCGGGAAGGACCACTAGGACGGTAAAATTCTCCCTCATGAGTTTTAATACTACTGCATTTCCAAGACTCGAATTCGAGACATCTGGTTAAGCTAGAACAACCCTTTGCCAGTTGATCTAAATGCTCATGAATTATGTCTTGCAAATAGTTGAATGCTAATGCACACGGATTTGCGAATGAATAAATTGAAGAGTCTAGTATTCTTAACCAACTAACCAAGTTATAAGGAACTGTTTATACATTTATTGATAGTATATATGAGTGTTTAACCAATAAAAGATTGTCTCATATTGTGAGATCGTTTTATTATATACTCCCTCCGTCCCGGTTATTTGTTTGCCTTTATTTTTTTTTCTTTGTGAGGTGTATTTTAATCAAAGGCAAACAAATGACTGAGACAGATGGTGTAATTTATTTATATTATATGATATGAAATTTTACATTCTTACATCTCCCTTTGTATTTTCTAAAATTCAAATAATAGAAATAATATTATCTCAAATCTAAAGACCAAAATACTAAAAAAAATTCCTACAAAGTTGGAGTATATTGGTAAGAATAACTCCCTCACCTTTAGTAGGTGATGATTAAGGTACTTGTAAAATTGTAAATGAAAGTTATGTGAAGTATTATTTAGCTAATACTCTAGTAGGGTCCAATTAGTAGATTATACAACCAGTTGTATACAAATAATAATATAGATTTAGAGTTTTATAATGAAGAAGTTTAGCTTATATATGTATATATTACGATCTTTATTGAAAAAAAAAACTAAGCACTTTTATTTAAACTTAGAATATTATAATAAAACTCAAAAACAATACATATAATTAAGTTCAATTAGATTTTAATTTTGACACATAAAAAATTTAGATTGTAACTAAAAAATATTTTTAAAAGTTCGAAAAGATTGCATATAAGCTCAATTAGATTGATATTAGATATACGTACCATGCTCATATACAACTAATTGTATGGTCTTATTTCAGTTATTTGTGTAGTAGGTTAGTTACTTCATTATTGAACGATTATATATAAATCATACAATAATATAATGTCTTATCTAATTATCTTATCAATGTGTTGTTATGCTTAGCATTATTGTGATGTCTTATGATCTGTGTTTCTGTTCCTAGTACTTTTTTTGCAAGTACATGTCTGAAATCTAGTCACTATAAAGTCGAGTTATCTAAAGTACAATATCAGATTAAAGTGCTTGACGATATCTGTGTTACTCAGACTCTCCGATTCAGTATTATGTGTGACCATGTTGTACTGTTGAACACGCCTAATTTGTGCTAATATTTATATTATGTGGTCTGAAGTAAAGTGTCGATATATTGTCATGTGAGACACTATATATAGTGAAGTGTCGGAACAACATTTACCTTGAAAGTTAGTTCTTTTTATTTTGTAAGGATTTATTGTTCTTTTCATTTAATTATCAAAAATCACTTGTCATATAAACTAAGAGAATATTGTCATGCAAAGATTGATTACTCTAATGATCATGGAGGCCTAAACTTTGAGCTTGTACTTTCTTCTTTTATTGATAATGAAAATCATATAAGAATTTTTCAATCTTAATTAAATTGCAAATTTCCTGTTATTGTATTATATGGAGTATAAATTTCAATGCAAATTTTTGATATATGAGCTAGCTACCCAAAAACAGTTTATTGTCGATTCGTTATCACTTGGCATAGACCTATGTACTAAGGTTCGGATACAAGTTTCGGACTTGGGTTTTTGTCCAAGGAAGGGACGGACTTAACATTCACCAAAACAAAAATGAAAAAGAAATCAGAAAACACTTAAATGCCAACATTAAAAAAAAACTACACAAAAATAAAAATACTACCCCAGACTGATACTAACTAAAAGGCGACTGCTTTAATTTCGATTATTTTTGTTACGGCAAAAAGCAAATGGAGCATTTCCGACACCATTGTGACATAGGACCGGAGTACTACTATTAAGGACGATTAATATCTAAGGCTCGATACTAATACAGGTTGCTTAATTAAGGGATTGATATAATTAGCAGCACAGAATGCTGTACTGTACTGTACTGTTAACTGGTTTATTTCATTTAAAGTTGATCAGGCCACAGGAATGTTCCCATTGCAAATTTCCTCTTCTCATCAACACTTCCCTTAATGTGATGTTCGAGGCCGTACTGCCTTAACAACATCTCCACCTTCCACTCCTCCATTGTCGCATAATCCGACTTCCTGTATCGCGGATAGTTGACAGGCATTTGGAAGCTGCTGCTGCAGCTGCTGTTTTTCATAGCATTCACTGTTTTCTGTATGTCAGTTTTCAGGGCATTTTGATTTTGATTAGTTGAGGTTACAAGTGTATGAGTGAAAACTGAGTTGAAAACCCATTTTAAACCCATTTTAAGAATGTCTTAATTCATGGAAAGTAAGAAAACAATGTTGTATTTATAATCAAGTTAATTTGATTTGATTACTTACACGCAACAAAATTATTTCAATCAATGCATAATTTTATAATGTGGGAATTAATCAAAACCCAAATTGTCATTGAAGACGGATCAATTTCGTCTCTTACAAAGACGGGCCAAATGTAGTCATTTGAACGACAAATTTGACCATGTGACAAACAACCTTGTTATAACTTAATTATGAAATTGTACTGGTTACATTTCGTTTTAAATTGGTTACATTAATCCGTCTTTTTGAAAAGACGAAATGTGACCGTTTTCAGCAAAATTGACTGTTAATCAAATTTTGGGTGTTGTGTGTACATTTGATGAACTTGAATGATAAGATATGATATTATGATGCATAATTAGGGCATTAAAAATGCCAGGTAATTAATGAATTGTATGATTAGTTTGTGTTTGTTGCATTCATTTGTTGACCCTTGTGTAATTAAGTCGCTATTTAGAGTTCAATGCTTACAAATGTGAGCTAATGAGGTCATTGTATTTAGTTTTTAAGGTTATCATAAGAGTGTATTTTAATGATTTTTTTTATTCTACTCAATGTATCTCACAATGCTATCTCAATGCATAAATTCTCATCTGTGACGGACCGATCCGTCACAAACAAGACTTATTGATATCAATGTATACAACTTAATATTATCGGTTTTTATAACGTGTGTTCTAAGGGCACACATTAAGAGTAAATAAAGAAAAAATCAAAGAAATATAACATTGAAAATGTAAGTATCAATTGATTTTTACGATATTTAGTCAAATATTCTATTGATTTTTCTTTAAATAGGCTCTTAATGTGTGCCCTTATGGCACACGTTAGAAAAGCCGATTAAATATTATACAACGATCTTATTTCCGTGTCTGTCTAGTCAATGAGTTTGTAATCTAGCTTAAGGTGAATGTCTCTTGCTAATTGGGGAAGTTTAAACTCGGAAGTGCATTAAATTTTTAATGGGATCGCACACTTAAGATTTGAGACTAAAAATAGGATCTAAGTTTTATGGGGAAAAAAATGAAGCAAAAACCCTAAAAATGTGAATAATAATGCAACAAACAACCGGGAAAAAAATCGAAAGTACAGATTAGTGATGAACAAACCAAATGTAGTTGCTCTTTCCAGGTTTAGTTTCATAACCGGTTTTACGCAAAATCTGGTATTAAACGAGCGACCTTAGTTGAATTTGCGTTCTAATATTTACGTTTCATCAAATCATGAGGCTCGAAGTAAATGAAACGTCTTGGGCATCATTGTCATTCGATTTAATTAATTGTTTTCTCTTGTGTTTACTTTACCTGTTGGTTTACATTAAGACGCGTCATTTTCGTCGTACAGGGAAATGTTCCGTATCTACGGCCAAATGTGACTAATTTCGAAAAAACAAAAAAGACAACTATGAGTTATAATACTAGCTAGACCATTGTGATCACATTTTACCATAAAATGGTTTCAAAACCCCGTCTTGTTGTTCAAACGAAATTGGTCCGTCTGAACTTTGAAACAAGAATTAACCCTTAGTTCATAATTATATGAACATACTAAGATACCAAGATGATTGGCCAGTCGATTTTAAGACGTGATTTGTTAGTTGCTTGTGCAGAAACTACGGCAGTATCACCACAATTTCAAACAATGATTTAAGCATACCTTGGCAGCTTCCCTTTTGTAGCTTTTATTTGCTACTTCATTTTTTTCAAATTTCCCTTTTTATATGTGAAAAACTACGATATTATAAATGGTCAACGGACATCTACAAAATATGTCAAAATTAAAGGGATACGAGTTTGTGAAGGGAGCTTAAAACAAAATCACTACAGATATGACGATTCAGACACCGCTTTCTTTTGTTCTTACCCACAACTGCTATCTTAGGTGTGAACGAAGTAGACCCCCGAGTGTGCATGATAGTTTACAAATCATGTTCAACGAGATAGTCACCTTTTACAACCAAGGTGACATGTTATGCCTTAAAATGGGCTCAAGACTACAACAAATTACTTTCGAGAGGTTGACTAATATGAGCTATAATGCAGGTCCAAGGATTGTCATTTTCAAACCCATTCCATCACTCCTTTCAGTTGGTTGTATATCAAATGGGCGAAATCGAGGATGAGTGAATTCATACCCAGGATTCGGAAGCAAATTGTCAAGATAGAATTTCAAACATCCATAAGACATCTTCAGTAAAATGAAATGGTGTAAAAGATCTTTCTTCTGTGTTTTCTCTCAAAGCCGGAAATGATTTCATCGATGCTATCCTCCCAATATTCCGTTGCTTCAAGCTGCATTCAATTATTTATGGCAAAATGCTGTTACATGAATGTGAAAGATGGGTCTCTATTACTTTTAGTTGACTAGTAAAACTATTTGGAGATTTTAATTTATAAGTTCCACACAGGGTCCGAAAATCACTGAGATGACCACGGTTTACTGTAGGACGAGAAGATCGACGACTGAAACGTAAGGCGAAACACTCCTATCAACCAAAACAAAAGTGAAGTGGACTGTCCAACCAAATATAGGAGGCATGGTCAAGAGTCAAGACTAGAGCGCAGAGGTTAAACGTCAATAGGATAGACAAAACAATAAAGCGCACCTCCTGGCACAAATCAAGTGTAAGGCGAGCACCAATAGCCGCCTCTTCATGGTTGTCTTTCACCTCAAGATTGATGATTGCAACAGGTTTCATAAGAACTTGATCACGGTTGTGAAGGTCTGAACAAAAATCAACTAGTTGACATATACATCTCACATCCGGCAAGTCATGAAGTTAAAAAGAATGGAATATGCAGGAAATAGCAAATACTGAGCAAAGAAGAGGGGAAATGCTATAAGCAAATGAATCAAATAATAACATGAATGAGACTATGAGAGGAAACAAAACCAATAAAAGGATGACTTGAGTAGTATTTAGCGAATTAACGTGTACTTTCTCAATCTCATATATATTGTCTCATTTGGACTACATGTAGTATTTAAGATCTAGTGATGAAATATCTTTATTTCATTAGTCTTAAGAATTTACAGGTAACGATAACACATTACTCTGGCCATTATGTCACTTAATTAGAAATATTTCAAGTTCACTTTGATATTTTTACTAGATATAAGCTATTAAAGGAGAAGTGGTCAATTAGTTTACATTAGATCAAAAAAGAAATGGGGAGAATATAACTGGAATGGAGGTGAGTACAAAATATCTGACAAATGAGCGTCACTTACTCACTTTACTGCATAAAAGCTTATTGGTATATCGAATAACTTAAATTATGAACTCTTGACACAAAAGTTTGGATACAGCTTGCTAGTGCATATATATGTGATTAACAAAAATCCAAACTTCACTAACTTGGATGGACGGAAAGGAACTAGGACAATTTCCTTAGTTTGGTTAGCGATATTGAGTTGGAAGGAAAATAGATACACGCAAATTAAAATCTATCCAAACTTAGAAAGATTTGAAGGGGAAATGACCTTGCTCCCTTCCCCTTGCCTATAACCCCCCCCCCCCCCCCCCCCCAATCCTCCTATTTCCCTTCCCTTCCCACCTCTTACTTGTACTAAAAAAAGGGGGAAAATGGCGGCATAAACGATATCTAGTACTCCCTCCGTCCCGGTCATTTGTTTACCTTTGCTTTTGGCACAAAGACCAAGGAAAGGGGAGGGGACCATTTGTGGGTAGTGTCATAAGATGACAAGTGGACAATAGTCCCATTGGGTGATAAAATTACTCATCAAAAGTCTTCCCAATATAGAAAGGTAAACAAATGAATGAGACACCCAAATATGGAAATGGTAAACAAATGACCGGGACGGAGGGAGTATTTATTGCCAAAGGTGAGAGGAAACCAGAGATTACACAGTATCAGACTATCAGGTTGCTTCCTGATAAACTTAACAGTACATAACAACTACGGAGTAATATACTCCGTAATATCCAGCCATCCTTGTCTAATGGAATAACCGTTAATGTTTGAGGAGTCTGACCAATCTATGCAATTGAGTAGTCCACACGCCTCTACTAACAAGTAACAAGAAACACTGAGCTTAAAACTGTCTTTTTACACAAGGGCCAAAATATGGAGTAACTCACCTAATTAGAGATCGTTTTGGATTAGCGATTGATTTTCGACCATTTTAAGTTTTTAACAGTCAGAACTCAGAATAATGCAGATACTAACAAACATTCCCGGGAAAATGGAAAATTAGGGGTAGGGTGGTTTCCAAAAGATGTTAACAGAAACACTCGAGTTAGTTCTTAACACACTGAATCAAGTGAAAGGCCTCATCAATACAAATTAATATAAGAGAACACGATACATCTCAAACCTTACTACTTTCAAACGAGACATACCTTCGGCGACCATGTCAAAAACCCTCTCTTCAAATGTAAATACAACATCGAAAGAGCCGTCATCAGCATTGTCTTGCCAGCGTTGAGGAGCAAGCTTGACCGATAGATTTCGTTTCAGCATTGGCAAAATTCCATTGCGTTTGTATCTGTACTATCATTAAGGACACACAAAATTAAATGGCATAAAAGGTTAAGCCTATCATGATTATCATCCAACCGCAAAGCTCTTAGCTTTCTCCTCAATGAACAAGCTAGCGCAAAGGCCAAGAGATAATAAAGTCACTAGAAAGATGATTAGGCATGAACCATAACTTCCCACCCTATGGAGTGAGATGAGCAACGGTTTGCAAGTTTGTAGCTGCGGCCGTTCTAGGCAAAATTTTGAGCTAATTAAACTCAGACAAACTAACATAGTGGAAGTCTCATCACTCAAGATGTATACACTCTGGACCCCCAAAATACAATTTACCGACACAGTTTCTATGACAAAAGTCGACGAATTTTGCAAATAACATAATCCAAGCATACTCAAACAACAATCCAAATGCCCAATTGCCAAAAAAATAAAAATCAGTGAAAAATAAATCTAACACATCTTTATCGCAACAATTCAATTCGAGCACCACACAAAACACAAACTTTCCAGCAACATCCCAAGCTAAAACTTGAAAATCATGACCCATCAAAAGCTTATACATAAACTTAAGAACAAGAACCTCAATCAAAAGGATACAATTCAGGATCTTTACGACGAAGCTCCTCATACATCTGCTTATATGGGGTACCAAAATCATAAACATTGGGTTCTCTAATGGAAGGTCCAGGAAGCTTGACTTGGGTACCAGTCCCATATGATGAGACATCAAACCCTTGTTTTTTCAGCACAAAATGAGACTCCATGCTCCTGTTTTGGTTCGACGAACACACCATTGCATACCTCAGCTTCATTTTCTCCACTTTTTATTAATTCCTTTTATCTAAAAACCCCAACTTGGATTTTATTTTACCCTTTTTTCAAGCAATTTCCCCTGAAAATAGTCATTGAAACTTATAATCAAGCCCACTAAAATGCACAATCTTTATTAAAATTGCAAATTATGGGTTGTTGTTTTCCCCCATTTTTCAATTTCTTTCTCCCCTAAGAAGAGTAATTGACACTTACAATCAAGCCAAATTAAACCCTTGTGCTAGCAGCACAGAGAGACTGTTTCCGAAAATTAAACACACACTTTTAAATAGAAATACAAATTATGGGTTTTATTTGTATTGTTAGAGGAATATCAGTACGAAAAACTAAACAGGGTTCACTCTTAATTAAAATCACAAATCATTGATTTTTCTTATTGTATTGTTAGAGGAATAACAGTTGGAAAAACTAAAAAAAGATCAAATTTTTATGGAAGTTAACAGCAGTAAAGTTCATTGAACTGCATTGCAGAAGAAAAAGCAATATAATTTACGATTATTAAAGAATAAGAAGTAAAGTAGATGGAAGTTGGGTACCTGAGAGGGTGAAAGTTGGAGTCTTTGAGAGGGGAATGGGATGAATGCAATGTGCAACAAACTGTTCGCAAATGCGAATGTAGTAAAATTAAACGCCGAGCCAAGGCAATCAAACGGGTCGGACGGGTTGGGTTAACTCAAGTCAATATCAATCGATGAGCGGTACGAGTGGCGGAATATTTGGACACAATTGACTTTAAGGTAAGATTATTATTAGAACTAGGGTTGGTCAAACATTCGGGTTAGTCCGTCCCGTCATCTATCTCGGGTTGGTCCATGGCCAAGACTGTAAGGCCCAGTTACCAACGCGGAGCCGCCCTAAGCCTGCCCAAAGCATATCTCTTGGTTCACTTTTTGCCTGACCCGACATGTCCCTTATCTTGGGCCGGTTCTGGGCTCCCCAATTTTAAGCATGTCCGGCCTGCCCGTTTGACCAACATAATTAGATCTGTCAAACGGATTGGATGGATTGAGTCCAAAGTTGAGTTACATGAGCTTCAACTATCAAGTCAAGTTAGGATTAGAATTTAGAATACAAGAAAAAAATGTGTGTATAAATTTGGCTCAATAAGTTTATGAAGTTAGAAATAATCGAGAAAAATGTCAAGTGAATAATCTAAATGATCATTAATCCGATTCATCATCGATTCCATCCTCCGTCAGATTGCGTTGTTATCTCTCATATATCCTTTCAAGTTGGTCACTTTTTGTTATTGATTTACCAAGGATTGTGTCAACTGTCAAGTCGAGTGCATCACGAACCATTCAAATCAGATTTATCGGGTCGGATCAACTTTTATCAACTCTATATGAAACTTGTACAAATTGTAATTCAAATAATTGCCGCCCTACAATCCAACCTACAACCACCCATCTAACCCCTCCGCGCGCACAAAACCCTGAAAAGTGAAAACCCTTCCTTTTCCCAATTTCCATTCATTCATACAAACAAATTTGAACAAATTTTCTTCCAAATTCAATCAAAAGTTTAAAACCCATCTCACCATCAATCCAAATTCCCCAATCAATTAATCAATTTAGGGTTAAAATGCAAGTGGGTGATTTGAATAAAGTTTGGGAGATAAAAGTGCTGAAAAGAAAACCAAGACAAGATGAAGCACAGAAGTTTTTGGAACGGATTGCAAAACAAGTGCAACCCATTATGCGTAAACATAATTGGCGTGTCAAAGTCCTTTCTGAAATGTAGTAAGTCATTCATGTAAGACGGTTTTACATTAATATTGTTTACAGCGGACACAAACTACATAATAAACATGACCCCGTAAATGTTACATTATATACTCCTAATATACTTGTGTAAGACCGCTTTGCACATAACAAAATAATTTTGGCATGTTAAAGTCCTCTCTTATTATCTTATATGCTTATTGATTTGAATGATTTCTATGAATATGGTTTATCTTTTTAGTTTTGTGAGTCAAAAGGCCAAACCTTTTTTATTTTGCGATAGGGTAAGGCCGTGTACATCTGTCGCCTTCCTTGATGGGACTGCTTAAAGCCGGCAGCGGAACCAAGACTGCAATTTGAGGGGTGGAGCGATATGATACAATGAAAAAAAAAAGACATTTTGATTGAAAAATTCAATTTTTTTGCTCAAAGTGCATACATTTGCTGTAAGTCACGAGGCACTGATGAATGTGATGGTGTTGTATGGTTTTTGTTCAAAATGCATACATTTGCAGCTTTTTCGTTGCTGCGCTAACATGGACTTTCCTTCTCTGTCTCATAATTTGGCAGATAAATTTCATCGTTAATGTAATGTACGATGTGTGTGTGTAAAATGTTCCGAATTTCCCAATCTGTTCTGTTTTCTTCTCATTGTTTTGTTCACTGTTCATGCATATCGGCTTATTGAAGTATAATGCTCATTATATGGTCTCTGCAACTATGTTAACAACGCGTTGAAATAGCTTTGATAAAACTTGACTGTTATTGCTACAAAGATCAATTGAGGTTAAAATTTTAGCTAAAGTTACCATGAATTCAGTTCAGTTCAGTTCGGAGGATTTCTGCCTTCTGGTAAAGAGAATTCAACTTAAGTCCTCATCGAAGCTGTAGAGGTTTCTATATGTTTCCGTCTGCTTGTTTACACTTGTTTTTATCCTGACCATATATGCGTTGCATAATGTAGCTTTGGGCTAACACACTACCTTCGATTGTTTGCAGTCCTAAGAGGAAGGAGCTTCTGGGATTGAATGTTGGTGCTGGAATTGAAGTGAAGTTGGCACTTCGAAGACCTAATAATGAGTTGGAGTTCAACCCGTTTGATGAAGTTCTAGATACAATGCTACATGAGCTTTGCCATAATGCCCACTCTCCTCATAATGCCAGTTTCTATAAGCTCTGGGATCAACTAAGAAAGGTCTGTAATAGCAATTGAGCCTTTACTTCGCGTATAATCTCTCATTCTACGAGTTATTTGTGACATAGCCTCTCCCTTGTTCTTAAGTTGTTAGTTGTCAAGTTTCTGTCATGTGATCCCATGGGATAGATGTATTAGTTTGGAGCTCATTCGAACATTTATATAGTTCAACTGTAAATTTTTGAACTCCGGCTCTCTGTTTTTTTTGTCTTGCCTTGCTGAGAATTAAGAACAATTTTTGGTCGTTTTCCCTCACCCGGACATAGAGCCATCAGATCAGTTTAAGAAATTAGACTCCTAAGAGACTGTCTCACATTAAGTATAATGTGAGGCAGCCCATTTGAGTAAATTCCCGATATATGCCCGTCAACCCACTAAAACTGAAATCAAGAATTAGCCTTTCCAAATGCGCATTCTCGTATTTTATTTGAATCATGAGAGCTTTACATATGGGAATGTGTGCATTATAAGCATCTCAGGTCATTGTGCTTACCTCCGATTCTGTTGACAACTTGTCATATGCAGGAATGTGAGGAGTTGATGGCCAAGGAAATAATTGGCACAGGGGAAGGATTCGATTTGCCAGGCAAACGATTAGGTGGTTTCTCTCGACAACCACCTCTTTCTTCCCTTCACAAAACAGCACTTGCTGCAGCAGAGAATAGACATAAGCTGAGTTCTATTTTACCTTCCGGACCTTTACGTATTGGTGGTGATAAGAGCATAATGACCGCGCTGAGTCCTGTTCAAGCTGCCGCTATGGCAGCTGAAAGAAGATTTCAAGATGAAATATGGTGTGCATCGGCTTCTAACGGAGTAGATGTTGAAGGAGAGAGCAATTCTGATCTCTTTGAAACAATACCGTTGGATAGGCAAAGTCAAAGTGTCCCTGGTACAAGTTCCTCCTCTAGTGGGACATCTCGAAAAAGAAGTACTACTAGCTATGGTGGCAACTTGATAGATTTAACTAGCGACGTTAATTCCATCTCTAACAGCGTTCATGAAGTAGGGCTGAGCAAAAGATCCCGTGGCAACAATAATGAACCTAACATGGTTAGCTCATCTGAAAATAAATCTGACGAGTCTGTCAAGTGGACTTGTGAAAAATGCACGCTGTTAAATCCCGTAAGTGATCCTTATGAGCACATTTGGGCTCTAATATATGGGACTGTCTCATTCAAGACTTCATTATTGCTAAAATTACCTTATTAACTCTCTCATAATTAACAAATACTACAATTGAATTTCTGTTTTTGCAGGCGCTGGCTCTAATATGTGAAGCGTGTGAAACTCTGAAGCCGAAAGATGTATCAGTGAAATACAAATTTTGGAATTGTAGATTCTGTACTTTAGAAAATAGTATAAGCTTAGACAAATGCTCAGCTTGCGACCAATGGAGATATTCTCGAGGTGATCCTTTGTCGGCTTTGCCCTCTAATCTTGGCACATGACAGGTACTGTTTAAGATTTTCTTCAGTGGCGGCTATCATAACTTGCACCATATTCTGTTCTTATGTCATCTTTGTTTGTCGGATTTACTGATCATGTCATATCTCAAGGCTGCTATATATATGTCGCTGGTTTGTTATCACCATCTAACTCAGAAACTCATCGAAGAACTTCTTTTGTCGAATGCGGCTGCTTTGAAATGTATGTGATGGCTCATTTTAGTAGTTTATGAAGGCCAAGTTGGTAGTCGCAGGATTTTTATCACCATCTTACCCGGAAACGCATCAGAAAGCTTCTTTTGTCGAATCCCTTTTTTTTTACAAACTTTTGTAAAGCATGTATTGAAATTGAACTTAGTTTCTTTTGTAGAATTGCAGACCATATTTCTGTCCTCATGAAGTAGTAATCATGTAATCTGACATGAAATTTAAATTGCAAATATTTGTCTTCTTCTGTACTTCGGCTTACCGGAAGTTCTCTCTGTAGCAACTGCAGAACTCCAAATTTAACTGTACATGTTGTCGAAATTTTAGACTAGGACAAAAAACTGATACGAAAGCGTTGTATGTATTTAATGGCTGCATTTTACAGTTGTATTACGTGGTTAATTGAGTTACTGCATTTATACTAGCGGTATACCAGATAGCAAGTGCTCGAGTTCTAGGGCATAACGTAAACTGAATCCTAGTCCAATGCACAGGATGATTTTAATGAACTTCTAGAAGAACTTGAATAAAATTGTAACCCCTCCTTCCAATGTCGTTTCCGTACATTTGTTCAAGTTCTGTAAGGAATTTCTTTGAATAAACGTATAGAAATGACTTAAACGACACCCCATGTAAACAAAACCAAACCTTACATGATTAAACCCTGAAAAAGAGAGCATCATCTCTATCAAGAGATGAATCCTCCTTATTTATAAATACTAACCACAACAATATATTATTAATTAACTATAATATAATCCCTTAACCTCAAAACACTCCTATTCATAAAACATCTGATAAATATTGCTCTGGGAATGAATACTTCGAGAGCATAGGCATAGGAGGCATAGACATTGTCAACCCGGTACCATAAGATGACGCTTCTCCAACACCCGACCCGTGACCATGGAACAAATTCATACCATAATTGTACAATACATCATTACTACTAAATCCGCCATGTTCATACCCCATCTGCCCTTTCTGATCCGAGAAAAAACCCGGATTAAAGTGCCCGATTTGTTGGCCTTCTTGCATATGACTGCTAGTGCTAACCACAGGGTAACTAAACATAGGAACTTGTTCATAAACTTCCATAGGATTAAGATACTCAACATGGTTAGCACTATTAGCAGCATTGTTGTTAGGCTCAACTATCGGTACTAAACCCGACTTCTCACCCTTAATCATATCAATCCTCTGATTAACACACCCAAGTTTTTGATCCAAATGAACAAGCATCCCAATAAGTTGGTCAGGGGTAAAACCGTCAATAACAGAACTCATATTAGGATACTTAGCCATTGCATTTTTGTGTCTTAGCTTAGACATCTCTTGTTCTGCCTTTCTTTTCCATTCTTCAAACATATTTGCTAAGTTAAGTGACTTTTTTAGCCTTTCTTCCAAAGGGAGGGCTAAGTACCTCCCAATTACTTCTCGAGCCGGCTTGGGATTTTTTACTTTTAGCCAGTTGATAGCAGCTGCGAGTTCCTCCGGATTAGTGAGTCCGTTAGGAATAGTTATTGTTCCGTCTTTAAACGTATATACCTCGGGTTCCGAGGACCGTGTCCCTTGTTTAGAATAAGGGTATATAATGATGCAAACTGGTACTTGACATAAAATTGCAAGTTCATTACCTTTCTTAAGTAAACCTTTCTTTCTTTTTTCATATGTTAGTTTTCTTGCCTTTTCTTTGGTTATAAACTCCATTGCTATTTTTGCTCTTCCCATGGTGTGTTAATTTTGGTGAGTAAAAAAATTTTGAGATGGAAAGATGAATGTAAGAAGGTAATTAGGGTGATTTAAATGGTAATTAATTAATATTTAATGCAACTAAGATCTTTTTAATGAAGATTTAATGACAAATTTGCAATTGTATTATGGAAACAGAATAAAAACAATATTACGTACTTTGGTTTATATTCATAGTGAGATAGTGAGATTAAATTGAACAATCAAATTTGATTTGCTTTACTATGAAATACTCATCATATATTTATATGTTTATATTTTATTTTATATGACTGGTGAGGGAACCACGATGAAATATTGATCATATATATTTATAGTTTCAAATTATGTTGTTAATTTGAAACTAGTTTAGATCCCGCGCAGTGCGCGGTATTTACAAATTTTATTTTTTTGTGTATTACTTATAAATTAATTAAGTTACACATCATTAGTTTTTAATTTCACTTTCATGTACTTTGTTTTGAGAAAAAAAATAGATATGCAAAAGTAATAAGGACAATGTTGGGAATAATTAAGCTAATGATAACAACAGTTATAAAAAATTTTATACCAAGTAATATGCATCAAATCATCCTTCAGTAACAACATCAAATGAAAAATTTAGCAATTTGTAACAAATGTGTGTATAAAAAATTATTTTATCTTAATAAAAATATTATAGTTTCGAGTTTGATTTAAAAAGATAGTTTTACGGAGAGATTATATGTTAATGAAAAGATAAAAGCTTAATTAAGTAAAATCTAATATCAATTGTTGCCTATTTAGAGGAATGCATTTTGAAAGGAAAACATTTCAACTTTCTTATTATCTTAAGGATTCATTTACCATTTAAATGCTTATGATTTGAATTTATTAAATGTTCAAATCAATAATTAGGTCTACTTTGTATTCCAAAATATGTATAAGATCTTGCATTTTGAAATTAAATAACATATTTTTCTATAAAATTCTATAAAGATTATTTCTATTTTTAATATCCATGAATTTCCAACACAAGTATTGTTAAGCTAAAAGTTAGGCCCAATAAAGTTATAAAATAAGGATAATAAAAGTGATGCTCATTTATAGAAGTTTTATTTAGGCGGGAAAAATTTGGAGGACTCTTAATCTTTTAGTATAAGGGGGATTTTGTAATTGGTTATAAAGTATGTCCTCTAATGCGTTGATATTATAGCCTTGATATTAGAATAGTACGTAATATATTTCTTATATAAAATAATGTCAAGTTTATCGTGAGATCTCACATAGTAGGTGCTATTTTAACTTTTGTACATACAGATTACCCAAATATGATAAGCTTATCAAGATAAAATGAGTTTATACTTGAATATATCATGATAATGTGCTATGAATTTTTCCATATTTCACCCTAAAAATTAAAAAAACGTGTTTTATACTATCAAGATTTTATGACTAGAAAATGAAAATAATGAATCACAATTAGTGTATAAAAATAGATTATTTTTGTTGTACCAAAATTCAATCTCTAAATTATAAACCCAATTGATCAGACATGCAACTTTGAGGAACAACTGGATTAAATAAGTCTTGGTTACAAATTTAAATAAGAGAATGTAAAACTATCAACTTTGCGTTGTAATTGTACATGTAATACCAACTCATTAACTATACAATCATAAGAATAAGCACAAGCAAAATTTTTGTTTCAAATAAGACTATTGCACAACGACCCTTATTGTTTTCACATAGACTAACCGATCACACTTAAAAGGAAAATTTATATAATACATAGGGAGTAGATCTAAACAAACACGCGGGTTGGCCCGATCCGACCTATTGGATAGGTCATCATTTTCTAGCCCACAAGGCTTGCTCTAGTCCAGTCTCATCCCTCCGGTCTCATCCCTTTCCATAATCGGTTCGCTTCAAGTCCCCACTTCCCCGACCCGACCAACCCTAGCTTGTCATAGATCCGCCCCGACCCGTCCTTAACACCGAAGAGGCGGAGAAGGCAACAAAGAAGATGACGATTAAATATTTCACTCGACATCCCATCCATAAATACGTAAGTAAATAACTATGCAAGTTTTGATTCATTCGAAAGATATAGATATCTCAATTATTATAACCACAAAATTATATACATATGATATTACTTCATGTCTCATAAATCTATTTACCATAAAACAGAATTATAAAGAATCGACACGGCAACCTATTTCATAACTCAAACTGACCTAACTTGACCCAAACCTACCCTCCCACATTCCACGGGCCGATCCAAGGCCAGGGCAAGTATCTCAAACCCGTTCCGACCCAAATCGGCCCGTGACCACCTCTAGGACTTAGGGAACAATAGGACTATGGGAGTAGTTACCAAGTACTACTTCATAGTAAGGCTAAGATTAAAGGAGGTCTGAGCATGGGTATGAAGCTCAGACTTGAAGAGTCTCAAGCTCATACTAGCTTTAAAGTGAGTCATTTTTTTGTTGGTCTGAGATTGGGTCTTGGATTTCCAAGACCCATGTTGAGACTTATGAATAGTATTTTGGGAGTACAAAGTGGGTTTAAAATATTATTGTTGAGAATTTGAGAGTATATTAGTTGAGTCTGAGGGATAAAGTCGTAGAAATAAGAGAGTCTGGATTGAGTTTTAATGATAAAATAATAATATTTTACTGTTGTTAAGACTTATATTGGGTCTGTGGATAAACATAGTCTAAGTGAGAGTTGAAAATTTGAAAGAAAAGAGAGAGTGACATAAGTTTTGTATCATCTATCTATCAAAAAGTAACATCATTTGTGTCACTATGCTTTTAAATGGATTAACATCATGTCCTTTTATTCAAGTGTGATCAACCCATGACTGACACAAACACTCTCTTCTTTTAGACAGAGAAACAAACAAACAAACAAACATGAAATAACACAAAGTAAATAATAATAATAATAATAATAATTAATAATAATAATAATCCTCTGTTTATTTCTTCATGTCATGGAGTTTAACACTTCATTTTCCCTTTTCTGACCACCCTTTTTCCTTCTTCAACCTGTGACCATTTTTCTTTGGTGAGTTTTCTTTTTTATTTTTAGTTTATTTTTCACTTTTTCTTTATGTTTTTCTTTATTTTTTTGTTTGTTTTCCCCATCCCCTTAACTTCCTTAATTACTGACCCTTTTCTTTTTGCAATTAGTTAGTCGTGTGTAAGACGGTTTTATAACAAAATCGTGACTCATTTTAGTGTAAAAATTAGTTAGTCGTGTTTAAGACGGTTTTAGGATATGTTTGTGTTACTTTTTTTGTTTAAATTTATTTATGTTTTTTTTTGTGTTTCTGTTAATTCCAAGTAATTGTCCCAAATTCCCAATCATTTGTTTACCTTTGAAACTACCCAAAAAACAAATAACTGAGACGGAACGAGTAATTTTTAAAGGTTTTACCTTTGGTTCTAGAAGAAATGGTGAAAAAAAAGTGTTCTTTTGAATTTCCAACACTTAATTTTCAGTTTCCTCATTTTTTGTTTTTTTTTTAAAATTTAATTTCTGGGTTTTGTACTTTAAAGAAGGTTCTTAAAAGGGTTGTTTTTACTTTTTAAATTATAGAAGAGAATGTTGGAGAAAGAAGTGTTCTTGTCTGACTTTACATGACTCAAATTTCAGACTCATGTTTATCTTTTGCTGATTTGTACTTCCGCCGTTCCATTTGATTGTATAGGTGTTTCAAATTCTCGTCCTCAAGTTACGGAGTACCGAGTATTTCAAATTCATGTATTTATTTAATGGAGCAAAAGTAATTTCTTACTAAGGTAATTTATTTTGTGATTATGGGTTGCCTCTTTGATAGGAAAGACTACATTTTTTTGTGTAATTGTTTTTCAAAATAAAAGTATAGTTTATATGAAGTGACAGGGTAATTATATGGCCTAATTATCTGTTTTAAAACTTGAATTATTAATGAATTAGTTGTTGCACAGAATACCTGATTTGGGTAATATATTCCATTTTTGGGTTTACTTCTCTTACTTTTCTGGATTTACAGTTTTTTTATGAGTTATTATTTCTAGAAATCTAATGTACCAATTTGTCTAATTTTTGCTGTTTCCACAGATAAGATTTGATAAAACTGGTAATAAAGGGTTTATATGTGTTACAGATTTTCAATTTGAGTAGAGTTTCCACATTTTATGTGTCTTTGGGAAATAATGCGCGAATTGAAGTGTAGATTATTGTGGTTTTGAATTTTGTAATTGTGATCAAGATGATTTAATTGTAGTTTCTTTGAGAAAACGACCCAATTTGCGTGTTGGTGTGAGTCAAGGTATGAATTGACCTGGTGAAATTACGCCTTCCATGGTTGTTCTCATTGGCGCGGAGACACCGGAAAACTATTCTTGTTTTTGTTTTTTTTCCATATTTTTGTGCTAATTTTTTTTAAAAAAATATCCGGTTTGTAAATGACATCAATTTCAAATTTACACCAAGGCGCCGCAAACAAGATTTTCTGGATCTGTTGCTGAGTGTTCTTATTAATCGTTGGGATTTGATCGTTTCTTTTTTCTTTGTTTTTTTTACCTATTTTTGGTTGTTCCATTTTGGTTTGTCTCTTTGATGGAAAAGTGTTGATAATGCAGGATCACTAATTCTCTTTGTGAGATGGATTTATCAGATGCCACCAAAATTTTATTGGACAGAATCCAAAAGTTGGAGCCCGAAATAGGAACCAAGATTATGGGATGCATTCTTATACAAGACCATGGTGAGAGGGAGATGATACGGTTAGCTTATGCTCCTGAAAAGTTGCTGGCGAATTTGGTGAAAAAAATTAAGCTTCAGCTCGGATATCTAGCTAAACCAGCTGTTTCCACTTCCATGTCTCCTCCAATATCCGTCAATTCTTCACCACTTTCTGAAGTTCCTCTTAATTATCTACCGTTTTCATCTAATGGCTCTCAACCTTACCCGTCTCCACATTCATTTCTGGCCCCACCTAGTCCTTACTGGGATCAAAATATTCCAACACCTGAGCTACAACAATTTTTCGATCCTGAATTTGAGTCCTTTCGAGATTCAGTTGTGGGATTTAATGATCAATCGGACATTGTTAATGCCGGGTCTGGATGTTATCTTGGGGATATTGTGAGCATGAGAAGAAATCGCTATTTATCCAGTCAGATAGAAATTCCTGTTAAGGCATGCCATTATTTTAATAGGGGATTTTGCAAGCATGGTAATGCATGCCGGTATCTACATGGACAGGATAACGTGTCAACTCTTTTCAGCTCTCATGAACTTGGGGCTGATGATCACTTGTTTTCCCCAGGCTCGCTTGAAAAGTTGGAGGTAGAGATCAGTGAACTTGTCAAATCGACAAGGGGGGCTGTATCGATTGCTTCACTTCCTATGTTGTATTGTGAGAAGTATGGCAGGATGCTTCAGGCTGAAGGGTACCTCACTGAGAGCCAGCGGCATGGTCGTGCTGGTTATAGCTTAACAAAACTTCTTGCTCGATTGAAGACAGTCAGGCTAATTGACAGGTTCCCCCCCCCCCCCCCCCCCTAAATATTTTTCGTTGGTGTTTCCATTTCTAAAGGAGCTAAAGACGTTATTCTTCGGTTCTGGATTATGGTGGCATAAATCAAAATGCCTCACTAAACTGGCTTGCCTTTCTTTTTACGGCAGGTCTCCCCCGTGACAGGTCACAAATTGTGACGGAGGAAATGTGACCATTTTATAATAAAAATAACCATAACGGTTACATTTTCTCATAAAATGATCACATTTCTCCGTCCCAAGCTTATGACGTGTCATAAATGAGATTTTGTGTTCTTTTTATTGCAAAGTGTCAGTCATTTGATGTAATTTGTGACCTAATTTATATATCCGGAGCTTGCCTCTTTGCCTTGTTAATACAAGGGTAGGGCTGCGCGTATGGAATACCCCTACCTCACCTCGCCATTTGCGAGAGCCCTTAATGCATTGGGGTTTAATTATGTAGGTTTAGTTCACTGCATCTCACAAACATAGAAATACTGAAGATGTTTCTGACAAGCTAGACTTTTGTGTAAATTTGTGTAGACCACATGGCCAACATTCAATCATTTTAGCAGAAGATGCTTCAAAACACATTAATGAACATCGAGGTGAAAGAAATGATCCTGGTTCTGTTGCTAGCGGATCTCGTCAAATATACTTGACTTTCCCATCGGAAAGTACATTCACGGAAGAAGATGTGTCTGACTACTTTGGGTAATATAAGTCTCATATTCCTCGTTCGGTTCTTCTTCTCAACATTTCCTTTTACTATACATTGTTCATCTTCCTTATTATCGCTATTGGGCTATATTTTCAGGGAATTTGGAAATGTGGAAGACGTCAGGATCCCTTGCCAACAAAAGCGGATGTTTGGATTTGTGACATTTTCAAGTGCTGATACTGTGAAGGCGATTTTGGCCAAGGGGAACCCACATTTTGTTTATGGGTCTCGTGTTCTTGTTAAACCTTATCGGGAAAAGTCCAAGCTTGTTGAAAGGTGATTCTTTTCTTTTTTTTTTTAGCTTAGAATAGTGTTTTGTGAGCTGATGATGCAATGCTTATTGATGTCTAATTCCTCCTATGTTATTGCAGGAAGTACATCGACAAAAATGATCATCGTAAGTACTCCATGAACCTGATTTTTATTTAAGTTAATACAAATACAAATTCGTATCCCCAATAAACCTTTAGGGAAACCACAAACCGAATTTTGGATTTGAACATATTTCTAGGTTCATTTATGAACTTATAATAACTGCTGAAACGAGAGAATTTTCTAATGAGCTTGACCTGCAGTACCTAGATGTGAGGCCCCACGGTTTTTGCGGAGACAACTAATGGAGCAGCAGGAGCAAGCTCTTGAAATGGAAAGGAGACGCCTTTCCGAATTGCGGTTTGTCCGTAAAAATATTCGCAATCGGCACTTTATCGGGTATGACATGGAGGACGTAAATTCCTTTGAAGGTAAGTACTTCACATCAGTTTCTCAGTCTGCTTTCTATTTCCCTTCGTAGTGCCTCATTTTGAGTTCTGACTAGTTCTTGTTGCAGGTGCATCCAAATATACTAGAATGGAGCAATACCATTATCTGTTGGATGCCATAAGTAACTGTTCCGTCACTGATGAAAGTTCAGAGCATCTTGGCATTAGCTATCCTGAGCACGAGAGGTATGATTCATGCCTTGTGCATTTCGGATATTAGTCTATCAATTATCAACAACTAAAATACTAGCTCAATATCGCATCTTTACACATTAGTCAGCAGTCACGATTATGTACAACCACTTTAGCAAGTCATTTTGCTTTATTCTAGCATGATTCAATCAAAGACTAACTGGTCTTTGGCTTAATAACAATCGATAGACGACAAACTACTACCTAATAATAAAAATCGTATACAACTTTGGGGTCATTTTGCATAATTGATTATTTTACATTTGTCAGCAGTCACGGGATTAATCTTCCGGAGAGCCCCTTTGCACCAGCAATGGGAAGCAGCATTTCTTTCGTCATCTAATTTCCAGCTATTTGACAGCTGGAGTTATATGAAGCTCTAACATCTTCGGTTTGATACACAAACCAGTTGATTTCTTTTGTTTTTGCCGAGTCCCAGCCACTCGTAAAGTATATATAACAGAATGACTTATAAAGGAAGACTAAAATTCGGGTTCAGAATCAGAAGCATCTCCTCCATGTGATCTTGGTTGAAGGAGTACTAATAGCAAAGGAAGAATATGATTATACAAAAATGAAGACCATGCAAGAAGATTTTCGCAGGTTCTTATATTATTTTATTTTTTTGCATATTGTAGCAAAGGTGAAAAAAAAAAACAAATGCTAATATCTCGTAGAAGAGATGTATTTATAGTCTTGGCGTAGGGATTAAGATGAAAGCGTAAAAAGAAAGAATGGTCCTTTAGGTCTGATGTACGGTAGGCTCAGAGTAGTAAATACGGAGTATATGTTATAAACTCTTTGTACGCCTGAGCCGCCGATGAAAAATATCGTGTAACATTTTGACAAGAAAAGGGGCGATAGTATTATAGTAGCCCCTTTATAAGCATTTTACATAATCTAATGAAATCTAGCTTCTGTTTGTATATGTAATCTTAATTTACTTGATATCCTTCTTGAGTTATTATATCACATTGTCTTCATATTTAATTTACATGCATTAAATACACAGACGAAAATACGACATGAATAAGTCTAAAATCTCAATTAACTAGATTTAACCCGAAAGGCCGAAAATCTGAAATCGACTCAAGTGGGCAATATATTCACAAAATGACACAGTCGACACCAGCTCAATCAAAATTGAGCCGAAATGGCAGTATCAGACCAAAAGACAATGACATCTTAGCTACCAGAATCCAGCTACTTTGAAATGAAAATACAGTAATTTGCTCAAACTGATGGAAAAAATGTTGTCAGATCATGCTAGTTTTGGTACCTGGCCTTTATAACATTAATTTAGAGAGATACCCCTTTCATCGTGTCGACTTCTGACGTTTGTTTTTGGCACAAAGTCTCGGAAAAAAGGAAGAAGAAATGAACGTTTTAAGACATATTGTATAAGTGAAAAAGCAATGTTTAATTCTCGTCTTCAACGAATAAGACATTCGTTAAAGAATATGTAAAGAATTGATCGGAACAGTAATGAATAGACAAACAACAATGAAGTCACAATAACTCAAAACTGCAGAACAGCTGTAGTATACACTAAAATAGGATGTTACACTTCATTTTACAAACTCTATGACATAACCTAAATTAGGTAACTTTTAGCTAAAAATGAACAAAGGGTCCATTTACTAGGTAGTCACTTGTTATTGCTATTAACCATATCTTGCACAATAATACAACACAATCAAATCCCGACTCACAAGATATTGTATAACTGTAATTATAGAAATTATTCACTATGTACAAATATTATACAGGATATTATATCCTACCTAGGTTAGCTTCACTCCTTCAAACGTCCCACAACAACCAGACTTCAATCCCTTCCCACCATGACCAGTCACGACAACACCATCCCTAACCCACACGACACCACCACGCCCCTCACTTCAATCAACCTCAACCACTGTGTCAAGTTGACACCCATCAACTACACCACCTGGCACTTTCAGCTAACCCATATCCTCTTCGGATATAGCCTATTCGGGTTCCTCGATGGCTCAAATATGGCACCTTCAGCCACCATAACTGGAGCCGACAAATCTGAAAACCCCAACCCCGCTTATTTCACATGGCTGAAACAAGACGGATTGATACTAGGTGCCTTAATGGGTACCTTGTCATCAACCGTTCAAGCCCTCATTGTCCGTGCAACCTCCTCGAAAGAGGCATGGGACATCTTGGCACGAACCTACGCTAACCCGTCACGTGCACACATACTCCAAATAAAAGACCGTCTTGACTCCATTGTCAAAACCACGGATCAAACCATAACCGAATATATGCATTCCGTTAAAGCTTGCACCGATCAACTAGCTTTAATGGGAAAAATACTTGATCCCGAAGATATTATCTCAAAGGTCCTCAAAGGCCTCGACTATAATCTTTTCAAACCAGTCATGGATACGGTCCGTGCTCGAGATAACCCCATAACCTTTGAAGCTCTTCACGAGAAATTGCTTCAACATGAATTGCTCCTTAAGCAACAACCCAATAATGATATTTTTCAACCAACGGCTAATCTAAATTACCGCTACCAAAACCAAAACAGAGGAAACAACTACTATCAAAAAAACAGCAGCACCTCAACCCACAACCAGGCTGCCCGACCCAACCAATCAGCCACCCCACGTCCCTTCAAAGGACGATGCCAATGGTGTCGTCAAGAAGGGCATGTCATTGCAAACTGTCCCTTATTCCGCAAACTTTTTCCAAACATTATTTTTCCAGCCCCACCAACCCGTCAACACCCTAACCCGCCCCAGGCTCACATGGCAACCCAGACCACCACCGTTACCAACCCGAACTACCTCCTCGATAGTGGAGCCTCTCACCATGTGACCCATGACCTTGATACACTTGCCTTTCATTCACCTTACTATGGCACCGACGACTTAATTATTGGAGATGGTTCTGCACTCGATATTGCCAACATAGGTACACTTTCTTTACCTAACACGTCTCTTAAATTCAGCAATGTTTTACATGTCCCAAAAATATCTCGAAATATATTGTCAATTTCGCAACTATGTCATGATAACAATGCTTATGTAATTTTCTCATCTTCTTCCTTTGTTGTTAAGGCAATATCGACGGGTGCGACACTCCTCCAGGGACAAGCTAAGAATGGTATCTATGAGTTGAGACCGTCGCAACCTACAATCTACCATACTAGAACCGGCTCAACGACAACTTCATGGCATCATATATTAGGACACCCTCATTATGATGTAATGAAAATTATTAATAAAAGCATACCATTTGATATTTCTCGTCTTACTAATTGTGAATCCTGTCAAATAAGCAAAAGCAAAAAACTACCATTTTCGAAATCCACCATAACGACAACCGAACCATTAGAATTAATTTACTCCGACTTATGGACTAGCCCAGTGTATTCTAAGGAAAAATACAAATACTATGTCATATTCGTAGACCACTTTAGCAAATATACATGGCTATTTCCACTTAAACAAAAATCCGAAACCACGCAAATATTTACTAGATTTAAAGCGTTAATAGAAAAGTACTTCCGAAAACCAATACGTAAATTTTACTCTGACAACGGAGGAGAATTTCAGAAATTAAACACAACTTTACTAGACAATGGCATAAGCCATTTCACCTCTCCACCTCACACCCCCGAACATAACGGATATGCCGAGCGACGCCACCGTCACATAGTTGAAACCGGCTTAGCACTATTATCTCAAGCCAACCTACCTACCTCGTTTTGGCCTTTCGCGTTTAGCACCGCCACATATTTAATAAATCGTCTACCAACTAAAACTCTCCAAGGTCACTCACCTTTTTATAAGATGCATGACAAACAACCTGACTATACTAAATTGCATAGTTTTGGTTGTCTTTGCTACCCTTGGCTAAGACCATACACTAAACACAAGCTCGACTACCGTTCAACACCGTGTATATTCGTTGGTTACTCATCCACCCAAAGTGCATTTCATTGTCTTGACCCCAAGACAAACCGCATCTATACATCCCGACACGTAAAATTCATCGAGGATGAATTTCCCTCAAACCGCCTCTCTCTCACGCCAAGCATGTCTGATCATATAGACCCCAATGACTGGTGCACTCTTGTTCTACCTATACTACCCAACCCGCCACCTCAACCCACGCCTACAACCATGTCTCGCACAATCATCAATCGACCACCCATCATCCATCAATACAAAAGACGACATCCCACTACTCACTCAACATCTCCTACTCTCGTCTCAACACCACCTACTCCACCTCCATCCTCCAATTCACCTCCTCCTACGGCCAGAAACCAGCACTCAACACCACCTTCTCCACCTCCATCCCCCAATTCACCTCCTCCTACGGCCAGAACCCAGAACTTACCACCACCACGCACGGTCGTTACTCGACTGGATCACAACATCAGAAAAATCAACCCAAAATATGCTAACTATGCAAATGCTTCCGCCACCAATAATTCACTTCCAAACACCGTAAAACAAGCACTTATTTTACCCCATTGGCGCAACGCAATGCAAGACGAATTTCATGCTCTTGAGCGAAACTCAACCTGGACCTTAGTTCCTCGCACCTCGTCTCAAAATATAATTGGCTGCAAATGGGTTTATAGAATTAAATATAATCCTGATGGCACATTAAAACAACACAAAGCAAGACTAGTTGCCAAAGGTTTTCATCAGCGACCAGGCATTGATTACACGGAAACATTTAGTCCGGTTGTCAAGCCATCCACAGTACGCCTTATACTCTCCCTTGCTGTAACCAAATCTTGGTCCATACGACAATTGGATATCAATAATGCCTTTTTACAAGGTACTTTAACAGACAACGTGTATATGGCTCAGCCACAAGGCTTTGTTGACGTCTCCAAACCCGATTTTGTCTGCAAACTCAACAAAGCTATTTACGGTCTAAAACAAGCCCCTAGGGCCTGGTATACTGAACTCAAAACATACCTTGTCACATATGGGTTCAAACAATCTATTTCCGATTCGTCACTATTTATTCTTAATAATAAAACCGTATGCATCTTCATGTTAGTATATGTTGATGACATTATTATTACAGGCCCAAATAAACAACACTTACAAAAGTTCATTACGACTCTATCTAACCGATTCTCCTTAAAGGATCTCGGACCTCTATCTTACTTTCTCGGCATCGAAGTCACACCAAATAAACAAGGACTTCACCTAAACCAGTCAAAATACATTCACGACCTACTTGTTAAATACAAAATGTCTAATGCTAAACCGAACACAACACCAATGGCAACAGACGCACACCTAATTCGAGAAGATCACAAACCCATACATGATCACTCAGACTATAGAGCAATCGTTGGCAGTCTACAATACCTCTCCCTCACACGTTTAGATATCTCATTCACTGTCAACCGACTAGCACAATTTCTTCATCACCCCACTACTGCTCATTGGTCCGCTCTAAAACGCCTCCTTCGGTATCTTCAAGGAACCCAAACACATGGCATCCAAATCTACCAGAACACACCGCTCTGTCTTCACGCTTTCTGTGATGCTGACTTTGCCGGAGACAAAGATAATTACGTCTCCACAACTGGCTACATAATCTACCTCGGACGCAATCCAATATCATGGTCCTCGAAAAAGCAACGAGGCCTTGCCCTTTCCACCACTGAAGCTGAATTTCGAGCCCTCGCCGCAGTCACTACTGAAACAATCTGGCTTCGCAATCTACTCCACGAACTACAAATCACCGTCACCAAGCCACCAGCTATCTACTGCGATAACATGTCTGCCACTTTGTATGCGAAAAATCCAGTCTTCCACTCCCGTATGAAGCACATGGCTCTATCATTCCACTTTGTCCGCGAACAACTTCAACTCGGCAACATTCGAATTCAACACATTGCAAGTAAAGATCAATTGGCCGATGCTCTCACCAAACCTCTTCCCAAACAGCGCTTTCATGAACTACGAGACAAGATTGGCCTCCTTCCTATGACGTCCATCTTGCGGGGGCGTATTAACCATATCTTGCACAATAATACAACACAATCAAATCCCGACTCACAAGATATTGTATAACTGTAATTATAGAAATTATTCACTATGTACAAATATTATACAGGATATTATATCCTACCTAGGTTAGCTTTCCTGTTCCTATAAATACATTGTATAGCAATCAGTTTGTATTCATTCAAAACCTAATCTTACAATTGCAAGTAAGATAAGCTGTTGCTGTCAACATTTTAACTGTCAATTTTTTAGCAAGTTCAGTAAATCTTAGTGCAGTTGAAGTTGTCAAGTACTTTGATTCTGACTTTATTGTCTTTATGCTTTTCTTAGGATTACTCAATCATACATCCAATCATTTGTTGAGCTGCAAAATATGCCTACAATGTAGACTTTTTTTCTTCGATATTCTCCGTAGCATAATATTTAACCCGTTTTACACTTAAGAGGATATAATCGTCCTAAGGAAGTACAAAGTAGTACTTTGTATCCTATTTATACAGTACGACTTCAATTTAAGTCTAACCTGGTTCTAACTTCTAAGTTCGAGTATCCTCTTTTATAATCGAGTCGACAATAACCTCTCGTATCTTAGCATCTAAATGACGATGTCTGGCATGTTTCGGGTGCCACTATTTCTTCAATTACGCTCATTCTGCCTAAGATCAAATTTGTTTTTGGATTCCTAAATACCGTAAAAAGTCGAACTAGAAGACCATATTTATTTACTTTTTATTTTTTACTTTCTTTGTTAGGGGTATATATGTCAATCACAGATAAACAAATATGCATATTCTAATTGAAGACGTGTTTTTTTCGCCTTTAAAAAAACGGGTGAAATGTCGTCATTTTATCGACAAATGTTATCATGTGGTAAACAACCTGTTATAGCTTAGAAATTTGGTTTGGTTATATTTCATCTTGAATGGGTTATATACATTTACTCCGTCTTTTAAAAGACAAATTACGACCGTCTTCAGCCAGACTTAGTGAAACAAATAAATGAGACGGAAGACTAATTAACATAGAAAACAGTAAGCCAAATCTTCTCACGTGGTCACTTCAGATATTCACTACTCAGCAAAGACATGTGAATACTATAGTTCTTGAAGGAGAACCACAAATCATCCTACTGCATGAAACGTTAAAATACAGTCGACGTGGTCAAAATATATCTCTAAAAAAACTTTATTTTCTTAAAATTATTATTACTAAGTTTAAACCATGTTTAGTTCTTCCTGTCTTCTCAACTTGTAATTAACTAACTACAATGAACATTCTATTGCATCCCCCTTTTTCTTCTTCTTGTTTGCTCTACTCATGTTCCGGCGGCCCCTTACGCAACACTCGGCCATGTCTTAAACCATACGTGGCGCTATCCGATCTCAACCCTCTACTTATAAATACTCGAAAGCGTGTTACAAAATGTAGAGCATTAGGTGAGATTTCATCAAGTGTAGACCCAGTTCAAGCTCAACTCACTTGGGAAATTGTTGTTGGTTCTTTAGGTTTGTTTCCTTTATTTATTTCCTTAAATAATTTTTCTTTGTCTAAAGGGTGCCACGGGCCCACAACGGCAATTATAATGCTGACGGAATTTAAAGTCAGGTCATGAGCACCACCTCTCATAACTTTACCACCTAAGCTAGTTGACATACTTGACATCCTGATTTTGGTTATTGAGTTATATACTCGTATTGTCAATAGTTTACCTTTGATTTTAAACTGATTTGTTAAATTATCGTTTGTCAAAATCCTGTTTATGCAGCTGGAGTGATCCCTTTCATTGTTGCAGGAATTGAGTTCAACAAACGAATTGTAAGTAATTGTTTGCCATTACTGTGTGTAATTGTAACCGGGTAATTAATTTAAACTTATACAGTAGATAATAAACAACTTATACTCCAAGTGTATTTACATAGATCTAAGTCGAGATTACTAATCAAGGGATCAAGACTCAAACCGATTGAAAAGGCTAGTTAAATATTTTTTGCGGAGTTCATTTTTGTTCATTTACTAGCCCGCTTACCAGACCTAAATCTGCTAGTCCACTACTCTGTGGCCACTAACCTAAACCACACCCGTATCAATCCGGAATTTGTTCACCTCTAACTTAGAAAGAAAGACGAATATGAAAGCTAATATACGTTGTGGTGAAGCAGGTAGCTCAAAGAAGATGTGAGGTGTGTGCAGGATCGGGATTAGTTCTCAGAGACAAAAAATATTACTTCAGGTGTCCTGGATGTGGTATGTTTTTAACTAATAGTCTAACAATATCATTTACCAGGTCCTAGACAATATCACTGTAAAACCGACTCACAAGAGACTAATTGTCGTTCTTTGAATATGTTCATTGACAGGAGGATTTCTGCCATGGCAGTCTTGGAAAAGATTCTTCTCTGGCTGATTTATGTACAGATAGAATCATAGAACTATTCTCAGACATAGGTTTCTTTAGTATATCAGTGAATGACTCGGTATATACAACATTTGCATAGCCATTCATCACCTGAATAGCTCATCAAGCTCTCGCGTGAGTGTCCTTTTATCAGTCTCCTATAAGACGTTCCGTCTTATTAAAGCGGGTCAAATGGGCATATAGCACAAATCTTTTGTTTTTTCACTATGCATTATGTTTTTGTCTTATTTATATACTATTTGACTCGTCTTAAGCACGAATTTGTGATTCAATAGAAGGCCGCATCAATTTATTGGCGCACATTTAGTCTGAAAGACTACCTTACTCAACTCTGATATCTTCATGCATATATGCTAGACGCCAGAGGTCTGTTACTGTGTTAACCTTGGGGCTTAACAAGTTCCGGCTCCATTTGGGCCATATATAAATCCGTGTTCAACTCTATAACACTTATCAAGCTTTGCTTTCACGTTTATACGTAGAATCGAGTCAGTTCATCGAGTAGTAATACAGCTCAGAACGAAAGGTACTGTAAAAACGTGTACCAACTTTGCATTATACATGACATTAGTACAAAATATCTCGAACGAGACGGCATGTTGCAGATAAATAACCTCTCAATCCATCTACACTTTTATCTGCCAAGCAGTAAATATTTGTATTCTTGGTTACAAATTACTCTGTTACATTTGATTTCTCTTGCCAGCTAATAATGAGGCATAGCATTAGATTTGCTAAAAAGGTGTTGCGAGTTCGATTTTTAATATTTAATCCCTGGCCAGCCTATTCCGATAAATAGAACAGACAAAGGAGAAAAATACCTGTTCCATTTTCGGAAAATGAGCTAGCGCTAGCGCTACTCGGTAGTACTGAACTCAATACCACAATACACACATAAGAATATATTAATATAATGTGATCACCACATTATATCAACGCAAATTCTTATTCTATGTGAATATTGGTGTTTTTTATGAAACTCAAAACCACCGGATCTTCAGCTTTATCTAGGGACCCATTAGTATTCTTTCCATTTTCTGCTGATATGTGTTAGAAGAGTTATTTACAGGTTGATTACCAATACTATGCCCTTGATTATGGTTTTCCCTAGAACCATACGGCACCATTCCGCCATTTACATAACCAGGAAAACTTGAAAACGGACCTGATTGAAGCATCAGGAGATTCCGACTACTATATTGGGTTTGACCAACACCAAGATCGAGGCTTATTGGGTCCCTGTTGTCATGTGACCCCATCCGGGATGTAAGGCTTGAAGGTGTTGCAGATGATGTGTCGTGACTGCTATTCCGAGCAGCTGGTACTTCATGATTGTGCTTGCCCTCATAAGTTGTAATAACTGCTTTGGGGTCATGGGATGCTCTCTCCACGTGTTTCCGAACTGGGCAACCGGGATGAGTGCACTTGTAGTAACTCCTGCAATTGTATGGAAGACGAAATGAGTGCCATAAATCTTTAGGGTAAGATTTGGTGATCTTTTTGTGTCTTTTAACCTGTACTCGTATTTCACCACCATGAATGCATGTCCAAGTCTCAAGCTTGACTGTTTTGAAGAAAAATCCCCAGGTTTTGGCAACGATTCGTCCAAGTGTCTGACATCGGTATGTGAGGTAATATGAAAAATTAGAGTAACATAGGTTTTAGCTATCACACTCGATATTATTTGCCCGAATCCTCTTAATGAGCAAAAGGATACTGAGCTCAACGCTATTACCTGTAATCGTATCACAAATTCACAAGCATTCAATCCACCATTTCTATTGCCCTTCCGCAAGGCATACATTTTTATTGAGGGAGGAAACATAGAGGGGAGACAAAAGCACATGGGGGATGGCGAGTGAACAGATGAACAGGACACGAGATAGCAAAGAGAAAACACATTCTGATGACAGAGATTTCCAATCCCTACCATGGCTTGACTTCCTACAGTCAATTGGGAGGAACCCTAAATAAATGTGAGAAAAGGAACTTAAGTGGTTTGGGTAAGTAAACACCAGATATCATATTCTAGACATCAGAATGGAGGATGTCGGAATCATCTTCAAAAGTCTACACGAAAGGGGAAAATGGTCAACTCAAGATGAATTAGGCAGAATGGCAGATCATGCAAAAGTTAGAAGTTCTTCCATACATGAAAGCATTGGACCTCACCTACCCCAAGCCAGCATTATTTGAAGACACCGTACTAGGTTACCCATGCCATATAGAGGCCCATGCACAACTTCGATCATGTAGATTACAGAGCATAGCCATGGACTAACGAGGAGGAGGAAGATTAACAAGAGACGAAAGAACTACTGATCATCAGCAGCAAGAATCATTTTTTTCGGATATTATATTTGTGTAATTTGTCTATTTTTTCCTCACAAAGATAGAGGATGGCTGCAACAGCAGCAAGAATCATTTTTTTTTTGTGTATTAAAAATTTTGGAAAATATAAAGAAGCAATATAAGAGATCCCCTCACTAAAGTTACAGAGCGGCTCACTTCAGTTGAAAGAACATATTTTTGAAAGAAATATCCTTCAGCCCACAAATCATTGCTGATTTTTTGTTCATAACCCTACTTTTAATCATATCTATAACATTTACTACTATGTAACTAACTGGTTGATGAGACAGAGTACATAAAGTTTTTTTTTTTTTTTCTGTTTTGGACACGGGTTACAAACACTAATACATTGTATATGAACCGTTCCAGTTTATCCACTTCCATTACTAATGTAAAGCAGGTAGCTTATCAGAAAAATTAATGTAAAGCTAGACACAAATTTCTTGAACATGATGACAAATTATAGGTTTACCATATCTTTAGTCAGACTAGCTTGAGACCAACAACAAAACTGAAGCTAAAAAGCATATCACCGAAACAACAAAATTAGTGATTAATCATAAGCCGACAACACACCTTGGATTGGGGTTGCCTCTCACCACCTTCTGCCCATACTTGCGCCAACGATACCCATCATCAAGAATATCAACCTCACTCACAGTTTGTACAACAACGCGAGGTTCTCGGATAGGCTTGACAGTTAAGTTAATGTCCATTTCACCAATCTCCATTCTCCTGGTGACAGTGGTGAAAACATCATTAGCTTGTCTATAATTAAGTAATTACCCTATGACATAAGCAAGGAGATCTCTTATACCTCCTCTTTGCAAATGGATCATCCTCATCAGTATCATCAGGGGTCCGATTTAAGGGGGATGCTCCAATGTTTCCGTTGTTGTCATTTCCTAAGCAAGGCGATAGATCCCGGGTGCTGCCCAATTCATTGTTAATGGCTATCTGACAGTATGTGTTTACAGGCTTCCCTGTAAAAGTGAAAAAGAAATTTACTTAAACAAAATTCAATGTACAGAATATACGCAGCCAAAGTTACTCTGGATAGTAATATTACATCACAATATCGCATAGAAACGTCTAGCACTCAACACTCGAACATAGTTTTCACACCCGGACACTTTGTTCACCAAACCATAAGAATTTTTCATATAAAACTGACGAGTCCGGCAGTTTGATACGCACCCATGTTGAGTGCTTCTAAGAGTGTGCGCGTAAGATAAGATGTAATGATCTTTCTACTTACCTTCGTGTTCAGGTAGAGGAAATTTGTCAGACTTTTCATCAAGGGAGGACATCATAGAGCCAGCAGAGAGTCGACGGTTAGGTTGAGGCTTTGGATGATCATGTGTCCCCTTGTAGATTATCTCTGTTATTTGTCCATCAGGTGACTGCTCGAACAACTTTTTCACTTCACAATTTGGATGCGTACATTTGTAATAACTTCGTGGGAATTCACTTCCCTTCACAAGTTTCTGTCCATATTTCCTCCAATTGTAGCCATCCTCGGAAGTCCTGTCAGTGAGGACCTGAGATCCTAACACTTTCTGCTCACACTGTGATGCCTGTGCTTCATTACAACAATCTGCTTTATGATTAAACTCATTGGATTCAACATCAAGAAGCGCACCAGAGCCTGAAGAAACTATAGTAGGGCTCAGATCATCTTTGGGCGTCAGTTCACTTTTAGCAGATACAGCTAGGTCCGGGGACTGAGAACCGCGTTCCACTTGCCTTTGAATAGCTTGCTCATTTTGATGTTGCTTCGGGTCTGCAGAGGAAGCCTTGATTGCAAAAAAAAAAAAAAGGAAAAACAAGGTATGTAAGGATGTAGGGTACTACTTGCACATCTAACACACAAATTACAGAATTGATGAGGGATTTAGCACAAGATTCCATGTATTTAAAAAGAACAAAAATAACTGCTGAATCCATTATATGAAAACAAAAACAAACTAAATATCGATCATTATATCTACTATATATTAGTACAATAACATCACCCAAGTGCTTAAATGGCTCCTGCATATGGTGAGGTACGTGGGAGGGTGTATCAAGCCTTCCTCTTATGCTAATAGCAGAGAGGTTGAGTCAAGATGACCCAAAAGAAAAATTGCATCTAGAATTGCATCAAATGACTTATTTTACAATTTAAGGAAGAAAAAACATAGCTCATTTATCATCTTTATTCAGTCATTATACAGAATGAAAAGAATAATGAATTTTTTGCTCCACTAGAAACTGAGAAGCCCAATATATAAATACAGCTTGAAAAACAAGATAAGAAAGAACTTAAACAAAAGATTTAGAATATCGAGAAAAAACATCCGGCAGTTGCATCAAATTGAAGCACATGGTAGCATTATAATTACCAGAGATCCTGAGAAAGAAAAACCAGCCATAGAAAATGATCCTGCATTCGGTTTGAATTCGAAGCTACTTGATCGACTAACTTCTAGCCCATTAGAGTTGTTTACAGCAGGAAGAAATGTGGAAGTACCTTCAGAAGAGCTGTACATCATTTGCGGTTTAAAAAATGAGCCAGTTGTTGGGGACGGTTCTCCCTGTAAGACACAATGATGTTTATCAGTACACGGCCTAACTTTTGTTATATCTTGTTATCCTAGTGACCATTCCAAGAAAATAGTAGACAATATCGTAAGTATAGGAACATTAAAGCACCTCAAACAATAAGGATGAGAAAAGGTCGAACTGTCACCTCGGATAACGAAATCAAAATTACAAAAAGCAAAGATGTAGTTACACTCCTACTCAACTAGATATACTTATCGTGATAGCGCAGTGAGCAAATGTATCATTATATATAGCTCATGTCATCAGTTAAACCAGTAGCAAAATAAGAAAACTCCTTTTGACAATCTGTTAGTTGGGCAACTGTACTAACATGGAACAATTCCATCCAGACCCACCTAGAATAATTTGCAAAAAAGGGTAATACGCTCACCGTTAATATTGGTAGTGCAATGAGATAAATATGGCAAGGAATATCACAATCGACTGTAGGACATCCATCCAATCATGCAAAGAGAACAAAGACATGCCAACGAAAAAACAAAGCACCAAGTCACCAACTATGAAATATGAATGAAAAGGGCAAAGAGAACAAAAACATTTCCTCTTTGCGAAAAAACTACACTGTTATTTAGAATCAAATAAAAAAAAACTCAACACTTGGAAGGTCTAAATGCACTAACATATTCTCAAGAGAGAGAGACAAACCCTTTACAGAATAATAAAATATGATGTAACAAGAAAATTCTATTAGAACAGAACAAATGTTACGTATGAAGAATCCAAAACTAGCACTGCCCCCCGTTAACTCTTTTTCCTGGCATTCTTTATACCCCTTTTCATCAAACATTTCATGAATGCATGACAGTCACACAAAACAAAGAATCCAAAATATACCACCAAATTTCTTCTTCTTTGTTTTCCATTTCTCCTCGTCTTCCCTCATGCCCGATGTCAAAAAATCCACCAAAAAAACGTACGCACTGTTTCGTGACTCAGGGTTCGATCAGTTGACTGATCGTTGAACCAAATCCTTCATTCTAGAACGCTGTACTCGCACAAAATAAGTTGATAGATATAGTGCTTTCTAAATTGAACCTAGTAGTGTCTTATGAATTGAACATCGTACTCCGTATCTTTTAGTGGTGACTGAAATCATTATATTACAAAGAAGTATAAATCTATTAATCAATAAAACACATATGGTACTTTTTAATCGAATCGAACATCCCCTTTTTGATAAAACAATGCATACCAGCTTTCCACTAACTAGTAAATAAAATTAAAAATTCTCTCTTTTACGCGGCATTATACTATCATCCCACTCTATGAATCATAAATTAATCACTTAATCCCGAATTTGTCATACATGATTAATAAACTCCTGAATATTATATCTTCATCAATTAAATACATCCACTAGATCCCCGACTTAAAAAACCAAAAACAACATTTTTCCGGCTTTTCGAATAATTCAAGCTTTAATTAATCAACCTCAACCATAAAACGACCACCTCTCCGCCAAATCAAGCACAGTCAAAACAGCGCCATACTCTATAGTCAATTTCGGACTAACAGCGCTGTACAAAACAGCGTCGTGGATAACACCTGGATAATAAAACGACGCTGAATTCTGTGATCAATTCAAAATAAAAGCCGTAAAAACAGTTGAAGAAAACGACAACGTTTAGAGGCAACACAAATTCTCATTTAAGTTGGAAGTATCCGTCTTATTAGCAAAAAGATTTGTCCTATACATGCAAGTGACACGTTATTTGACCAGTTTTAACTTAAGACGATTATATCAATGTACAGACAAAGCACGTAACAGCATTCAACTCAAAACGAAGTCGTCTAGTAACAAAGGGCGCCCCCTACAGCATGTCAGCATTCAATTCAAAACGGCGCCGTATGAAAGGAAGCTGAACAAAACGACGTCGTTTTGTGGAGTCACTGTAACAAACTAATAAAAGCCAGAAAAATCAGTTGAACAAAACGGCGTCGTTGAAAATGAGGGAGTACCACATTCAATTCAAAACGACGCCGTAACAAAAAATAGTTAAACAAAACGACGTCGTATTGCGGAGTCAATCTACACAAGTAAAAGCCGTAAAAAACAGTTGAACAAAACGGCGCCGTATAAAAGACAGTTGAACAAAACGACGTCGTACCTTAAAATAAGAGAGAAGAACGGGGGAATCAAGAAACGACGTCGGACTGAGACAAGGAGGAATAGTCAAACACGACGTTGACCGTGAAATAGGTAGTTTAGCAGGTGTCATCAGCTTATACCTCGCATTATTATTATTATTATTATTTAATAATTCGGTGGTGGTGGTGGTGCAGGGTTGTATGGTGGACTCGCGTAGATCACAGCCGTTGATTGAAACTTCATCTCCACCGTTGGATGATGATGATGGTGGTTCATCCATGGTGGAGACTGGAGAAGGGTAGTTTGGTAATTTTGTAGAGAGAGTGTTGACTGACTGGTTTTACAACGGATCCGACAAAGTAAATGTGTGTGTACTGAGGTGGTGTGTGGGTGGGGCCGTTGGGTTTTCTACGACGTCGTTTTAAATGCCTTTCTTCTTCTTTTTTTCGGCTTTTTATGACTTATTTTTTATTTTTTTTGACAAATGGCAAAATAGATTGGCAAGCTAAGCTATGATATTTAGTTGTCCCGGTTAATTATTTTCCTTTTATTTTGACACAAAAACCAAGGAAAAAGTGGGAGACCATTTGTGTTTTCACTTAATAGATGATAAATGGATAATAGTCACGAGTAATCAAATTACTCATAGAAAACCTTTCTACTATAGAAAGCACAACAATTTACTGAGACACCCTAAAAGAAATATGACAACAATTGACCGGGACGGAGAGAGTATTTTTTATGAACGTTTTAAACTTTATAAGTTATTTCTTAATCATTTTAGTTAAAACTTAGTATAAACGCATTGTTTTTTAGTTACATTGTAAGTTTTTGTACTTAATGCAGGTGAAATAGTTGTTATCATGCGGTAAAAGTAGGGGGTTTTGGCCGCATAACAATCAAGAAAAAGTTAATAAGGTGAAGAAAGGGGTACTAACCCGAACCTAACTAACTTAATTTATTCGGTGGTATTGGGCTTTTGTGATATTAGGCCCTATAAGCCTAAACATGTGTAAATTTATAATAATGAAGCTCGTAAATTTTATAACAAAAAGTCTAAAACTTAATTAAAGCTAATAAATTATTCTATGAACTATTGTTACGGCCAGGATACTTTTAAATATGGATGTATTTGGGTGAAATGGAATCATTCTAGGTTAGTACAGCTTACGATATAGTTTATGAATTACAAGAACATTTATAATCAATTTGAATACGAATGTATTTATGTGAAATGGGATCATCCCATGTTAGGGTCGGTCTCTTGTGTTGTTATAAGTTGTTTAGAGGAATAGTAGGTCTCTCTTGTGACGGGTCGGACCTTGCGACGGGTTTTTTCTCTAACAAAATGGGTTTTTTTTTTGTTTTTTATGGGTCGAGAGTTCCTTATAAAGACCGTGCTCCAAGTGGTCCATTCCTAACACATATTCACATAAGACTTTTTAAGCTTTTATATGCTCTTTGTGCGAACTTAAATGGCTCCAAAAGCTCCGTATAAAGACCGTGCTCCAAGTGATCTATACCTAACACATTATAATGACAAAACTTGTTTAGGTCGGTCATGATCATGAGGACCGTAATACTTCATATCATAGCTAGCTTGCAAAAAGAAGGGTGAAGGAGGATTGGGCTTTCGATGAGTTTCGACATACACACATTACTATATTACTCCCTTTGTTCCAGTTAATAATTTACATTTGCTTTATACAGAGAAAATAGTATTTAACAAATTAGTTAAATGCAAGTCGTAACATGGTGTATTTTTCGCATTGTAAATATCAGAATAATACACTTCATATACTAATAATCGTCATAAATCCTAAGTTTAAAAGTATATTCACCTTAACTTTCTTAGATGTGGTATAACAATTGCATATATATATATAGAACAAAAAGCTAAGTATAAATGACGAAGCATGATCCATATATGCCCATTCGCCAATAGACCCAACAATTTGTGTAATAGTAAAAAAAAAAATCACAAATAATATAAACTCATAAGTCCTAATAGTATAATGTCTCAACATTCTTCTCTACTTCCGTATAATATAATAATATTATTAATAATATAATTATTCTTAATATTTATATATATCATCAATAACTAAAAATAATCTTTTTCAAGAAGAAAATATACAATTATAGTATAAAATAAAAAACATTCACCTAGTCTAACTCAACTTGCAGTGAGATTAGATGAATTTTCACACTCGTTATTATAATAAGCATCCAAAACCCTACTTCGTACCCTATATTTTTTGTTCCCTTTTAACGTTGTGCAATTTTTTTTACTTTCTCCTCCCAAATACTTAATCCTCTTCGTCAATCACGGTAATTGCTCACCCTCTCTACTTTAATTTTTGATTGCCTTTTAATTAATTTGATTATTTATTATTATTATTACTACTATTCCAGTTATAATTTTCTGATTTGTATTATGGTGGTGTGATATTGTTCATGAATATATGTAACAAGTTTTTTCGTTTTTGTTATTTTGGTGCAATATTGATTGATAGATTAAATAGGGTTTAAGGCGGTCTTAGACAAGATTTTGCGTAAAACGGATTTTTGAAACAGTTTTTACAAATTTTATTAGATTATGTTAATGTTATATTTTTAATCTTAATATGACTGTTTTTGGTAATTGGCTTGATTAATGTGTATATACATTCTGATTTTTTTTTCATTGTATTCAAATGATGAAAATCATTGGTGTTTATTTGATGATATTCTCCTAGGTTAAATTGTCCATTCTTGTTTGAACTATTATTTGACTAGTAAAAAATATCAACTTTAAGGTGAAAATTGAAAACAAATATACAGGTTCAATGAAATAGATTAAACTTGTTTTCATATACAAAACGTACAAGGTAGTATGTGAGTAATTAAATTGCATATTGTATTTAGTTGTTAAAAATACTCCACAAATTTAAGTGAAATGTCCACAGATGACAATCGAGGAATCGGATTTAGACCCAACAGATCCGGACTCTGAGCCATTTGTGGAAGTGGACCCAACGGGAAGGTACGGCCGGTACAAGGAGCTCCTAGGGTCGGGGGCGGTTAAGAAGGTTTACCGAGGATTTGATCAAGAGGAAGGCATAGAAATAGCATGGAACCAAGTGAAATTAAGCAAATTTAGTGACGATCACGTTATGATAGATAGGTTGTTTTCCGAGGTTAGGCTCTTAAGAAATTTGAAGAATAAGAATATAATTATGTTGTATAATGTGTGGGAAAATACTGTACACAATACCCTTAATTTCATTACAGAAGTGTGTACGTCCGGAAATTTAAGGGAGTATAGGAAAAAACATAGACATGTTTCTTTGAAAGCTTTGAAGAAATGGTCTAGGCAAATTTTAAGAGGATTGGAATATTTGCATACGTCTGAGCCATGTATCATTCATAGGGATCTTAATTGCAGTAATGTTTTTGTCAACGGAAATACTGGTCAGGTATGAATCTTTGCTTTTTTCTTTCATTTTTTATGTACATTATTTTTTGATTTCATCACGTACTTTGTAAAGAACTAGACTTAGAACTTTAATGTAAAATGTGTACTTGCTAAGTGGTTGGTTGTTTTATGAACAAAATTGGAATGAATCAAAGACACATGGCACATTATTGTGTTTGTGACAAATCAAGTGAATACTAAATGGGTAGATATTAAGGTTTAATCTAGCTTCCTTAAATGAAATACAGTATAGTAACATTATTTTGTAAATTTGGGAAGTATCAATTTATATTCATGGAATAACATATGGTTAATTGTATATTGATGTATAGGTAAAGATTGGTGATTTGGGTCTAGCAACCATAGTTGGGAAGAGCCATGTAGCACATACTGTACTCGGAACTCCAGAGTTTATGGCGCCAGAGCTTTATGAGGAGGACTACACTGAGATGGTTGACATTTACGCATTTGGAATGTGTCTACTTGAAATGGTGACCATGGAAATACCATATAGTGAATGTGATAATGTAGCTAGGATATATAAGAAAGTCACTGGGGGAGTGAGGCCAAACTGCCTTACGAAGGTTGATGACCCGGAAGTGAAAGTGTTTATCGAGAAGTGCCTTGCTCAGCCTAGGGCTAGGCCTTCGGCAACTGAGCTCCTCTCCGATTCATTCTTTGATTCCATTGTTGATGATGACGACAACGATGACGAGTAGTGTACTCAAGCCTTCATATTTTAGTTGAAGGTTGTGGTTTAATTTGTTAGTTGTTATTCTAGCTAGGTAGCTAGCTAGCTAATACATTAATGTTTGTTCATGCAAGTACTTTTCTGCTTTCCGGAGTTGCTTTTATCAAGTGTAAATAGAAACTTCCGGGTTAATAAATACTAGTGTTATTTGAGAGCCATTAGTGAAAATGTGGCTCGCATAATACAGAGTTTGATGAAATGGATACTTGTTAGTTGTTGCTTTCTCAATTGGTCTACGCTTCGATGATTTTTGTTGTTACATTGGCATATAATGATGGTAATAATAATATTATGTGAACCTAACCAATCTATCTAAAATCGCATCTCATGTATTCACTAAGTGACGATTACATCAAAAGTGAGATTATAAGGGATAACAATTCACGATATATCAGTTCACCAGTTTAGGGTGATAATAAGTTAATAACCTTATAAATGCTCTATAGTCATTATTATTATCCATTTAACGACTATAAACTCTTTTTTTTTTTTTTTTAATTTGTGATCAGGTTTTCCAGAGCTCCAGAAGAGTGAGTTAGTATTAAACGTACAGTAGTCAAAACTTATTAGTCGTGCATTCGTGCTCCTCTAATAATCTTTGTATATTAATTTACATTGTGTAATCTTAAACAACAAGCGTCTGTAGCTCAGTGGATAGAGCGTCTGTTTCCTAAGCAGAAGGTCGTAGGTTCGACCCCTACCTGACGCGTTTTGGATATTTTTGTTTTGTTTTTTTCCCAAAAAAGGGTTTCTTGCGGGTAAAATCAGAGCGAGCATCATAGTGCCCTGAGTGAGAACTTGGGAAGCTAAGGCCCACCAGTGATTAAAAAAACCGGAACTCCGCTAGCGAGACCGTCTGTACTTCGTATCTGTTTATGAGAGAATGACTTCTGAGCACCAATATTATTGTACTTCTTCAACTGTTGAAGAACAGGCCGGATGTTCACTTAAGAGTTAAGACCCTTGTTATCAGCTTACACAACAGTACAACAGTACAACACCATGAATTGCTCGATTAATTTCTCGACTAATTGATCTTGTGGGATTTGATCGTCTTTGATAAATAACGGTAATACGATCTATGGCACGTCTTTTAGTTGAAGAGAGAAATAACATTAGATGGAGAGAGCATCAGGTATTCGGATGTCGATGACAGACAGACAAATTAAACAGAATACGATGTATCATGCAAGCAAATACGCACCTACGATGTACTGTAAAACAGAAACAATTTAAAGAGAGAGTTAGCTACATATAATGCAAGCAAATTTGCTAGGAGGTAAAAGAGAAACAATGTAAACATTCGACAGTTCCAAACACATCACCCAAAACCTCTCAAACTCTGCATTGGATTAATCTTCCGACATTGTAGCCTAAGAAAACAAAGTTGAATTACTGTAATACCGTTTACATTACTAGCATTAGCCAATCTATAAAAAAACAAACAAACTCCGGGATTTCTGAATTAACTAGTCATACGGTCTAAGAGCTTCAGCACCAGCAACAATCTCCAAGATTTCACTAGTAATTTTTGACTGTCGCACACGATTATAAGCAATAGACAAATCCTTCTTTAATTCTGCAGCATTATCAGTCGCATTACTCATCGCATTCATCCTCGCTGCAAGCTCACTCGCCAATGACTCCTGCAAGGCTCTCAATATCTGACTGTTAAGATACAGAGGCATCATTGCATCAAGAATCTGAACCGGATCCTGCTCAAACTCCAACAACGGCTGCAACACCTCCTTCTTTTTCCCCACCTTCAGTCTCTCCATAGCCAACTTCCCTTCCTTAGTAGTCAACCTAAAGAACTCATCCTCCAACGCATCGACACTATTCCCATACGCATCAACAACCTTCCCCTTCGGCGAAATAGGAAGTAAAGTGTGAATGACAGGATCAGACTTCACCAAAGAAACAAACTTTGTATACAAGAGTTCAACTTTATCAACCTCTTCACTCACAAACAGTGAAAAAACCTCATCAGCAATCGCCTGCGCCTGTTTAACAGTCGGAAACCCGTCTCCCTCGACAAACCGGTCCACTGGCACATCAGCCAACCGCCTTGAAAAATAAGAATTACCCTTTTTACCAACACTTATAACAGTAAAACCCAACCCAAGTTTCCTCAACTCCGCAATCCTAGCCTCGGCTTTTCTAATCACCGCGTTATTAAACCCGCCACAAAGCCCACGTTCTCCGGTTACAACCACAAGGGCAACTTTCTTAACAGTTCTAACACTAGCTAAAGGAATATCAACATCTTCTAACTGAAGGGTTTCATTAATATGATATATCATTTCAGCTAATGCTTCAGCAAAAGGTCTACCAGTAATAACAGCTTCCTGAGCTCTTCGAACTTTCGCAGCCGAAACAAGTTTCATTGCTTCAGCAATTTTCTGGGTGTTTTTAACTGTACTGATTCTTTCTCTCAGTTTTCTAATGCTACAACAATGGATTTGAAATCGGGAACTGGGTTTTGTTGAAAATTGAAATTGATGAAATGGGTTGGTTTTTGTTTGTGATAACATTGTGTGATTTGGATTAATTGATGTGGTAATTTGTGCCCTAAATACATAACCAGAAAATGAAGAAAACATGATAGTATGATACTTCTATAGTTCTATTTGTTGTTATAACCAGAAAATGAAGAAAACATGATAGTATATAATTTTCAGCTACAAAAATGATTAAATTATTCAGGCAACTAAATAGCAAATTAATAAATTGCGAGGAAATTGAAGTATTTGAGAGATAATTGGTAGCTTACAAAAGGGTAAGAACTGAGGGGGTGTTTGGTTGGCACATTTGGAATGGATTGGAATGGATTCCATCCATTCAAGTGTTTGGTTGACCCTTTTTGGAATGGAGTTTGAATCCTAAGGGGTTCTAAATCCATTCCAACCCCTTGGAATCTCATACCATAGTCTCACCCCATGATTCTAAATCCATTCCCACACATTCATAGAAAAAAAAAGAAAAAAAATAATTGTACTTGTTATTCAACTATTCTCCATATCTCCCATGAACTCCTTTGTCACTTTTTTTTCTTTTTTTTTTTAAAAAAATTTTTTTAAAGATTTTTTTCTTTATGGGTAATAATAATAATGTATATCATCACAATTTTTTCCCTTTATGTTTAATCATACATAGCTATCATATACATGTTTAATCATACTTGACCTGTCGCAAACTTGCGATGACTATTCCTGTTAAAAATGAGAATTTGTGCTATACTTCATCATCATTCATTTTTTCATTTGTCTCATAGTTTAATGTACATGCCGTTAATATACATGTTGTTTGGACTATCGTATTTTTCATTAACATTTTATGCGGATTTTTTTTTGAGTTTTAGAATATATTGATGTCTTCATATTATATAAACACGTTAAATGAATTTTTATAGAGTCATATGGATTTTTGTTGTTGTTATTTCTTATACTCCACTAGTTAATTTTAATTATAAATAATATTGTAGTTGTTATCTATGTTGAAGAAAACAAAATTATTTGAAATACATTATATATGTGAACCAAACAATATTAATGACATTTACAATCCATTCCAAACATCAAACCAAACAAACATTAAAAGGTATGGGGTTGTAACTCCATACCACATTGGAGTTAGAATCCATTCCACTCCATTCCAATTGTTCGAACCAAACGGCCCCTGAGTAAAAGCGCAAGAGTTGTAATCTCCTTTGTGTACTACTACACAATTGTGAACTTAACTTGTGTACTTCTAGTTTTAGTAGTCGGCACCCGTGAATTGTTTACATTTTATTTTGTTTCGGTAATTTGTTTATTTTTTGTTTTTTGTGGAGCTATTTTGCATTTGATATTTCAAAAAAACACTTCCTTAGTCCTCTGCGAAAATCTTTGTGTAATATTTGTTACAGAGTATATATACTTGTAATTCACAAATGTAACCACAATGGTCTAGCTAGTGTTACAGTTTATGACAACTTTATTTTTTCCAAAAGTGGTCACATCAGGCTGTAAAATGGTTTCAAAATCCCGTCTTATTGCTTCAGACGAAAATGGTCATCTGAAGGGAGACCAACTGGTTGTAATTTATACACACTTTCAAATGAGCAAATTCTCGTAACAGACCGTATCCAAATAAATTGAAGTTTAGTATCTAAATGATCAGTTTTACATGTGAGAGTCAGCACATACATCTTCTAAATTAAACCGCACTCTCTTAGTGTCTCAAAGGCTTCCGCCTAAGGCAGGGCAGTGTGGTTTCGAAGGTACCTATTCTGTGTTAGAGGACCCTTAAATTTCTAAAAAACAAATAATGACAGTTGCAGCATTTGACCACTGTTCTACAGTGTTAAAAAAAACACAGTAAGTGTAGTCAAATAGTCACTCTGTTTTATTCCATCATTTTACAACGCCATAGAACAACAGTAAGTGGCTCTATTGGAAATCGAGAATTCAGTTTGCTATACATGACCTCTAATTCTAAAATTTAGAAGTCACATGTTACAGTTTCCACCACAGCAAGCAGTAGCTCATACAATCTTAGAAGAAAGCACGGCTACCATAGAAGACCCGGGATCCAGTACTCTTAGGAGTCTCTGATGTCTGATCGGAGCTTGAATTCTCCGACTTGGATGATTCTGGAGTAAGATCCATTGGAAGCTTCATTTTGGCTAAAGACTCTGTAAACTGCTGCATGCTCTTCATGTACATATCTACAATGTCCTGCTGCACCATCGTCGCCTCAGGCTCGATATTGACGGTCAAAAGTGGCTTTACCAATGCCTCTTTTGATGGCGCATGGCCATTGGAAGACTCACACTCCCCTTCACCCGAGTCTTTCACCTCGCTTTTTGAAGTAACTTGAGTCTCAGAAGTTTGAGAGCTGGCGGGAAGGTTAACAGATGGTGAGCCATAGCTCGAAACACTCCTAGAAGGAGAATCAACATGTGAAAGTGGCTTGGATTCTCCACTATTTGCCGAGAAGCTCTCGACAACTCGAACACCGAGTTCGTGACACTGTCTTTCTGTTTCTGAGGACACCAAACTCTCGGTGGTTTGAGAATCCTTGCCACACTCCATCCCGACATACTCGGATACCATCATTTCGTTTTCAGTCAACATATTAGGGTCCGGAAACTCGATCTGATCAAAGTCACTTGCTTCCACTAAATTGTCAGAACAAGAAGGGAGCTTTGAAATCGTCATCACTTCTGGCAAAGACCCAGAGTAGGCAACAGACAATTGGACAAACCCAGCTGGAGAATGGAAGAGATCTGTCGAAGAGAGAGAGAATTCTCTTTCTACCTTTCTATCCTCTACAAGGATTTCCGACAATGGAACAAGAGCAAACCCGAGAAGTTGGTCTTCGAGGTAATTTCTTACACGGCTAAGCATCCAAATCTCACATTTTAAGGAGGCCTCTATGGTCCTAACGTTGATCTGAACTTTGTCGTTGAAGACCGGATTTTTACCACCCCCATTGACGGTATGAGTAGACACAGTATTTTCGGGATCGCTGGTCAGGCAAAGCTTGGCATAAACATCTTGCTTGTGGTAAATGCAGATGTTCTGAATGTCTCGGGCATGATGCACGTACACGTCAAGGACACCAATGAAGTCTTCTGGTTTATGACCATTAGTCCCTGGCTTGTTAGTTCGGTTTGATATCTGATCAGAGCCCGGGACAAAAACATCAGATCTCTGTTTATCTGGCTCGGCACCACTAACACTGAGTTTTTTGAATGGTGAAACAACAGATTGTGGGGAGTCCATTCTACTGTAAAAGCTGCACACCTGGAATCGTTGGGAAAATCAACATTAGTGAAGCTGAATAAGAAATCGTTAAACAAAAGAATCTACAAACAACCACGCTCACATGAAGCCGAAATTAATCAAATCAGAGTCAAATTAACTCCAAACGATCCAGATACAAATGATAGCACATTCAGATTAAGTTTATATGATTCACAAACTGAACATCTAAGGAGTAACGACATTAAAAAGCACATTCAGATTAAGCTACATCTAACGACATCTATGATTCACAAATTGGACATCTAAGGACCCCTCCTTATTCGCTACTTGTAAGACTCTTTCTTGGAAAGAATGATATCGCAAAGTTAAGAGCAAATGGTGATTGCAAAATGAACTACAGGAAAGAATGAAAGATCAAAGCTTTCAGTTAGGACAAATCGGAAAATGCCTTAGTATAACTACTTCATATCAACAAGCTCACTAGCGCAAACTTAAGACTTTTTAGCAGAAATAAAGACAATCGAAGAAGCAATATCCCACTGATTTTAATCAAGATGCATAATCATATTTTGAAAAGTTAACTAATTGAAGAGCAATTATGGCAATAACTTGTGCAAAATCCTACCTAACCACACTCCCAAAGCTCAATTATTGCCACATCACATCAATATTTCGAAAACTTCCTAATTCTTAACTAAAATTAGCTAAATTATGGTAACTCACAAAATTCAAATCGGCAAAAAAACCTACCTAAAACAAAGCATGCTAAATCTTAACTAACCCACCCTTACCAAAAACCTCGAATCAAGCACTAATGCCCACACGACAATCACAAATACTTGTATAAGGCGGTCTTACACACGTATATTGTAAAACAGGTTACTCTAATCACGTTTTCTTGTGATTTAGATCATTTTACACAATGTCTGTGCAAAACCGCCTTACACAAAGACCTAATTACACTGCAATATCCTTATTTTAGCTAACTTATGATGAACTTTCAACAAACTATGAACCCAAAATAATCTCAATTTTGCCTACAAAACAAAAACCCACTAATTATATATACAATACAACTATTACTAATCAATATCAAACCTTAATACTCTACACAAATGCCCAAAACCTTAAGAAAACATAAAATTTTATTTCTTACTCCCTCTTATTCACTCATTTCTTCACCTTTCCCTTTTGCACTAAGAATTAAGAAAATAGATTTGGACAACACAAAACACACAAATAAATTTGGACCACAACCCCGCAACCAAAAAAAGAAAAGAGCGTAGAAAACCCGACTTACCCAAAAAGGAAAGAGGGAGTATAAACCTAATCATGTACTAACTAACCACAATCAATTATAGAAATGATTACATAAATTGGGTAAATAATTAAATTCCATATACCTAACCAAGTTGAGCTTCAACTTACTGATCAAAGAGAAGAAAACAAACAAAACCCTACAAAATTGACAATTTTAGGGAATTTATCAATAATTCAACAGAAACAAAAGGGCAATAAATGCAAAACATAACAAACAATTTATTATGCAAAGAAATAAAAAGAGGAAATTGGGAAACCATGATAAAGTCTTCACCTTTATTTCAAGAAGTGCAAAAGTCAAAGTTGATATCTTTAGAACAGTAACAAAAACATTGATGTAAGTGCTTAGCTCAAATGCTGGATTTTTTTTTATGGGTTTGTGTTTGATTACAGAAAGTAGTAATGGAATTAGAAGAATAAAGTTTCAAAATTTGGAATAATTAAACTGAGAGTAGTGGAGAATGAACTGTTATTAGCACCTCCTCTGTATTAAGAAGACTAGTAGCAGCAAAGATAAGATATTTAAGAATTACTTCCTCCTAGTCGGTCATTTCTTCCCTCTTTCCTTATTGGGTAAGTCGAGTTTTCTTCCCTTTTCCCCTTTTTGGATGTGAGGTTGTGTGTTTTGTGTGGTCTACATTCATTTGTATGTGGGGTAGTGTGTTTTGTGTAGTCCAAATTCATTTCCTTAATTTTTGTGTAAAAGGGAAAGAGGAAGAAATGAGTGACAAAGAGGAAGTACAAAGAAAAAAATGGAATGACTAGGATGTAGAATTTAGAGGCGGCAATAGCCAATCGGATCACTTGAGTCGGTTATGAACCCGGACATATTATTCGGCTCATATAAGGTTTAGGTTATAGGAGTCAATAACTTGTTCAAGTCAGCTACAGTTTATGTTAGTATCATCTTTGGGATAGTTCATCAATGACTGAGATTCAAGTAACTGAGTTGGTACCACGTTAAGTTATCAACGCATGACACATCTTTTAGGTCGGCTCATATCAGGTTTAGGTTATGGAAATCAATAACTAGTTCGAGGCGGTTATAGTTTATGTTAGTATCATCTTTGGGATAGGTCATCAATGAGTGAGGTTGAGTAACTGAGTAAGTACCACGTTAGGTTATCAACGCATGTTTTATCTTGTGTACTTAGTTTTAGACTGATAATTGGTAATTTCACAGTAACCCAAATTTGTAAGTGCATTTGTTTTTTTATTCTAGTATTGAGAGCAATTATTATGAATGTCAAAATGATTTCTCTTTCGACTATTAATAAGTTAATTCGTTATCAAATCATTCATCGGATTGAGTCAACATCAATTTACGGGTCAGCTCGACCGACCTAGATGGGGTTGAGGTAGTTAAAGTTATCGTTTTAGATCGGGTCATGTTGGATTCAGCTTACAAAATTTTACAAGTTTTATTAGGTCTGGTTATTCAAATTACTTTAGCCTTCATGTCATTTGTAGGGCCTCTTTGGATGAAGGAAAAAGAAAGAGAGGTAGAGTAGGAGATTTAAAATTTATCAGTAGGTCTTGCTTAAGACGGGTCGAATCTTGCAACGGGTATTTTGTGAGAGGAAATGGGTAGAGGGGACAAGGTGGGCTCCCCTCGTGTGCTCTACACTCACCCTTAATGGGTATTTTGTGAGATAATATGGTATCTGTCTTAAGCTTAAGACGGATACCTCCGTCTTAAATAAGAATTTGTGAAAATTTATTGTTTGGATAGCAATAAGAAGGGAGGTAAATAGAGGATCTATTCTTCTAAGGCAACGATAATCTCTTTACAATGGAAAAGATTTGACGGAAATTATATCCACACACCAAAACTCTATTATATGCCCCCTTCCCTTTCCTTTCTTCCTTTCTCTTTCCTCCTTCCCACTGGCCACTCCCATCTTTTTTCCTTCTATCTTGATATCCAAACAAGTCCTTAATCTACGCAAATTCTCATTGAAGATGATGCATATTCATCTTCAATAAGATGGGTCGAATCTTCTTTCACAAAAAGGCAAGTGAGAGAACAAGTGGGGATCTATTTAGCTCCCCATTTGTTCTCCCACTTATCTCAGTGTGAGAAAAAATACGATCTGTCTTCATTGAAGACGGATATATTCCGTTATATCCGTCTTCAATGAGACTTACTGATTAATATATAGTGTATCACAAATTCTCATTTGTGACGGTCACTATCCATCACAAGCTTGTGACGGATAGACAAGAGTAACTGATAGTCTATAAGTGGGCCGCTAGTATAGTCCATCTTGAAGCAATGGGACTATAGCTGGCCCACACATTCCCGTTCACAAAGACTAAAATTGGGCATGATTAGCGGTGGAGCCTTCTTATAATCTTATCTCTTCTTCTCTTGACCCGCTTAGCTTATTGGTAATCCAATTTTTTATTTAATACGAACATATTCGTTTTTAATAATTAATAAAATGAGTTAATAACTAAAATATCTTGAAAATGACAAACTCTGATCATGTCCTTCTATATAAGATAATAACTTACCCATTTTACATTTAAAACGGATATAACTGTCTTAAAAAAACCAATTATATCGGTAATTTTTACTACAAAAGTTTTCTTCTTGTAAATAATTTTACCATGATAATTCCACAATTTCCTAAAAAGGTAACACATTACATATAAAAACTGATACTAGTAAAATATATTATATCTGTCCCAATCATTTGTTTGTCTTTGATTTAAATACCCCTCATAAAAAAAAAAAAAAAAATAAATTAGACATTGGAAGTAATAAATTAGACATTTATCACCGTTTAAGAGGTCACGATGTCAGTACAAATTTACAGCCCACAAAAAGGAAACGGAGATTGATTTGCCATTTTTTATTCTCAATAAATAGTTTTCGTTTGCATTATTTTCCCCACGAAATGAAGTAAAGATAAACTATTTACTCAGAGAGACAGAGGCAGAGAGTACTATAAATCGAGTAACAAACTATTAGAACGCACTTTTTCGCATACGAATTTTACTCTTTTACCTACAATTTTTGCAATTTTACCCTTGTAATTTTTTCTAAGTCGTCGGCCGACGTTGCTCCAGCCGACATCGCTTCGATCGACCACTCGCCTCTGCTTCGGCCAGCATTCGGTTGGATTCCCCCCCCCCCCCTCCCCCCCGGCCACCCCACAACTAGTCGCACACCTCAACACAACATGCCCCTTTCTTAACCGACACACAACCGTCATGCACCATCTCCTAACCACCACACACACTCAAAATCATCGTCGGCTGTCAACCACCCTAACCACACGACCTTCCACTAACCATAAACCCTAATTGTCAAATATTTGTTAATTTCACTAATTAATAAACCTAATATATAACTTTAATAAAACATATTAATATCTGCTTAAAAACAACATTACTCCATTAATTGAAGAATTATAATCCACTGTTTAATTTTCTAGAGTAATTAGATTTGATTTTAGGGAAAAGAGAGTTAATTTGATTAGGTTTAAGGAAAAAAAAAATTTATTAAATATATGTAAAAGAGTAGAGTTCGTAGGTATAAAATAATTCCGTAAATAGAGAATAAAGCGTACATAGTCGCATAATAATTTGACAAATGCTCCACCCCATTAATGTTAGCCATGACAATTTTTCAAACTACTTATTCTCCTCCATTTATTTATTTTGTTCTCTAGCTAGTATCGAAGACTTGCTTGGTTCCTCCAAGAATAATGGAGGGGACCTGAGCAAGACATGAGTAGGTGTGTAACAAGCTAACAACTACTAGTACATTATTCATAAAACCAATAATAAGATTGCATAATTAAATTCATAAAACCATCTATCAAAAATCATAATATCAAACTATATATATATTTAAACATGAATATTAATAATTCAAACGTTCTAGGTTATAAGACTGCGTACATCAGCGACCTTTACATACTAGGCCATGCACTAGGGCAAGGCCGGTATGGATCGACAACATGTGAGTGTACCGAGATAGCCACCGGGATCAAGTACGCTTGTAAATCAATTCCAAAAGCCATGCTAGCTTACAAGGAAGATGCAGAAGATATAAGAAGAGAGATTAAAATAATGCATCATTTAGCAGATATTAGAAACATTGTGAGCATAAAGGGTGAATATGAGGATGATTTAGAAGTACATATTGTGATGGAACTTTGCAATGGGGGAGAGTTGTTCTACCCTAGCAAAAGGTGGAATTACAGTGCGAAAACAGTAGCGGAATTGGTTCGGATCATTGTTAGGGTTGTCGCGACTTGCCATTCACTTGGCGTGATGATTAGAGGTCTCAAGCTTGATGATTTTTTGCTCGTCTCTAAGCATGATATTCTTTCTATCAAAGCAGTCGGCTTTGGGTCGTCAATCTTCTTCAAACCAGGTAGCCGAACTTTTTCTTTTTAGTACTTTCTTCGATTCTTAGAAATTGCCTCATTTTTCAATCATTTCTCATAGACTTGGGTTAATGGATTTATTTTACTAAGGCTCAAGTAAGACTGTTGTACGACTTACAAGTTACAACTATCACATGCATGCCATACACTTAATAATTAATCTAATGATAATAGTTACTGAGTACGCAGTATGTTTTACTATGCAACAGTCTTATGCAAGACCAACCGATAATCTAACTATTTTTAAACTCTAATTTATTTTTAGAGAAAGGTCTAAACGGTAGGATAGGCAATCATAATTTTGCATGATGGTACACGATACTACGGCCATGTTCTTTTGGAGTTAAAGTCGCTCTCTTTAAGTTCAGTTCAGCTTTTATAAGCTTACAATTACAGGTGAGGAATTTACGGAAGTAGTGGGAAGCTCTTACTACATTGCACCTGAGGTTCATTTCAAGCAATATGGACCCGAAGCTGATATTTGGAGTGCTGGAGTTATACTCTATATCTTGCTAAGTGGCGTGCCGCCATTTTGGGGAGGTATGTTGTCGAAAAGGCAAAAACAAAGAGAAACTGTTTCCAGCAAAACTATACTGTCCAACATTAATCTTATCCCTTGTGACATGATCGAGAATATATTGTTTTTATTTACTGTCTCGTAGAAGACTTACTGAATCGTATTTTTGCTATCTAGAAACGCGAAAGGAAGTACGTACTGCAGTTTTAAAAGCTACTCGTTATACTGACTTTGAGTCCGATCCATGGCCTCTAGTCTCCGACAGTGCAATGCAACTCATCAAAAACATGTTGTGTTCACAACCTTTAGATCGATTTACCGCTGCTCAAGTCTTACGTGAGTTATACATTCTTGTATGTCTTCTTATACAACCTCATACTCTAGTTTGCCAAAATTCACTTGTTAAAATTTTCGAAGTTTTTAGTTAAATTTTTTTTTTAAAAAAAATTAGTGTACTTTATGTAAACAGTTGTTCACCCTAAGTTCAAATCTTGACTCCGCCACTGGTAAGGAGGCTATATATAGTGAACTTTGATCATGTCCCTACGAAAGCAACATAAGAAACCATACTCTCATGTGTCGTCCACATTGCAAAAGAGGATGGTTTGATAAAATCAAATCATCCTCCTTGACCAAAGAGGACAGTTCCGATTATAACCGCCCCCCTTGATTTAAGAGGACGGTTGGCGCCTATAAACGTTCCTCGCTCTGCTACTGATCAGTGATCATGTGTGTACCGGAATCTCTGATAGGTCATCCATGGATTTACCAAAATGGAGTAGCCCCAGATAAACCATTGCCTTCGAGTGTTCTTTCTCGCCTCACACAATTCTCTGAAATGGTCAAGCTGAACAGATTTACTTCGTGGCAGGTACACGTGATCTGTGTTATTTCGCAAACTCTGACAGTGTGCAAGTGTATGAAACTCGTACAAGAGATTTCGTGTATTCATGAGAATACATTCTCAACCAAAACGTTAAGGTGATGGTGGAGACCCAATCAATGATCTAATATTCTAACAAACATTTTTCATAAAATAATCGTATTTAACACTTGAGAGCATTTTGCATCAGACACTTACAGCTCTGTCATCAAAGAGACTTAGCAATTAGCATGACTCATTTTCATAAATGATTTTTCATAAAAGATTTTTATGATGCAGGTTTATAATGCTATCGTTGAGCAGTCCCAGAACGCCTCTGACCCGGGCCAAGATGGCTATAACTCTTGTACATGTGCCGAGTCCCAGAAAGCCTATTGCAGACACCGGGATGGCAATGGATCACAGGGTTCAATCAGTGGCGAGTCCAATCAAGCCTCTGACCCGGGCCAAGATGGCTATAACTCTTGTGCATGTGCCGAGTCCCAGAGAGCCTATTGTAGACACCGGGATGGCAATGGATCACAGGGTTCAATCAGTGGCGAGTCCAATCAAGCCACTGACCCGGGCCAAGATGGCTATGACTCTTGTGGTTTAATGGCAGACGAACCTCGTCCAGAATACAACCCAGCAAAATATGAAGAATTTATTGAAGAAAACCACTTAGACCCAGTAAGTTTGCTAAGACTAAGATGGATGCCTAATTTTTTAAATGAAATTCTGTACAATAATACTCCGTATACATGAAAATATTTTCAAGCAAATTAACAGCATAATTTTATTTATCCAATTTGTATTCTAGGAAAGTGAGCGCAAATTCTTTGAAGGGGATGACGAAGAAGGATATGCACAGGTTCAACCCATAAATCCATTGACTTATGAGAATAAGGTGCTAAGAGCTATGAACAGGAGCTTAACTTCCGAGAATGATTCATTAAGAGCCGATATAACGAGCGTGAATTCAGAGAATGATGCATTAAGGGTCGTTGTACAGAACTTGACTTCGGAGAATGATGCATTGAAATGTCTGAACAAGGAGTCGAGAGAGTCCACCAAAGAGGAGAATACACAGACTTTGTTTCAGAGATTCCGCCAAAGCGTAGGCCTTTAGGCCGTAAAGTTGAAGGGTTTATCAAAACGTCTCAAAAAAAGAGCCGCAAATTAAGTTTTTCTTGTAGCGCACCCGCGCACGGCTGCTAAGAGAAACAGTCTTTGTAATACTTGTGTAAAACGGTTTTGTATAAATATTAATGTCAAATAATACACCGTATTCCCTCCATTTTCCTATTTTGTTCTCATTCACCATGCTTTATTATTTTTTTTTTCACCCCGCTTCTTTTCCATTCCTTTTATGGAAGAAATTATAACGTGTTTGTGAACACTGAACAAGTGAACAGCCGCTTAAATTGACAAATAAAGCTGTTCTCATTAATTCCGCCATGACAATCTTTAAGCTCTACTTAAGAGTTAAGTCTTCTACACCTATCTTCTTTGTTCTCTAGCTAGTATCGAACACTGACTTGGCTCTTCCAATAATAATGGAGGGGACCTGACGAAGACACGGAACAACTACTCCCGTCTCGTTCAATAATTATCTATTAGGAGTATTTTTTTCATAAAGACTAAGGAAAGTAGGATGAAAATAAAGCAAATGTAAACTATTCAATGAGACTATAATGATATATATAGTTGGTAATTATTTTTCAAAAAATTGACAAGATAATGCTCTTTTAATGAAAAAACTTGAACACAAACAAAAATACTCGTAGATAACTATTAACTTATACACCCCAAAATCGAGATAGTTAATCGTTGACCGAGACTAATTAAGGCCGTTTTTTTTTTATACTTAATTTCAATTCGGCTCAGTTCAGCTTAACTTTAGTCAGTTTTGTTTAGCTTACTTCTTAACAAAATTAAGGCTTACTTCAACTCTGTTAACTTCCACTCACCTCGATTTAGTTTAGTTTACTTAAGCTCACCTTCATTTAATTCAGTTTAACTCGTTTCAACCGATAAGAACAGGGCCTAAGAGTGTAGTACATTAGTACATTATTATTTCGCCATCCCGCTTATAAATAGCCAAGTGATAGGATAAATTTTTCAAAAACTATAACAACAAACTATACGTCTATACACAAATATGAGCAGTTATAGTCCAGGGCGAGATGGCGGCTATGATTCCGATGGTTCAGTCGATGAGTCCCAGAAATCCTATGATTCTCAAGAAGACGACTCGAACCACGTAAGTTTCCAAAGTACCCATATACCAATTAACAGTTATTAGGACAAATCGATTATGAAGCAAGACAAAGTAACATTGAAAACTCGAATCTTCTAGCTTTTATTTACGATAGAGTATAGAGTCTGGTATAATTTAATATATTAAATTATTGAATACGAATCTATTTACATGAACACAAACAAGTGGATATTATTTACAAATAATTGAGGTAAAAAAAACTTATTTAATATTTTTAATCCAATACTCGATTTTGAAAGGTATATTAACGAGGCCCGTTATTTATGTTTGTGCACTACAAGAATTCTCGTCTTGGGCGACAATAATACGCGACTGCTCCGACTAGTCGCCTTTGCGATTGATAAAACTACACGGGCAACTGAAGTTAGTCGCCAAATTAACGACTGCGAGTATCCCTCCATTTTTTAATACGGCTACTGAAGTTATTCGTAGTCGCCAAATTGGCGACTGAGGTGAAGCTATTAACTACTAACTTCGGCCGCCATTTTGGCGACTAAAAGTAGCTTCAGTCCCAATGTCACTATTTGGCGACTAAATGATGTGTGGTTGCCAACTGTTTTCAGTCGCCAATTCATTTTGGCGACGGATTTCAGTCGCCCGAGCACTTGTTGTGGTGTTAATATTGAGCTTTAGGTTATGAACCTGGTTTGGTCTATACAACGCTATAAATATGTTGGTATGAATAAAAACAAAGCAATTAGCTCCATTCTATATTTCCCTGTTCTTGACAGTACGCGATACAACGACACCAGCCTCCGGGTGAACTCATACTTCCACTGCTTTCGGAGAACAGGAAGCTAAAAGCTATGAACAACAAATTGATGTATAAGGTTTATGAATTAAAAGTCATTGAGAAAAACTTAACTTCCGAGATTGATGAATTAAAAGACGCTTTTATAAGCTTGTCTGTGAAGAACAATGAATTGAAATACACGAACGAAGAATTAAGAGCCTCCATTATAGAGGAGAATGCCAAGACTTCGTTCAAGTTTGGAGGCTACGGCGTAAATCTACACTTGAACAGAGAAACAGGGAACAAACAAAGAATGAAGCAAAAGTTCAGAGAGTAATTGAACACAGGGCTTGATAAAGGAGAAAATTTCAATACTTATTTTTACGTAATCGTTTCCGTTTCCGTTTCCGTTTCCGTTTCCGTGTCCGTAAAATTGTATTCCCAGAATCATATTTACAATGTCGTACAATATACTTTCTATTTTGGAATGTTTAAAGAATAAGGGATTATATATTCCCTAGGCCTCTCATCCTCAGTGTTCTTCCCATTTGTTTTCACACGGTTTTCAAGATGGTATTTTGATCGCATTTTTCAACATGAATGTATATGTACCTTTTTATCATTGAAAATACTACTCCCTCCGTCCCGGTCATTTGTTTACCATTTCCATATTTGGGTGTCTCATTCATTTGTTTACCTTTCTATATTGGGAAGGCTTTTGATGAGTAATTTCATCACCCAATGGGACTATTGTCCACTTGTCATCTTATGACACTACCCACAAATGGTCCCCTCCCCTTTCCTTGGTCTTTGTGCCAAAAGCAAAGGTAAACAAATGACCGGGACGGAGGGAGTATTTGTGAAAGACTTCTTAATAGCAAATCTAAATATGTTAATTTTATAAGTTGGTGCCTTGAAATTCTCAACTTAGTTATAGTCAAAGTGAGCAAACTTTGATCCAAAAAAATAAAAATGAGAAGAACAAAAAAAAATGGGACGAATAAAACCGAGACATATTTTTTTCTTAATATAAACATAAAAAAAAGGCGATTAATTTAAGAGAAATTAAGAGAAAATAGAAAAAAAATAAAAATGGAATGAGGTAGGTTACTCAATGAAGTAAGTTGCTAAGCATCGAGTACTTTTATCATGCTCCGTATTATGTACCTAGTTAGACCAAAATCTAGGAAAAAAACATAAAATTCTGGTTTTTGTAAGGTTATATTTCGACTTCTTTTTTTCAGTTTAGTTCAACTCCATTTGATTTAGTTTGATTTAGTTCAACTTCATTCAACTAATCCAATCAGTTTAGTTTAGTTTTAGTCAGAATGAATAAATCACAAATATACCTACAACAAGAAGGTAAAAACAAAATCGCATAGTGTGTTTGCACAGGTGAAGACGTTGTGTTTGCACCGGTGAAAAAAGACCCATAGCCGACCCGTTGTGTTTGCACAGGTGGAGACGTGAAGTGATGAAGTACTACTTTCTAAGTTCCTATACGAACAAAATGTTTAGGAGTAGAATAGTAGCTGCGTAGCACTCGATAACAAAAGTGCCACTTGATTTCTCAGTCAGACGGACATGCGTCGTCCTCAATGAGAATTTGTGTTTTAATATGGATAAAAAAGCAAAAAGTGGCCTTTTACTGGAACTTTGGAAGAGCCGCGGGTAGACCGAACCCGACTCATATACAATGGGTCCGGGTCCTTCGATTTTAGACCCTACAAGGTATGGACACAACCCATACCGAACTCGTTGCAATACCTAGTCGCATGTGTGACGAGAAAGATGTTACCAATTTTGGGTAGATAGTGAGTCATTCTTGCGACGGAGCGACCAGTCGAAAGCTTAAGACGGGTCAAGTCCCCCTCACAAAGAGGGGGTGAGGAGCAAATAAACCACCTTTGTATGCCTAAAAAATTACCATTTTTTTTATCTAAGTACTCACAATTTACCATAAACCACCTTACAGACTGGTACAATAGTAGGTCTGTAGATGTACAAATGATTGGGAGTTGGGACATTACTACATTAGCAAGTCTGTAGGTAGTTTATCATACAAGTGAAGTAATTTTACGCGACTGAATTTACAAATAAACGAAAGTGTTTCAGGTGTCCGCAATTGCATAACATTTCCCTCACGAGTAATCGAGGTGTTCAAAATCTGAGGCCACCCCTGCTCAATACTTACCCATATATATCAAACTACCAAATCTGAGGCCACCCCTGCTCAGTAAATCAGACCACAATCCATTCCAAGATTACTAACAAAGCCTATGCAAGATTACAAACTAGGCGCCTTGTCCGAGATTTTGGGATGAAATTTCGAGTGACAACATCCCAAACATATTAAAAGCTCAGTGCGAAAATTCAGGATTGCATATGTTCCTTAATCTAGTGATTACAAATCCATTATAGCCAACCACGGCCCAATCCACCACCATCAACCTCTAATTTTTCGCCTTCAGTTCCATAAAACACCATCTAAACCTCAAATCAACAATCAAACCAACCACCAAGCTGACATCTCTCACCCAAAGCTTGGAAACTAATTAATATACAAAGTAATAGATAGAGAACAATTTGGGGAAGAACAAAGGAAGAAATGACAGCATCTGTACAGCACAATTACGGAGCACAATGTTCCAATTGATGGTGGTGGCAGGCCTCCGTTTGGGAATGGTAGTGATCTTGTTGGTGGCTCTGTGGGAGACAAGAATGGTGGTGGTTTGAAGGTTTTGTCTATGGTAGTTTAATTTAAAAAGGATAGTTCTCAAAATCCATATCATCCACAAGTCACTGCCATAGTGCCACCTCAGCAATTCACAAGCAGAAGAGACGGAAATGTCAACAAAGGTCACATCTGAACAATACTACTAAAGTTTACGGGTACCGCTGATGTTTTAACACCGAAGGGCTACTACGCAGAAAGTGAAGAAAAAAAGGGTAACATGTAAACCCATCAACGTTCAAAACCATGCAAAATTTTATGGCGAAAACTTCAACCCTTGGAACAAAAATATAAGGTACCAAGTACTAACTCACAGATTACAAAATGTTTTGACTAAGATACCATTTCTCAAACTAAAGAAGAGGTCCAAACCAAATAAAGAGTAAATGTAAGTCGAAAACCAAATAAAACACCTGAGTGTTTATGATTCTACCGTCATCGCTTAAGCTGCTGATTTGCCCTTCTTCTTCTGGATCTTTTTCATGTAGAACTCCAGCTCCTTGCCCTCCAAAATGTAACTGCCATAATCCAATTCAACACTGTTTAGCTAATGAAGAAGTGTATAGTAATATACTGAAAGCAGGACGTAAAAAAAACAAGCTTTGTCAGGCAGGCTTGGTCACAAATATCAGAATTTGCACAACGAAGTACTCCCAATATGTTCTCAAACTTGCTACTTCTTGTAAATTTCCAACTTCTGAAAATGATAATATTATATAATTGCTTTGATAATGCCCACTTTGCAATTTTCCATAGTATGGAATCTATGGATACATATATTTTGAGAGATAATTTGATAGACTTGACCTCACCTTACCATCAAAGTCAAATATGAACAAATTAAATTGGGATGCAGGAAGTTACAAACAAGAGTGCAATTTATGTTAAATAACGAAATTTTTTACTCAATTTTGTATTTACAGACCATATCTAAATTCAAGGTAATTTAAAAGAATTATGGTCATAGGAAACAAAATAACTTACCCATCACAACGGCCGCATTGACCTGGGCGAGAGGAAATGCATGCCAACAAACGACCACCACCAAATTGTTCTTCAATGTGAGCGTCCAATTCACGACCCTCTTGACGCTTCTCTAACTTCCTAGTTACGTGGTTGCTTTTTTTGGTCTCTTCAGCAGTCTCAGCATCCTATGAGCACCAAATATACAAGGATTAGCAAAGATTTCACAGAGCATACAACGAAGAATATACCTCAACAATCATGGGAAAACATATTTAATTTACAGTACTACCAGACAAATTCACAAACTGAATACATAGAACATTATAATCTCAAAAACAATCCAACATACTGTATTATACATATAGAAGAAAAATAGCGGAAAGAGAACATTATATACCTCGCCTTCCTTCTTGGCGGCAGCAGCAGCAGACTTCTTCTTGCGTCCAATTTCAACACCATAGTGTTGTAAATACCACTGCTTGAATGGTGCGGCATCAACCTGAACAATGGCGCTCTTCACAAGGGTCTGTGTCCTAACCAACTCATTGTTTGATGCATTGTACACCACATCCAAAATACGGGTTTTGCGGGTGACAGCCTCACTACCCCATGAGTAGTTACCAGTATCCAACCTCAATGCACGCCATTTCACATTACCACCTCGAACCCTGACTCTACGAACAGTTTTGTTGCTTGACAGCTTTGTGTTAGCAGGCTGCCTTCCCAACTCATACCTTTCATACAGAACAAACCCCATCAATAAAACAGCATAGAAAGGAAACTACATCGACAAAAACCATCTCCTCGTTGAAAAAAACGAAAAGTTTTACACCCAGACTCAAAATTCGAATGGTTGGTCTTCCAAACTAATACCTTCCGATTTATCCTACAGATCCATGACCTTTAGATAAGTAACATTTTTTTCTTTTTTAGGGTCCTTTTTGTGAATGCAAGTTCTAAACTCACCCAAAAAAGAGGTACAAAGCCAAAATATTTATCAGAATGGGAACTCGTAAGAAATGAAATCATCAGAGAGATAATAATAACGCCAAAGCATCAATAATATTCAACAAGTAGTGAAGAAAACTATCACTTGATGCAAGGCACAATGATATAGCTTATGATTATGTTGCGTGCAGATGGAGAAACTAATCAGCACAGGACCGTCAATAAGCACACCAAGTTTACAAAATCTCGTCAAAAAATGTCAGTGAAATATAAGTATATCACTGATGCTTTTCTCAAATGTACAAAAATATGACTATCAACTGTATACCTACGTAATGCAGCTTATTGTTATGTCGTGAACCCGCACACACAGCAAAACTAATCACCATAGGGCCGTCTCATAAGCCCTATGTAATGCAGCTTATGGTTATGTTGCGCACCGATAGTAAAACTAATTATTACAGGACCTCAAATAAACCTTACTACTTAAAATCAATCTAATACAGAGTAATGAATAAATTTATTGATTCTCCGATTTAACAGGAGAAAAGGGCCAGTGAATTTTCCTAATGTACAAACAACTGAAGCATATAACAAGCATATAACAGATATTTAAACATTCTTAAATCAAAGTGCTTCATTAAAAAACAACTAATCTGAACCAATAAATTCAAAATGTCAAAAAAACAAAGCTTTTGATAAATCTACAACATGTCCAATTAACAAAACAATATATATAGCATCAAATTAAGAAATTTCAAAAGAAAAATCATAATAGAAATCATGATAAATTTAAATTTAAATTAACTAAAAAAAAGAGTATGAATTTACTTTCGCTTCTTTCTCCAGGCCTTCTTCTTTCCACCAGTTGCACGCCTCTTGTGCATAGAATCACGAGAAATACCTAATTAAACACATTAAATCATTCAATAAATCAATCAATCAACAAAAAAACCGAATGAAATTAAAATTACTGGAGTAAATTAAATGAATTAAGTGAAAATTGCAGTACCCATTTTGGGATGATGGAGAAAAAACTAGGGTTACACTATGAAAATGCTGCAATTGAAAAAATTAGGTTGAAGAGATGAAGGAGAGAGAGGAAATTGTAGGCTGCTTTGGGTTTTATGTAAAACCCTAATTTTGGTGGTGCAATTGAAGATTATGATCTTCTTTCATTTTGGGCTTTTTTATAAAACTTGTTGGGTTATTATCCATCTTAGTGATCTGCTTGCTATGTGTTGGGCTTTGACCTTAGTAGACATCAAGTATTGAGTTGCATAAACTCTCGTGTAAGTAGACCTGGCAAAAGTAATCATGCCCGAATGATCTAACCTGAAGAGCTGACCTGAGACCTAAAACTAATCCGAGTTGCAAAATCGAAAATAAGCTGACCCGGCCCGGACTTGACCCGAGTTTTACTAGACTCGTAACTAACCCGGCCCGAAACTACCTGACCGAAACCACCCACCAAAAAGTGACGCGATTTAAATGACCCGAAGGGCCCGAACAAGCTAATTTGAAGTCACACTTGTTATTATTATACATTAATTTGACAAGGCTAATATTGATTATACCTTAAAAAAAATTCTATACATAACATAAAAAATGTTATCTTGAACATTATATTACGACACGAGGAAAAATTAGGATCTCCTAAAAGTCGACCAGAAATAATTGAACCAAAAAAAGACTCGGCCCGAAATGCATACATGTTAACCCAAAAATGACCCGACCAACAAACCTTAAACATGGAAGGACCCGACCCTAACCAAACTAACATGATAAATTGACAAACCTGAATTGACATGGCCCGAAGTGACCCAAACCCGACTCGACTGACCCGTTTGCCAGGTCTACCTATAAGGCGGTTTTACGATAAGACGTGCTTAATAAAAGATTGTCTATTATAATTTTTCATTTTTTACTTTATACATATTTCAATTTTAGTTGATGACCAACACATTTAAATACTCTGTATGTTAGCTTGAATAATGAAATACCAGTTTTTTAAAACAAAGTTTATAAATCGATTGTTCTCGCGATAAGAATGTTTTGTACTCCGTATAATAATTTGTGTTTGAGCGGAGAGTTATTCAATTTGAGTCCATTATAAATTGAGAATTTTGTACACACTAACTCACATTCGAATCTATATTCCGGGTTATAAAACATCGTCGACGTTTTATAAAACATCGTCGACGTTTTTTAAAAAAAAGACATAACTACCCTTACTCACCCTTCATTCACTCTCTCTCCTAAACACACCCTCTTTCTCCTCCCCACGACGACCCACCACCGTGACGCCCACCACTCTCTGCCCACAACGACGAAGCCACTGCCCACCACCACGGCGGACCTCAGACACCACGGCGGACCTCAGACACCACGGTGGACGTCACTTTTCCAAAAACATCATAAAAATCGCCAATCGTCATACATACAATGTTCAATCATCATAAAAACCTTTATACAACGGCATAAGATCGTAACGAAATACACTAACGTAAAAAACGTAAAGATGAAAAAATATAAAAATGTTAAAGAGATTCTATAAAATGTCCAAAAACAAGATAATATACCCGAAAACACGGATGTAATGTTCAAAGTTAACGTCGACACCCTATGTCGACGTTAACTTTGGACGTTGACTATAGTAGGCAACGTCCAAAGCTAAAGTCGACATAGGGTGTCAACGTTAACTTTGGACGTTGTCTACTATAGACAACGTCCAAAGTTAACGTTGATACCCTATGTCGACGTTAACTTTGGACGCTGACTATAGTAAACGTTAACTTTGGACTTTGCCTATAGTAGGCAACGTCCAAAGTTAACGTTGACACCCTATGTCGACTTTAACTTTGGACGTCACATTCCCCAAAACGTCATAAAAATCGTCAATCATCATAAAAATCGTCATACATACAATATTCAATCGTCATAAAAACCGTTATACAATAGCATAAGATCGTAACGGGAATATATTAACGTAAAAAATCGTAAGACGTAAAGAAGAAAAAATATAAAAACGTTAAAAAGATTGTATAACTTGCCGATGAATCGTCACTCGTCATTGATTACCATTATATTTTTATGGTTGAATTTTTACTTCAAATCGTCTTATTAATTTTTTTTTGTTTTTGGGTGATTTTATGAGATAGTGTACAATATGAAAGATAGAGTAGAGAAAAGGGTAGAGAGATAAAGTAGAGGAAAGGGTAGTGTGTGTCTTTTTTTTTTAAAAAACGTCGACGATGTTTCGCAGCCCTCTTTATTTTTCACCAATGATGATATAGCCTTGTAAATTAAAATAAATGCATTGTGTACATTATTAGGTAACAGGTTCGAAACCCACCCACTTACATTGTATTGTGTTTAACAAAAAGACTCCAGAAAAAAAAAAACAATGGACGTTACTTTACTTCATAGTGGTCGAGAATTGAGATATAGATTCTGTAGATTGACTCATAAACTTGAATTATCATCTCAATTATATTATGTAGCCTTGTGCCTTTTGGGTCTTCCCTCTTAAGAAAAAGAACGATAATGTCGAAGAGTAGATAATTTGTGTCACCTCTAAATATTAGAACTTGCAAAACTTCTTAACAAATCACTCAAATTTACAACTTCTTAACAAATCACTCCAAGCTAAAGACTCATTGTCGAGAAGGTACACTACTCAAAACAAGATAGGCTAGTTTAACTGAATTTGAGGGTTTGTATTGAAGATGTCTTAGGCTCTGTTCTTTCTGACTTATTTTCAGCTCATTTCAGTTCAGTTCAGCTCTATTCAGTTTAGTTCAGTTCAGTTCAGCTCCATTAAGTTCAGTTCAGTTCAGTTCAACTTCTCTTTTCATAAATTAACTCTTACTTCAGCTCAGTTCAGTTCAGTTCAGCTCCATTAAGTTCAGTTCAGTTCAGTTCAGCTCTATTAAGTTCAGTTCAGCTCAGTTTCAGCCGAAAAGAACAGGGCCTTATATAAAGAGGTCTTATTCTAATGGTTTAGATCGAGATATCGTGATAATAGATCATGAGTTTGAATTTTTCCTCCATATATTACTGGGGAATTTGCCTCTTATTTGAAGAAGACTGTAGAGTTGGCAGTCAGGCCCAATGTACGACGGGCGGCACGGATCCGGCACGAATCCGGCCCAACACGGCACGAGCCCGAGCGAAAGTTCGGGCCGGCACGGGTCCGACACGACGGGTAGGGAGGCGGGCCACGACGCGACTAATAGAGAAATCCCCGTGCCAAGGCACGGCCCGGCACGAGCAAGGGGTGGCACGGCCCGAGATAGACACGGCGGGCCTGACACGGCGGCACGACCCAAGCACGGGGTCTCATTCGGATTTATAATTAATTACGTTAATATTTATAATTAATTACATTAATATTTAGTTGATTATACATTATTAATTAAGTAACTAATAATTATGTATTTTTAAATCATTATTAATATTTCTTATTCATAATTCATAATTTATTTATTAAAAAATCAATTTTTTTTTTAAAAAAAAAAAATTACATTGGGCCGGCCCGAGTCAGGCACGGCCGAGCCCACGGGCCAGACACGACACGGGCCTGATTTTCCCGGGCCAATGGCCGAGCTGCGACAGCGGGTAGAGGTGGTCGGGCCGGCACGACACGGCCCAGTGGACCGACGGACCGGGCCTGGACCGGGCCAAATTTTGGGACTGGCACGACAGGCCGGGACGCGGGCCGGCACGGCACGACCCACCGCCTACTCTAGAAGACTGTCTATGGACATCATTGATGTCCGACCTTTGTTTGCTATTACCAAGTTGGGTGAATTTTCGTGTTTAATACTTTTTAATAAATTAGTTATTAAATGTGGGTTTATTTCAAACTATTTCTTATAAGTGAACTTGCGCCATCAATTTGTTTCCTTGAAAATGGTGGGCAAGGTGCTATTTTAACTAGTGATTTATTTTATATGAAAGAAATAAACTCTCATTAGTTTCTTTATTTAAGTAGAATCATTTTAAAGGGAAAACTTCTAAAAATATTATCTTAGTATATACGGAATTACACTTGTCATGTTTGTATTACGTGTTAGTGTTAAATACTAGACGGGATTTCCTAATAGGTATTTAACACTAACTCTGAGGAACAAGTCCATGATTTTGTCTTAGGTCTCAATGACGATAAGTATAATACGCTTCGGACCCAAATTCTGAGCATGGATCCTATCCCGACTATAAATAAAGCCTTCTCTTTGGTCACTCAAGAAGAACGTCATAAAACAATTGTTCGGAATCGTGATGATAAGACGGAAGCCATGAGTTTTGCTGTACAAGCCTCTTCCTCCACCATTCCGTCAGCCTCTGTTTCTCCAAGTACCGGCCTGACTTGTACGTATTGCACTAAGCCCGGCCATGATTATGAGCATTGCTACCAACGCGTTGGCTACCCATCGCGCGGTCGAGGTCGCGGTCGTGTCTCTCGTGGTCGTGGCTATTCTTTCCAAGGACGAGGTCAGCAACACCAGCAACAACAGTCCGTCTCTGCCACAGCTAATACTGTACAGACCCCTCGCCTTGAGGCCCCTGTACTCGGGTCTTCCTCGTCTGTTCCAGGTCTTTCGTCCGAACAGGTGCAGCAGCTCCTCACCCTCCTCGATCAGCCACCCTCGAAACTGTCTGGTAAGTCGCCGTCTATCACTTCATCTTGGTTACTTGACAGCGGGGCTTCACACCACATGATTGGTATCCTTGAGGAACTAACCGGCTGTATCTCGATCCCCCCCATCGCCAGTTAGTCTTCCAGATGGCGTGCACACCACCGCTACTATGCGTGGCACAGTGACATTGGGTTCACTGGTTCTTACAGATGTTCTATACGTCCCTAATCTTAAATGCAATTTAGTTTCCATTGGTCAATTGACTCGTGCTTTGGGGTGTGTGGTTATTTTTAATGATCGTGTGTGTGTTATACAGAGCCGCAATTCGAGGATGCCGATTGGACTGGGTGAATTTTTTAATGGGGTGTATTATTTCCGGCCTGTGACTGAACCAGCCGTGTGCTCCAGCAGCATTGTCGACACCACCCTCCTCTTACATCGCCGTCTTGGTCACCCTTCAAGACAACACCTGTCTTTGGTCTCTTCTACTAGTTCTTCTAATAAAGTTAAACATTTGTTAGCTAATTGCGATGTATGCTTACGAGCAAAACAAACTCGCAGTTCTTTTCCTCTTAGTTCTACTTTGGCTAATAATAAATTTGCCTTAATACATTGTGATTTATGGGGACCGTATTCAGTTTCGTCTTTTGATGGTGCCAATTATTTTCTCACAATTGTCGACGACCATTCTCGTGCTGTTTGGGTTTATCTGCTCAATGATAAAAGTGCAGTTCCAAGTTGTATGAAATTTTTTTGTAATATGGTCCGAACTCAGTTTAATACGGCTGTTAAAGTAGTTCGCACCGATAATGGCACTGAGTTTGTTAATTCCACCTTGACGGAGTTTTATAGCAAATATGGTATTTTATTGCATACATCTTGTGTTGGCACTCCGCAGCAAAATGGTCGTGTCGAACGCAAGCATCGAAATATTTTGGAAATTGCTCGGGCGCTCCGTTTTCAAGCATCTCTTCCCATTTCTTTTTGGGGCGAGTGTGTCCAGACCGCCGTTTACCTCATTAATCGCACTCCTACTACACTGCTTAATGGGAAGTCTCCCTATGATATTTTGTTTGGCTCGGCTCCTAATTTAGCAATTTTGCGTACTTTTGGTTGCCTGTGTTATGTTCATTATCGTCCTCGACTCAAAGACAAGTTTGCTCCTCGTAGTCGACGGTGTGTTTTCCTGGGTTATCATTCTGGCAAGAAGGGGTGGAAGGTTATGGATCTCGAAACTAAGACAATAAGCATTTCTCGCGACATTCATTTTGTCGAGGATGTGTTCCCTTTTGCTGAGACCATATCTCCCGCTGCTGTAGCTCCTCAACCAGTTTACGCAGATATACCCGAATTACCTTCTACTGCTATTACCGACAGGGGGAGTACTCTTGAGGCCACATCTTCTCCCTCGCAGGCAGCCCCTGACTCGGCCCCTGTCTCGGTTATTAGGCCGGTGTCTGTCTCGGCCCCTAACTCGGGTGCTGCTCCACGTCAGTCTACTCGCCCCCGTGTTACGCCGCCATATTTGTCTGAGTATCTTTGTCACACGGCCAGAGCTACACACCCCATTTCAACCCAGCTCCATGACACGACATCCTCAGGTACGCGGTTTCCTATTGCTAATTTTGTTGCTTATAATAATTTTTCATCTTCGCACCGCAAATTTCTTGCCTCGGTTACCACAAGCATCCAGCCTACATCATATAAAGAAGCCATTCAACATGAGTGTTGGCGCAAAGCCATGCGGCAGGAGATTCAGGCCTTGGAACGGAATCACACTTGGGATATTGTGAATCTCCCTTCCGGGACGCGCCCTATTGGGTGTCAATGGGTATATAAAATCAAATATCTTTCCACTGGGCAAATTGAGCGCCACAAAGCTCGACTAGTCGTCCTTGGTAATCACCAAACGGAAGGAGTAGATTTTACCGATACTTTTGCTTCCGTTGCTAAGATGGTAAGTGTTCGGGTTTTTCTTTCTGTTGCTATTGCCCGAGGCTGGGAGGTACACCAACTCGATGTCAACAATGCCTTCGTACATGGCGATCTTCATGAGGACGTCTCTATGCGTCTTCCTCCGGGTTTTTCTACTTCGTCGAGTGGTCAAGTGTGTAAATTGCGTAAGTCTTTGTATGGCTTGCGTCAGTCACCTCGTAACTGGTTCGCTAAGCTTACTCAAGCCCTTCGTCGTTATGGTTTTTCCCAATCTCATGCTGATCATACCCTCTTTACATTTCGCAAGGGCTCTGATGTTTTGTCCGTGTTGGTTTACGTTGACGACATTTTGGTGGCAGGCAACTCTTCCCTGTTATGCTCTTCTTTCAAAAAATATTTAGATGATTGTTTTCAATTGAAAGATTTGGGTCCATTGAAATATTTTCTTGGTATCGAGTGTGCCCGTTCTCCGACTGGTTTATTTCTTAGTCAACGCAAGTATGCACTTGACATTTTACATGAAGCTGGTTTGCTTGCTGCTAAACCCGTCGACACACCTCTGCCACAAAATCACTCCCTGGCTTCGGATGATGGGCCTTTACACAATGATCCGGGTATGTATCGTCGTCTTGTTGGCCGTTTGATTTATCTCACCATCACTCGACCCGACTTGTCCTATGCCGTTCATATTTTGTCACAATTCATGCATGCCCCACGCAAGGCACATTTTGATGCTGCTCTCCGTGTGCTTCGCTATATTAAAGGACATCCGGGTCAAGGTTTGTTTCTTAGTGCGCATTCTGATTTACAATTATCTGCATATTGCGACTCGGATTGGGCCAGCTGCCCTATCACACGGCGTTCTGTCAGTGGATATATTATTTTTTTAGGTGCTTCACCTATTTCCTGGAAGACAAAGAAGCAGACTACTGTCTCACGCTCTTCTGCTGAGGCGGAATATCGTGCCATGGCCTTTGCTTGTGTTGAAATTAAATGGTTGCGGTTTATTCTCGCTGTCCTTGATGTCCCTCATCCGCAACCAGCTCGTCTGTTTTGTGATAACCAGGCCGCTCTTCACATTGCTGCTAATCCGGTCTTTCATGAGCGGTCCAAGCACATTGACCTTGACTGTCATTTTGTCCGAGAACTTGTGTCCTCTGGTGTCATCACTACTTCTCATGTTGGCACTAAATCCCAGTACGCGGATATTTTTACGAAGGCCCTTGGCACATCTCAATTTCGGTCTCTTTTGTCCAATCTGGGCATCCGCGATCCGCATGCTCCAGCTTGAGGGGGAGTATTACGTGTTAGTGTTAAATACCTATTAGGAAATCCCGTCTAGTATTATTTTCCTATTATCTTAGCTTTCCTATCTTTCCTATTGTTAATGGGTTCCTATTGTTAATAGATTTCTAGGTCCTCCAGGTCAAGTTACTCTAGTATATAAGCTTTGTAATTGTGAACGTTTCACACAGAAGATACACATATACATATTTAACAATTCCGCAACTATTTATCAGTTTGACATAAAGTTTCAAAATACGAAGTACCTTTTCATAATATAATCAATTTGAATTCAAAGTCTTAGAAGGGGGAAACATAAATGTTTAATAAGTTACAAATTACAAATATGTTATGAAAGGTAATATCATCAACGGATAACGTCGTCTGGACTCGTCACATTGCTATTTTTCTTTTATTACAAGTATATTTTCTTCACCAAAATTGACACAAATTCAAGAAGAAGACCATCACAACATGAAACGTCCCTTTTTTATATAAATAAATAACCATTCATTATTACTATCAATACATCTTACCGTCTGAGAGTCTCATCACAATAATGAAGCTAAAATATGTGTTCTCTAAACACTTATTTCTATATAATTATGAGATTTTTAAAATCTAATCGAGTTTGCGCTAAAACTACAAGATCACACATCTTTTTTTTGCGCTTATATATATACATATTGATCATGAAACACAAGATTTAGGCACTTGTACTCCAAAAGCTTGTCCTTTAACATTAGAACAAGTTGAAACAGTGCTATTAATACCCTTACTATACTGAATATTAATATTCTCGAAGTCGATACTTTGACATGGATTACTTCCACTGCATTGTAGATTCACTGCGTCAGTTGTCTGCGATGTCCCCTTTATATTGCTAAACTTGACGTTACTTATTTGAACATGCGAATTTCCCTTGACAAAAAAAGAGAGTAAAAGTCCATCAGTGTTACGGTTTTTCTAACGTTGTCCTAATTAGAAACTTTTAAATAATTTAAAAAGAAAAGTATTTAATAAAATACTCTGTATTATGGAAATTTAAATCATAAAACTAGTTTTTTTTAATTTTCTACAGAATATTTAACAACAAATTAAACTTATCAAATCGTACATTATTTTTTCTTACACACCCAAGGTGTAGATGTTAGATTCAACTGAATTTCATATGTCTTATTAAAATATAACTCATATATATTGAACAAATGTATGAAATTCAGTCGAACGAAAAGAGTAATTTTTTCAAAAGTTTATTTTACATACCTGTGAACAAGTTCTTGAAGGGCAATAGTTTTGGTCAATAATGATGGGATTATCAACATTAGTCAACGAAATACCGTCGAATAAAATATTGTTGACCATACCAGGCATGTTAGTAGCCCAGGTTTTGATCCTTAAGCCATTCATTGCATCAAATATCTTGCAATCTTTCACCACAACTTTTTCCACTGAATCTTTAGGTGAAGTACCCAAGCTCCCAATGCTAATGCCATGACCCGGCCCACAAGAGACCCGAGTAACGGTAATATTTTTACTACCAGTAATAATCGCGACACAATCATCACCAGAGGCAATATTTGTATCCGTAATGCTAATGTCTTCTGAAACACCTATCTTAATACCATCGGTGTTTGGACTGTCTCCTGGTGAAGATATTGTAAGTTTACGTATGTTTATTTGTTTGCATTTAAATAGGTGGAAATGCGTGCTTAGACTGTTTAGTAGTTTCACTTTTTGCAACTTCGAGTTTGTGACAAAGGAGTACCTAAGTAGCTGAAACATGGACAAAAAAACAATTTATTAAATATTTAAACAAAAAAAGTATGTACTCTGTATTTGTTACTAGTTAAAGTAAAATGAAGTTCATTATGTTATGTGCTCCGTATATAAATACACTAGATTTAATATATACAACCTCTCGTCAAAGGATGTTTACAACTTTAAACAACCTGTTTTAATATTAGGTGGTTCTCTTAGATATTTATTAGATAGTTTTAACTTTACAAACGTAATATAATAACCAAATTTTCGTGGGTGATTTTACCGTTGGAAGGTTCGGGCCAGCCTGTTGAGGAGGGCCTTGACCATCAAATATTCCAGTGCCATAGACCGCCAACCGATCAACATATAGAAATTCGATCCAAGATAGGCCTCTTAGACCACGAGGGGCCTTCAAAGTACCCATATTGTGGAACCCTGTGGGACCGGCGCACGGGCCTTTCAGTTGTACTGGGTTAACCATGTACGTCGACCCTACGGAGACTTCTAGCTTGCTTCTGCCATTCCATTTGCATGCATCGTCCCATGCTCTTAACAATGCCTGCCATTTTCATAAATTAAGTATCACAAGTACGTAAAACACAAACTCTCGTGTAAGTCGATTTTCTAGAAATGTACGTACCGTAAGTCCGTAACCATTATAGTCAATGAAATTTGTTCATGTTTAATATGTTACCCATATTGTTTTTGACCGTTTTACTTCAAAATTATCTACCTTTAGTTCAGTACGACGATTATTCATAAATTTAACCGAAATAAAATTACCTGACTAATGTCGACATTTCCACCTTCAACAGCACCATAATCTTTCAAATTAAAGACCTTAATGTCCCTTTGTCCTAGGGATAAACTAAGATCAAATAAGATAAGAAAAACAACAAACATTGTAACACCCATTATTCTTAATATCATTTATTTCCCTCTTACTCTAAAATTGTGGATTTAATTATAACGAAAATACAACTCTAGGCTGTTTTCAAAAAATGCTCTACATATAAATATATAAAAAAATTTGGATAATGATAGATGATGAAATCAAATCATATATAGAATTAAAATCACCGTAATATATTATATATGCAATTTAGCATTATCATATTATTTCGATAAATGGCATATATACTTTAAGAGGACTATATATATGATTGTGTTACAATATATAATATATAATAATACCTATTTTGTCAAATTTTTACTATGAATATACGCATCTTGCATCTTTGTTTGAAAGGTACGTAAACTGAGAGCTAAGTTACTATATTAAGTTGCTTAGATTAATGTGGTTAGTGATTCAAAGCAAAATAAAAGAAGAAGAAAAAAAATCATATTTCCACAAATGGTAGATTAGAAAACGCAAATTCAGGTGATTATGATATACTCGTATAACTGTTATCGGTTATTTTAAAGTGCGGCATAAAGGTTTCACATTAATAAACTAAATAGAGAAAGATTTACAAGATAATCTCATCAATTACGGTAATAATAATTTTATACTTGCATTTTTTTATGAGATTTTCTTGTAAATCTTTCTCTATTTGTCTTAAGGACACACTGCACGTTAGAAAAACCGAACTATTATTAAGAGTAGGGTTTGGCAAGTTTAGGTTCGGACCACAAAGAATGGACCGGAACGGACCCTGAATCCAAACCGAATACTTTACGTTTAAAACTATGGAAAACTAATTAAGAACAATTAAATTAAAATTATAAAGATAGTTAAAATAAATAGTTTATTTGACTTAATGAAATTAAATTTAATAATCGTAAAGGAGAGTACACTATATAGGCACAATCCGCACAAATCGTAGCTCTTAATCCCTTTTGGTCAATTACCAGACCGAAAAATTCACGTTCTGTCATCTAAATAATTAAAATTGCTTGTGTATTGTGAAAACGGATTTTCTAACGCGTGGTTCAAGTCATATGAGAAAAGATTAACAAGATTTTTTTCAATAAAAATGACAACAATTTACTACTACCTCTGACCTCGTCAATAATTTAAGATTATTACCTCTGCATATTTCAGTCAATAACTCACATTTTCATTTTTTAATAAATAAACCACCTCATGTAATTCATGACTATTACCTTTTCCCCTCGTTTTAAGTTGCTTTTGATTTTATAATAATTGTAAATTCATTTTATCTCTCATCAGCTTAATAATCTTGTCTAACAATTGTAAACTATTAATTGGAACGGTGAGAGTAATAATGAAGCAAAAAGCTTTAGTTTTATTAATACAAAAACAAGAGAAAACTTAAAAACGGCCTATTTATAAGCTTAGTTCAACTAAATTATGTTATCTTTCCGTCCGAACCTAGCCCGGGCTCTCGCCACCGTTACCAGATTACACACATCCTCTAAACTAATGTTCTTCTACATTCGATTATGAAATACAAGATTTAGGTACTTGTACACCTAGAGCTTGTCCATTAACATAAGAACAAGTCGAAACAGTACGACCGCCTCCCTTAACATACTTAATATTAATGTCCTTCAACTCGATTCTTTGACACGGATTACTTCCGCTGCATTGTAGATTCACCGCTACACCAGTCGTCGATGTCCCTTGTATGTTTCGGTACTTAATATCACTTATTTGAACCCGCGAGTTACCCTACACATACATGAACAAAAAAAAGTCACATTATTTGAAATTAAGACAACAATTAAATGTGAACAATTTTTTATAATAAAAAGTTAAACAAGTTTATTGTTAAAAAGTGACATTTTTAATTTAATAATTACTTTTTATTAAAAAAATGTGACATTTTACTCGAATTAAGTTAAGACAGTCATAAAAGAGACTGACATGTACCTTTGAACACGTCCTTGAGGGGCAGTAATTTTGCTCGATGATGATCGGATTATCAACATTCCTCAACGTAATATCTTCGTATAGAACGTTGGTTACACGGCCGGGCATATTAGTAGCCCATGTTTTGATCCTTAACCCATTAGTCGCATCGAAAATTTTGCAACGTCGTACCACAATTTGTTCCACTTCTTCATTAGGCATTGTGCCCATGCTCCCTATGCTAATACCATGACCCGGACCACAAGTGACCCCAGTAACGGTAATATTCTTACTACCACGTAAAATTGCAACACAATCATCACCCGAGGCAATGTTTGAATCGAGGAGTCTAATACCAGTTGACGCACCAATTTTGACACCGTCGGTGTTGGGGCTGTCTCCGGGAGACGATATTGTAATTCGACTTATTGTTACTTGGTTGCATCCAAATATGTGAAAATGAGTGCTTTGACTGTTTATTAGCTTGATTTTTTGCACCCTTGCGTTTGTGACAAAGGTGAATCTTAGTAACTGAAATAAAAACGTAAAACATACTGTTAGTTATCTAGAACAAATAAAATGAGTAATTCTTAGGTAAGACAGTTCGATGATTTACAACATGGCTTTTATATGCTAAGCACTTTATATAACCTTCGTTCTACAATATAAGTCGCTTTAGGAAAAAAATCAAAATTTTCATTTTATAAAGCAAGACAATTAGGAAAAAATTAAGCTATTTATTGGTGGAAGTAATATGTTTTTCAAATTTTCAAAAATGATTTATAACACAACATTTCCCAATACTTTCTTAGTTCTTGAGAAATAATAATCTAAAACGACTTATATTAGGGAGTGAAAGGAGTATAATTAACTAATAAATGAAGAATGAAGTATTTAATACGGTTGTGCCACAAGGCCCACAACAAATTACCAAGGTTCAATAAAATATCAAGTTTAAGCATTCCTAATATGAGAACTCAAGTAAAAATGCTTATACAATGTAGTTTATAGAATCCGTTTGAAACTTAAAATGTGTCAAAGGTTATATCATCTACTAAACTGAAATATTCTTTCATCCATTTTAATCATAAAAGAGATTCATCCATTTTAAAAGAGACTAACTTACCGCTGGAAGGTTGGGCTGAGCCCGTAGAGGCGGGCCTTGACCATCAAAATAACCAATACCATGTAATGCAAAATTATTAATATATCGAAACTCAATCCAATATAGTCCTCTTAGACCTTTTGGTGCCTTCAAAGTACCCGAATTTCTGAAGGCAGTTGGACCAAAACATGGACCTTTTAATATAATCGGGTTCAATAAGTAGGTTGTTCCTGGTGAAATTTCTAGCCTGCTTTTCCCCTTCCAGTTGCATGCAGCGTTCCATGTTTTCAACATCGCCTAACAAAGGTTTTGAAGGTTACCATGACGATATTTTAAAATATATACTCGTATCTACTAAATACAAATAAATAACTGTACGGATTTTAATGTAAAAGGAGGAAAATGATATGTACATGTGATACTTTTATTTTCAATTCTGAAATCATCACAAAATCAAAATCACTTTTACAAATAAGTTGTTTTGAACTTTTGATGATTTCGGATTTGAAGGGACGAAATTCAAACTCGGGAATTAATATTAAGACTATTAAACGGAAAGTTTAGAATTAAGTATGTCAATGAAATCTGAAAAAGTATTTTATTATTTCAAGTTTTTATTATATTTATTACTCACTCCGTTCTACAATATAAGTTGGAAAAAAAGTCATTACATTTTTCTATGCACTAAGTACGACGTTATTTTCATTTTCCAGAGTATGAACAATTAGAAGAGAAAAGGTAATTGAAGTCATTTTATTGGTGGAAGAAGTTTATTTTTCAAATTTTCAAAGAACATTAATATGAATACAACATTTCCCAATATTTTCTAAATCGTGAAATAATCTACAACGACTTTATATTAGGGAACGGAGAAAGTACAAAACTTTCGATTTAGATAATCTTAACATGTGTTTAGAATTAAATATGTCACTGGAATATGAAAAAGTTTTATTTTATTTATTACTCACTCCGTTCCACAATATAAGTCGGGAAAAAAGTCATTTTGCATTTTTCTATGCAGTAAGTTAAATGTTATTTTCATTTTCCAGAGCACGAACAATTAGAAAAACAAGATAATTGAAGCCATTTTATTGGTGGAAGAAGTTTATTGTTCAAATTTTCAAAGAACATTAATACTAATACAACATTTCCCAATATTTTCTTAATCGTGAAATAATCTACAACGAATTATATTAGGAAACGGAGAAAGTACAAAACTTTCGATTTAAATAATCGTAACATGTGATTAGAATTAAATATGTCACTGAAATCTGAAAAAGTATTTTATTATTTCAAGTTTTTAATATATTTATTACTCACTCCGTTCCACAATATCAGTCGAAGAAAAAAAAGTCATTTTGCATAAAAAAAAGGTAATTGAAGATTTGAAGTCATTTTATTAGTGGAAGAAGTTTATTGTTCAAATTTTCAAAGAAAATCAATAAGAATACAACATTTCCCAATATTTTCTTAATCGTGAAATAATCTACGACGACTGATATTAGGGAACGGAGAAAGTACAAAACTTCCGATATAAATAATCTTAACGTGTGTTTTAATGGCACATTTTAGAAAAACCGTTTGTATACAGGACCTCAACGTGAACCATCATACTTGTTTGTTAGACATCACATGATTAAACAACTTAGTACACATGAAATGCACAAGAAATGCACAAGAATTAACAACTTACGAAATTAATTGATTGTTATTAGTAAGATGGTAAATAAAAGTTTTAATAAAGTAAAAATAATTTACCTGACTGATATCGACTTTTCCACCATCAACAGCACCATAATCCTTGACATTGAAAATCTTAGTTAAACTTTGTCCTAGAGAAAAGTAAAAAGATAAAAGCAGTAAAAAAACCAACTTTGTAGCATTCATTTTTACTGTTTTTTTCTACTGCTTTTACTCAAAAATATAACTTTATGATGAGAATAAAGCTCTAGGATGAATTTCCACTCTTGCTTGGCTCTACATATAAATATAAAACAATTTTTTTTGGAAATATTTAAAAATCAAATCAAAGAATCAAAACTATCTTAAAATATACATTTTTATAATTTGAGTAAATAAAATGCAGATGATTCTATGATGTTACCTATTTTAATACATTTATACCATAAATAAAAATGTATTAATTTCTTAAATAAGAGTAAACTGGGAAATACGTTACTAAAATTCAGTTGGTTGCTATAATTAATGGAGTTGATTGCTAACATTTATCAATCTTACTTCTTTTTGCAATAAATATTATACAAAGAATCCATAAAAACGTAGATTTTAAACAATTAATTAGCACACAATGTAAAAAGGATCATAAAAAGGCAGATATGGATAGAGAATCGTTGACCTCATTTATATGTAATTTTTTCCTATTTTTGGTTTTTTTTTATTGGCTGAATCCAAATCATGAAGTAGAAAAACGATAAGTCTTGTTTAAGACGGGTACATTCGTCTTAAACTTAGAACGGGTGATAATAAAGATTAAACTTTTGTTATTTTGTAGGCAATTAGTAGAGTGATTTTGGTATTTATTTGATCAATATGAAGTTTAAAACGGACAGTTATAACGACCTTAGGCAATAATTTTTGTGTAAAAATGAGAAATTGAGGTAAGGTGATATGTCGGTCATTTACACATATTAAGACATTTATTTCAGCCTTATTCTTTTAGACTTAATTTCAATTATTATAAGTTCAGTTCGGTTCGGCTCATTTTAGTTCGACATTATTACTGTTATTATTTCAGCACAGCTCCATTAAGTTTAGTTGAATTCAGTTCAGACAATTTTAGTTCAAAAGAACGGGGCCTAAGTCGTCTTACCATGTAGGCTAAGTCATCTTTAACTCTAAATGTTGTATGGTAAATGGTAATAAATGGATTGTATGTTAGATATCAAGACTCTTTCAGAGTTCCAGTTTGATTAACTGTTCTTAATTTCTTATGTGATGAATGAATATGTGATGATGAAGCTAGAAGGGACACAAGGTTTTGTAAGGGAAGGTTGTCGGCTTGCCGCCCAGTCAGAAACCGTTAATTCAAGTAGCAATTTTCCGGCTTATGTTATAATCATAAGAGCCTTTAAACATCTTTTAACGCAGCGACTCCAATTATCTTGGTCTAAAACCATTTTACAAGAACACGACATGGCCTGGTCTATTTGTCAGGTCTACACAGATTCCGCACCCAAATAATTAATTTTAGTCCATAATAATCTGATCGTATAAAAAAATCAATAAGATACTCCGTACAAGGAGGACTGATTTGATTTTGAGTATCAAAGATGATCATATAACTCTTCCAACAAAGCCATGATTTGTGTACAAAATAGTAGTAGCAAAAAATTGATACCTAAAACATCTGAGAATATACTGTAGGATTCCACACCAATCAATTAAATCAGAAAAAAAAAACCCTTTAAGGTGATCACAGCATTAGGAAAACAGCTATAAATATGGACAGGAGAGACACGAGTGTCGATGCTGTAATTTGGTGTTGTCCGCTTGCAGATGGTTTTGGAGGTTCTGGAGTTGAAGTTGGTGGGGGCGAGTCGACTTTGACGACAGCAGGTAGAGGAGACTCTGAAATATCGTCTTGATTGAGAAGCGGGCTAGGAGCTTGTGCCGGGGGCAATGCTTCAGAGGGTACGAGGGCGAGGATTGCACCAGGTTGGACGGGGCTCATGTAAAATGGACGTGGTTTCGTTAGGCATCGATTTTCTGCAAAATTACCCGAAAGAGAGGGTGAGCGAGAGCATACTAGACAATTTACAACTGACAAAACTAACCCGACCAAAATATGGCCCGGACACAAATTGAGGTCTCGAATTCAAATTGAAACCCGGATTGACATCAACCCATCAAATAACTTGACATCAACCCATCCAAAAACGACTCAAACCCGGCCCAACCCGGACCCAGTTAACCCGTTTGTCAGGCCTACTAAACATAGAGCAAGAACATTAAGCCCAAAAAAATATAGTGTGGAAGTCTTACTTTTGTACTCAACAGCACTTTTCGGAAACTCGGTAATTATTCCGTCGACTTCAGCTCCCATGACATAATTATTCATCTCGTTAATCGGATCAATAAAGAAGTCAAACGGTATTCCTGCAAACTCATTTCTGAGAATCTGAACATATACCGATAGATTGAATGACTGTATATGTGGCACGACATCAGTCATACTCGTGATATACCCCAATAATGTAGTGAACACTGACTTTTTATTGACCACCACGGATTCTGCAAACGTCTTGATATCGATTATTGTAGCATTAGGGGCACCACGTATCGTCTCATCAACTTCATATACAAGCGTGTAGTTCTTTCCTTTCATCGCCTTTAAGACTGCGCTACTGGTAGACTGAATCATAACCTTTTTGGCTGTGGGATCATTATAGCCAGCCTTTTCCAGTGCACTCAGTACAGCATCAGTAACACTCATGCTCTGATTTGTCGCTAGGTACCTAGCATTCTGCGGTAATTACAGTATATATAATCAGATGGAAGCGTAACATAATTTCATTGTGTAATATACCAATATGTGTAGATCGTGATAAGAATGTTGCTAAATCAAGCATTTAACTCCGAACCTTATACTCCTACAATCATCTGACTACAATATTACATCTGAATAGTCACATAAGCTGACAAACACAGATTTGCATCAGTTATTACCACCCAACTGTCATACTGAGTCTATTTAATGTCAATTAAAACATGTAAATCAATGATGGTATCGTGGCGCACTCACCTCAATCTTTATTAAAACACCGGAAAGTGAAGACGCATTTTTGGCAAGGTCCAAAAACTCAGCCAAGGATATGAGCTTTCCAGCATTCCTAAATTTAGGATTCCTGAATAATAAAGAGCCTGCGTATGGGTTTGATATTACGGCTGCAAATCAAGGCGAAAAAATGTCAGAGCATGCTTTATTAAAATAACACAACAATGATCAACGGATCATGTCAACATGATTAATTTTCTTTTTGCTCCATATCCAACCACAAACAATGGTGCTTATGAGTGCAGATGTAAAATCTTCTAGAACGTGCACGAGGATAACATTTTGAATCTACGACAGCCACTTACGTTTCAAATTTTGAATATCTGCCCAGTTGAGGCTAAATGAAAATATTCCTTGATTCGATTGAATTTCATCAGCAGTAGTTAACAGGTTTCTGAATTCAGTTTGTGTGACCAATGTGCTGTTCATGAGATTGGCTGAGCTCAAGCAGAAAGGAACACCGTCCTTCGACATTTGAACAGGACAATCGATAACATCAGCGCCATCTGATATAGCTGCTGTGTATGATATGTCGGTACACCCAGGGTAATCTCCACTTGCCCCAAAATGTGATATAACCAAGGGGTTTGCTGTAAGATAATAGAGGACGGTAAAAAAATATTAGCAATGTGATGTTTTTATAGTAAGGCAGTAAGTCATGCACAAGACGGGAGTTGATAAAGTACAGAAGTTCCGACCTTTATCTGATGTATTGCTGTCTACATGAGCAAAGCAATCTGTGCAAAGATACAAGCATTAGATAAGTCTAAGGTGCACAAACAAAAAAATTAATGACAGTGGAAAGGACTCGGTTACCCAAAAAGTCGACTGATAAAAAAGCACGAGTCATAGGATAAACAGAAGCAAAAAAGTAAACAGTAATCATACCTCTTGCTCCTGTTAATGTCATTGGGAAGTCAGTGAGCACACCATCAACAGAGAACTCTTTATTGTCGATGAAAGAAAGATACTCAGCAATCGGGTTGAAACTGTAGTTGTAGGGAATAGAATTGTCGTTTGCAAAGTCAGAAGCAAAAACTTCCAGCCCATTCAAATGAGCGTCTTGCACAAGAGAAGTATGAGGTAGCAGATACGAGGTTTCGTCAACAGGCCAGATGTAACTCTTTGGGACAAGTATTCCAGACGCGAAGCTTTGAATAAATGTAATGTTCTTCAAGAGAGAACCATAAGTTTGGTTGGTTGAAATTTCAATTGCGTCTTGTTCAAGAAAGCGGAAAATCAATTTTGTTTGTGTCATTGCAAATGGAGTTGCTAGCTGTCGTAAAAAGGCAATCTCAGGGGATGAGATATGACTAATGTTCACGTTCTCGGCTGCACTGATGAGATAACTGCTCATGCTCAAATTGCGTTCGCTATAGAAAGCATTATGCTGCAGCATATAGTATAATTTAGGAATGCATAAGCCATCTTACGGTATGTGATTATGGTCAGTAGCATAAAAACTTACCTGAATATTTAACCAAAAGCCAGCAGGTCGGGCTTCTGTATACACATCTTCCACTGTCAGAATCACGCCGAAACCATCAAAAGTAGAAGGGCGAGAATAAATTCCCTGAGTTACTGCATCAATTGATGAGAGAACTCAGCAGTGGCTCAAAACATCCTCGAAGCATTAAAATGTCGACGTCATATAGACTGATAGATATAACATTTTGTCAAGCAACTAAAATTAAGCAAAATAAAACCATCTTTTAACTTACAAAAGACAAGTCGAAGTTCATCGAGAGTAAAATCAACGGAGAAGTATCCGTCTTTTTTAACACCATCGACAATATAGCTGCTATCCTGCTTTGGGTAAACCCTTTCCACATTAGAGGCGTTATTTAGCATGATATTAGGGAAGCAAATCCCAAACCCGTCGCTAGTGAGTTGGACATCACACCACAAAACCGAGTCTGGTGCACTAGTTATCAAAGCCATCGAGTAGGCAGTGGAACTAGAGTCCGGAAACAAGCCTGAGAATCCACCACGAGCTATAACTAGCGGCAAAGACCCTGAAAAATCAGTATGTTCAATCTTCTGCAGTTAGCATCTCTAAACAAACAACTCTGACGCAACAGTTGCACTTTTCCGAAAACATGAAGAATTTGAAACTACTTCCTCCATTCATAACCAAACACACCATTCACCTTTTTGATGTAGTGCTACACTATAAACTAATTTTCCGGAAATGGGCTTAGGGTACAGTGTCTTAGAGCCACGGGTAGGAAAGTCGCGATCAAAACTTATTTCTAGATGACTCCATCGACTTTTTCTCTAGATCCGAAACCAAACGACAGCTTAGGGATTGCTTAGTTGTCTAACAAAGTCAGTCTCACACACAATATTAGGATTGTAAGTTTGTAATTGTGCACATAATTTAATTAGATTATCCAAAATCTCAATCACATTTAGAAAAGTCAATATCCCACACAAAACAAAGATGAGTATGATTCTCAACTAATGATACAGAGTAACATATTCAGTTTGTAATGCTTTGTTCTCATTGCAAAGTGAAGGGAACAATTCACCATCAATGACACCTAAATCATTCCTTTTGTCTAATTTTTTTTCCTAAAATTTGTACTACAATATTTGAAAAATATCTAATGACAAAATGTCGTCATTTTAACGACAAATGTGACTATTTTAACAACAAAATATTACAGCTTAAAAAATTGTTCTCGTCATTTTAAGTGAGTCTCATTTAATCCGTCTTCAGCTTAAAACGAAATGTGACCCGTCTTAAAGGAAGACTTATTGGCAAAAATAAACCTAACACATATATACATATATACTCTCTATAGTTTATTTTTTCATTAAATCATACTCCTTACGTCCGGTCATTTGTTTATTTTTTCATTTATGGGTGTCTCATTTATTTATTTATCTTTCAATGTTGAACAATCTTTTAAAGGGTAGATCAAACAATTGCAATATTGTCCACTTGTTATCCGATATCACTACTCACAAATAAACCCCTCTCATTTTCTTGGTTTTGTGTCAAAAGCAAAGATAAACAAAGGAGCGGAACCGAGGCAGTAAAATATACTCCGCCCACCTCATGAACTTTGAGGACTTACAGGATACAGTGGTATTTACAGATTGTCTACCAACATGGCTATATTTTAACTCAATGAGAATCGAACCTCTAACTTCAATGTCAGAAGGTGAACTCATTAGTCTTTACCATTGGTAAAGTAAAAAACATTAACCATGATAGACGTAGTAGTAGTATAAAAAAACAAAATCCAAAAATAAAGAATTACCATTCAAAGTTTGCCATTTAATAGTAGAATTCTGAGCTACTGATGTAAAAGCCGAGAGCTGAAGTAGAACAAAAACCAGTGCAACAACATTAGCTCCCATGGCCAGAAAACCCGCTTTCCGGCGTAACATTATTCTTATTATTAGTATTAGTAGTAGTAGTAATTGTTGTTTTTGTTCTTGTTTTTGTTGTTGTTGTAAATGGTGGTGGTGTTATTTGCAAGAGGTCAACTATGAATAAAGGGAAGAATATGAAGAAATAGTCAATAATTTTACAAGTTGTTGATGAATAAATATTATTATCTCTAATTTTAAAATGAATGATGATGTTAATGATTGAATTGGTTTTTTAAAGAGTTGAAGAACAAGGTATAGTGGTATATATGTATGAAATTTTGGAGGGAAGAATGGAAATATTGTAGTAATCTTAGGACGCGTTTGCACGTAGTTTTTGGTGTGTTGGTTGAATAAGACAGTCGACATTTATTTCAGCCTTATTCTTTTAGACTTAATTTCAATTATTATAAGTTCAGTTCGGTTCGGCTCATTTTAGTTCGACATTATTACTGTTATTATTTCAGTACAGGTCTATTAAGTTTAGTTAAATTCAGTTCAGACAATTTTAGTTCAAAAGAACGGGGCCTAAGCCGTCTTACCATGTAGGCTAAGTCATCTTTAACTCTAAATGTTGTATTGTAAATGGTAATAAATGGATTGTATGTTACGGAGTAGATATCAAGTCTCTTTCAGAGTTTCAGTTTAATTAACTGTAATTATGTGATGAATGAATATGTGATGATGAAGCTAGAAGGGACACACGGTTTTGTAAGGGAAGGTTGTCGGCTTGCCGCCCAGTCAGAAACCGCTTATTCAAGTACGAACTTTCCGGCCTATGTTATAATCGTAAGAGCCTTTAAAGATCTTTTAACGCAACAACTTCAATTATCTTGGTCTAAAACCATTTTACAAGAACACGACATGGCCTGGTCTATTTGTCAGGTCTAGACAGATTCCGCGCCCAAAGAATGAATTTTAGTCCATAATAATCTGATCGTATAAAAAAAATCAATAAGATACTCCGTACAAGGAGGACTGATTCTGATTCTGAGTATCAAAGATGATCATATAACTCTTCCAACAAAGCCATGATTTGTGTACAAAACAGTATTAGCAAAAAATTGATACCTAAAACATCTGAGAATATACTGTAGGACTCCACACCAATCAATTAAATCAGGAAAAAAAATACCCTTTAAGGTGATCACAGCATTAGGAAAACAGCTATAAATATGGACAGGAGAGACACGAGTGTCGACGCTGTAATTTGATGTTGTCCGCTTGCAGATGGTTTTGGAGGTTCTGGAGTTGAAGTTGGTGGGGACGAGGCGTCTTTGACGACAGCAGGTAGAGGAGATTCTGAAATATCGTCTTGATTGAGAAGTGGGCTAGGAGGCTCTGCTGGGGGCAATGCTCCTACGAGGCCGATGAGTTCAGCAGGCCGGACGCCGCTCATGTACAATGGAGATGGATCCATTGTCAGGCATCGATTTTCTGCAAAATTACCGGAAAGAGAGGGTGAGAGAGAGCACACTAGACCCACATCAAGAACATTAAACCCTAACAAAACAGTGTCGAAATCTTACTCTTGTACTCAACAGCAGTTTTTGGAAAATCGGTAATTACTCCATCAACTTTAGCTTCCTTGACAAAATTATTGATCTCAGCAATCGGATCTGAAAAGAAGTCATAAGGTACGGATACAAACTCATTTTTGAGGATCTGAACGTACACTGGTAGCTCAAATGACTGTATATGTGGCACAACATCAGTCAAACTTGATAAATACCCCATAACTAGGGGGTAAATAGACTTCTTGTTGACAACCACGGAATTAGCAAACTTCTTGATTTCGACTATTGTAGCATTGGGGGCATCGCGTATTGTCTCATCAACCTCATATACAAGTTCATATTCCTTTCCTCCCATCACCTTTAAGACTGCGCTACTGGTAGACTGGATCATAACCTTTTTGGCGCCGGGAGCATTATAGCCAGCATTTTCCAATGCACTCAGTACAGCATCCGTAACACTCATGCTCTGGTTTACTGCTAGATACTTTGCATTCTGCAGTGAATAAAAGATGCATATGATCAGATGGAAGCTGGACATAATAATTTCATTTAATAGCTAATGCCAATTTTTATAGGCTATAATGTCTTATTGTTTTCCGAAATCAACTAATCAAGCATCTACTTCCAATTTCCAAACCTATTACTCTTACAATCATACATTCGTACAACGGCAATATTACACCTGAATAATCAACATGTGGAAGCATTTTTTATCTTCATAGCGTTCCGATAGATTTCTCCACAAGCAAACTACAAGTACGCAATAAGCTGACATACAGAGACTTGCATCAATTACTACTGTGGTACGGCACTGTCATAAAAACTCTACTCATACCCAAATGTGAATCAGTAAAACATATACTTTCACGAGGAACAAAACTTATTGTTCCAATTGATGTCCATAAAGTGTGACAGATGGAACAACACTTAGTCCACGAAATACAATGTAATCAGTGATATGTACCCTGGAGCACTGACCTCTATCTTGATCAAAACACGGGAGAGTGAAGACGCATTTTTGGCAAGATCCAAGAAGTCAGCCAAGGATATGAGCTTTCCAGCATTCCTAAATTTAGGATTCCTGAATAATAAGGAGCCAGCGTACGGGCTTGATATAACAGCTGCAAATCAAGGCAGGGAAAAGTCAGGTGGTTTCTTTCTATTACTTTCAAGTAGACAAGATCGATTATTTGTCGTTTAATTGTCACTGATTCCTGAAATCGAAAAGGCAAATGCTTTATATCCAACCATAAACAATGTTTTTCATGAGATGCGAATATTAAGCCTAATAGATCGTAAATGAGGATGACATTCAAGTAGGACGCCAAAAAGTTGAGCATGAAAATGCTACAGCCACTTACGTGTCAAACTTTGTATATCTGCCCAGCTGAGGCTAAACGAAAATATTCCTTGATTCGGCTGAATTTCAGTAGCAGTTGTTAACAGGTTCCTGAATTCAGTTTGAGTGACCAGTGTGCTGTTCAAGAGATTGGCTGAGCTCAGGCAGAAAGGAACTCCGTCCTTCGACATTTGAACAGGACAATCAATTACATCAGCACCATCTGATATCGCTGTTGTGTAGGATATGTCGGTACATCCAGGGTAGTCTCCACTTGCCCCAAAATGAGATATAACTAGGGGCTTGGCTGCAAGAGAATAGAAGACAGCAAAAAAGTATTGGCAATGTGAAGCTTTTTTTACTAATAAAACACACAAAAGAGACAAGTTGTAAAAACACAAAAGTTCTAACCTTGATGAACTGATGCATTGCTGTCTAGATATGCAAAGCAATCTGTGGATGGATACAAGCATTAGACAAGTCTAAGGAGTAAAAGGACATAACGAGACCGGAAAGGACTCAGTTACTCAAAAGTGTAACCTCCGAAGAAGATATTTCCCCACCCACCGAACGCACTAGAAACTCTTTTCGTACATATTCGAACGATCTATAAGCATGAAAATAATCGGGTCTCTTACAAAAATGGCAAATTCTCATTTCAGACGGACCTTTTCCATCTGAAATGAGACGGACAAAACTGCGACCATTTTACGATAAAAAATATTTCCTAATAAAACGTTACCATCAATTTTTTGTTTACAAGTGACAACTTTAGTTATAACATTTTACCATTACATGGTCACTTTTTATTATGAAGATTTTTTCTCGTCTTAAGTTGAGAGTTGAGACCATCTATAGTATTGCACTTAACTCAACTTGAACGATTTACATTAATAAATTCTATCAGAAGCCAGCATTTGGAATGTGAATCTTTTCCAAACTGGTTCTTATACTCAGAGTATAGTGTTGCTCTCTAAAGTTGTTAAATTTTTTTATATGTTTGGATACATTAACTATATACGGAGTATATGCCATTTCTTATGATAAGTGGAGTTCATTGATAACCATCTAGATATATGCTGTAAAGCAGAAAAGAAGTCAGAAATCATACCTCTGGCTTCTGATGATGTCATTGGAAAGTCAGTGAGCACACCATCAACAGAAAACTCCTTATTATCGATGAAAGAAAGATACTCAGCAACCGGGCTGAAACTGTAGTTGTAGGGAAAAACATTGTCGTTCGCAAAGTCTGAAGCAAAAACTTCAAGCCCATTCTTATGAGCATCTGCCACAAGAGAAGTATGAGGTAGCAGATACGAGGTTTCATCAACAGGCCATATGTAACTCTTCGGGACAAGGATTCCAGATGCAAAGCTCTGAATAAATGTAAGGTTCTTCAAGAGAGAACCATAAGTTTGATTGGTTGAAAGTTCTATAGTATCTTGGTCAAGAAAACGGAAAATCAACTTTGTTTCTGTTGTTGCAAACGGACTTGCTAGTTGTTGTAGAAAGGCAATCTCAGGGGATGAAATATGACTAATGAGCACGCTATCGGCAACACTGATGACATAACTTCTCATACTCAAATTGTGCTGGCTATAAAAAGCATCATGCTGTAACAAATATATTAGTGAATAACAATTCAAAAACGTTTTGAGCAAAAAGATGACAGCATTACGGCATGCATGACCCATCTTAAATGACGCGATCAAGGCCAATTTCTTAAGGGCTAGCAGAAAGACTTGCCTCAATATTTAACCAAAATCCAGCAGGTTGATTATTCATAAACACATCTTCTACTGTCGCAATAAGATCTCTACCATCAAAATGAGGAGGGCGAGTATAAATTCCTTGCGTTACTGCATCAATTGAAGAGAGAAATTAGTATTCCTCTCCTCCCAAAATATCCTCTAAGCATCAAAGACTATTCAGTATTCACAGTAATGAATGTTCAGAAAACTTAACAACTTGATGATGCCAGATAGATATGACTATATGAGTACAATATTTTCATCCACAGCTAGTCTTACGTAAGACTAAGGTATTCGTCTTAAATTTACAACGGGTCAAATATCATCCCCCACATATGGCAAATCTTTTGTTTTTCCCTATGTATTCTGTTTTTGTCTTATTTATTTCACATGGCCATATTTGACCCGTCTTAAATGAGAATTTGCCTTTCATCCAAAGGTTAGGCAACTGAAATTAAGCATAATCAGTATACTGTATATATTAACTTACATAAGACAGATTGAAGTTGTTTAAGGGTAAAATCAATTGAAAAGTATCCATCTTTTTTAACACCATTGACAATATAGCTGTTCGCCATGTTGGGGTAATCCCCTTCAACAGTAGAGGCATTATTTAGCATGATATTAGGGAAGCAAATCCCGGCACCGTCTTTAGTGAGCTGGACATCACACCATAAAACCAAGTCTGGCACACCAGTTAGCATAGCCAGACTGTAGGCAGTGGCACCGGAGTCTGGAAACATGCCCGAGTATCCACCATGAGCTATAACTAGAGGCGGAGATCCTGCAAATTAGTTTCTGAAACATTTAACCAAATAATTCTGCCAAAACAGTTGCAGTTTTCCGAAAATATGAACAAATTGTCTGAAACTTCATAGCTAATCACAATCAGACCAGCAGCAGAGATGTACTGCTAAATAAGTACAATTTCGAGGGGAAGGGTATATTGTATAGCTTTATCCATGTGAAATTGTTTGCAAGTAAACTGTAAGCCTAATTATCATGTTTATGCAACAACTGGAATGCCTTTACAGTAAATACCCAAGCAATTCAACCCTCGACAACAACCGCAACAGTTTCAGGAGTAATTAAAGTTGCGAAATTATCACAGATTAAAATGACAAAGATTACTAGAAAACGGTATTTGTAATTTGCAAATAATTGATTAGGGATCCTTCCAAAGTCTCAATCAGATATAATGATCTAGCGATGTACAACAATTAATATATTTCGTCTTATAATCCGTAATTTTTTGGTCACATTACCAAGCATAGGGAGCAAATTTGGCATCCAAAATCTATCAAGACTATACCATAAATTTCAGTCAAATAAGCTAAGACATGCATACACCCAATTTTAGAATCATGTACATCCTAAAATATTCAAAACTACCCATCTTAGAATCATGTACTCCCTCCGTCTCAAATGTTTACAATTGCTTTATACACGATTATTAGAAAAACCAAAAACAACTTGAATTGAGGAGGAAATGCTAAAGTTCCCACCCACATGGGTTGTTTATTCGCTAGAAAATGTAAGGTGAGAAGACCATCTCAACTAAAACCTTAAAAGTAATGGTCGATGCCTAATAATCAATGGTTTCATATCTTAAGAGTTAAGACGCCCCCACTCGAATGCCCATTGACTTAATTTCCACTCGTTAGATTTTTCGAGTTTCGTAGAATTTTTGGTCGCGCTGACTCTAATACTACGTGAGAAGACTATATAAACCAAAACTCAAAAGGTGATACTTGACGTTCAATCATGTATTGCAAACACAGCAAATCTAAAATCAATTCATACCCACTTTCTAAAATCAAATTTAATACTAGTATACTAAACAATGCAAAATTACAGTTTATTATTTGAAACGGTTATAAGCGTGAAACAGGTCTAAAACAACTGATACACCCGTTAGTTATGAGTATTAATCAATGCTAGAACTAAACCCGTCTTTGGAGTAGTTTAGCTAGACTACGTGTTTCACGCTTACAACCGTCTTACGAGAAGAGGGAAATCGAAAATTACCATCGAGAGTTAGCCATTCAGTAGAATTAGTAGTAGAATTCTGAGCTAATATAAAAGCTGAAAGCTGAAGAAAAACAAAACTCACTGCAACAACATTATTAGCTAAATTAGCTAGATTATAACCTCCCATTGCCAGAAAACAAATTCTTCTGGCGTAACAATATTAAGGTCAACGATAAAAGAAGAGAATAATGCGAAGAAAGTATCAATAATTTTACAAAGTTGTTGACAAATTCTCTCTAATTTTAAAATAAATGTTAGTAATTGAAAAGGTATTGTAAGGAGTTCGAACAATAATAAGATATATATGAGAGAAATGTTGGAGGGAAGAATGGAAATGTTCCATTGTTCTTTGTAGTAATATGAGAACGCGTTTGCACGTAGTTTTGGTGGTGTTAGATAGAGACAGTGTGTTAAAAAATGACTAGTGGACGGTTGCTGGCCACTTTGTTTAAACGGTAAGTCTGGCTTAAGACGGGTATTATACGTCTAAAACTTAAGACGGGTTAAATTATATCAATGGTGGTAATAAAGACAAAGTTTTTGCTATTTTCTAGGTAATAAATGAGGTGATTTTGTATGTATTTGACTCGTCTTAAGGTTAAGACGGATAGATACCGTCTGATATGAGTGTTTTTGGGTTTTAAACTGTTTTTGACGCCTTCGTTGATGCTACTCATAGGAGAGGGGTGAGCACCGGTGCACTGGATCGAATACGAAAATGAAAATTGGACCTAAACTTTCCGTTTTAGATTAGACCAAACCTGAAATATTCGGTCCAATCCGCCTCCGTACTTATTGGCCCGTCTCCCCATGAATAATCCTTCCGCTTCCTCCGCATCTCTTCCGTTTCTTTTAAACAGTTTAGACTAGATTTCATGCCCGTGCGATGCACGGGTCTACATTAATGTCATTTTCATAAATTTTCTATAACAATTAACTTATAAAGATAAAAATTTTAAGAATTAAGACTATAATAAATATAATTTTTAAGAAAATAATATTGATATATTGATTCAAATTCTATTTTAAACATATTTTACCAACTTTGTCAAGACTTATGTTATGTTTGATCTATATTATGTCCCGAAAAATATTAACATAACCCTCTCATTCACATCATTTAATAGGCTTACATATTTTTTTATTGATACATTCACAACAAAAAAATGATCCAAATAACCTAAGAATTAAGCTTTCTAAGACAATACTTAAGAGACTCAAAAGATTTTGGTTTGATACATAAGTTTCTAATATGACTCATATTTGTAATCATGAGATCACTACGTTATGGTAATTGTCTGATATGGGACAATTCTAGGGGTGGCAATCGGGTCAGTCGGGTCGGGTTTGGGTCGGGTCATGTCGGGTTCGGGTCGTATCGGGTTCGGGTCGTATCGGGTCAGACAACCCTTTCGAGTCGGGTCGGGTCGGGTTCGGGTCGTTATCGGGTCGGGTCATTTTCGGGTCAAATGATACATCGGGTCGGGTCGGGTTTGGGTCGGGTCGTAATCGGGTCCGGTTATTTTTTCGCAATATTTCAATATTTTTCCATTAAATCTAGTTTTAAATTATTATTTGGTTTAATTAATTCATTATTAAGTCAAACATATCAATTTAAACAATAAATCACTTTCATTTTGATCATTATTAAGGTTAATAATTGTCAGAGCGTCAATTTAATCGGGTCAATATCGGGTCGGGTCAATGTCGGGTCGGGTTCGGGTCGGGTTCGGGTCACTGATTTTCGGGTCGTCAACGGGTTACGGGTCGTCATCGGGTCGGGTCGGGTCGGTTTCGGGTTGCAGTATTCTCGGGTCGGGTCGGGTCGGTTTTGCTCGGGTTTCGGGTCGGGTCACTCGGGTCGGGTCAGACTTGCCAGCTCTAGACAATTCTACTATTTATAGATAGTATATTCATTACACATATATTATTTTTCAATGTGAGATAAATAACATGCTAAGAATTACACCAAGTATGATATCCTTTTTTTTTTTTTTACCACGGATCTATTTATATTTTTTTCATAATTAATACAAAATTTTAAGAGCTCTCTAAAACAATATTCGAGAGACTTAAATGATCTTAGGTTGATATCTAAGTTTCAAGGACGATTTCTATTTATAATCACATGATCAGCCCAGTTTATGATATTTTTCCAATGTGGGACAATTCTTTTATTTATATGTAATTTATTCACCACACCTACATTATTTTTCAATGTGGGACAAATAACATATTAAGTAATACACCATTAAGATGAAGATAATAATACAAACTTTTAAAAGCCCTGTAAGACAATACTTAAGATATTCAAAAGATTTTTAGTTGATATCTAAGTTCAAAGGATGACTCATTTTTATAATATTTTTTATGTGAAATGAAATGTAAAATTTTTTATAGAAAAATTATAAACACCACTTGAATATAATATAGGGAATGTATATTTAAATAATTAAAAGATTTTTCACTTTATTAATTTTAATGATGTAAGTTTAACTAATGTGGAGATAATAATACATGATGTGGGACAATTGTATTATTTAATATCATACTAACTTACTAAGTGACACACCATATTTTTTATAAAATAATTAATGTTTTATTGATATTATTTATAATATTTTCCTAAATTAATTTTTGATGAAGATTTTGATATACGTACGATTATATTCTTAAAGACTCTGATAGACAATAAATAAAAGACTCATATTTTTAATCATAAAATCACCTTACTTTGTGTAATTTTTCGATATGAGACCATTCTACTATTTATAGGTATTATATTCACCATACCTAAATTATTTTTTCAGTGTGAGACAAATAACATACTAAGAATTACACCAAGTATGTGCAAATAATATTAGAATATATACTCTAATGGTAGCAGCAAAACCCATGTTATTATTGGTTTGATGAAATCGTAATATTACTTTGCTGCACCGACTTATTGTCGCATGATAAACTTATATGAGTTATTTGTTTAGAATGATCTTACCTGGTTTCATAATTTTGGTACATTTTGTTAATCATATTGATGTTTCATTCAAACTGGTCAATCATATTAATATTGGTACATTTTGTTAGAAATCATATTGATGTTTCATTCAAACTGGTCAATCATATTAATATTGGTACATTTTTTATGCATGATTTTGGTTGTATTATTAGCATAATTCAACTGGGTTGTACTTTGTTCAATTGTTATGAACTTATGAATAATGATCTTAATGGTGTAGCAATTTGGGGACTAAAAGAGACTTGTAATTGTTTTATTGGTGTAGTGTGATACTGTGATCCATCAATATACACTGAAATGTCAGAAAAAAATGCCCACCAAGAAAAAATGTTTATGGAGTATGGAGTAGTCAGTAGTGGCTACAATATATGTGGGAATGGATAATCTTATCGTCGGAAGATGTCAAATGAAACCATTTATAGCTGCATGAGTAGTAGCTGGTTGCTCGAAATTAATCAAGCCTTTTACATGCTCATAAGTTTCAAAAATGACTTCTATTTATAATTATAGGGTCACCCTAACTTATGCTAATTCTTCGATGTCGGACTATTTTTCTTTTTATATATAGTATATTCACCATGCTTACATTATTTTCCATTATGGGTCAAATAACATACTATACCAATATAAGTAGTACATCATCGATAGTTTCTTAAATTAAATTTTAATACAAACTCATAAGAGCTATCTAAGAGAATACTTAAGAGACTCAAAAAAATATAAAATTTATACTCCAATGAAAGCATTTTTCGCTAAAAATCCAAATATGTAAGTGTCGAAATGTTTTAATTATTTCAATATACATTTCATATATTATATTTAAGTGATGTTTATAATTTTTATATAAAAACTTTTACCCGGTCTTTTAGATAATATTTATGATATTTTTCTAAATTGTTTTATGATGATGTAAATTTTACTATTTTGGAGATAATGATATAAACTTTTAAGAGGTCTCTAAGACAATACTTAAGAGACTCAAAAGATTTTGGGTTGATACCTATCTAAGTTCCAAAGATGACTGCTATTTATAATCATATAATCATCATAGCTTATGATATTTTTTCATTGTGGGACAATTCTATTACTTATATGTGCTATATTCACCACATCTCTAATATTTTTCAATATCGGACAAATAACATACTAAATAATTATTTCTTAACCTTTACTAAACTATTATATTAATATTAGAATAATAAAAATTATTTTAAAAGTCATTTATTTAATTTTCGCATGCGTATACTCTAATTGTATTATATTATAAAAAAAATTGGTAGCAAATAATACAAAATTTATACTCCAATGAAAGCATTTTTCGCCACGAATCCAAATATGTAAGTTTTGAAATGTTTTGCATTATAATTTTGCTAGATTGATAATCAAACATTTTCTTACGTAAATAATAGCTGTAATATTAAAAATATTGCATAATATCTTTTCTTAATCTTGTAAGATCTTATAATATACTTTTCCAAAAACTGAAAAAGATGATGTGAACCAATAGAATTGCTCGAAAAAAGCCTGTTTTATATATATATATTGATTATTCCTTGACATGATTAAACTGTTACAAGTTTACAACTTACAAACGGAAGTAATGAATGATGTGGGACTTATTGAAATACCCACTCCGTCCTGTTAATTGTTATCCTTTCATTTTGGCATAAAGACGAAGGAAAAAATAGAGGGTCATTCGTAATTATACTTAGTGGATAACAAGTAAGCAATCATCCAATTGGGGGTTCCAATTACTCATAAAAAACTATCTAATATAGAAAGAACAACAATTGACAGAGACACCTAAAAATAAATAGAACAACAATTGACCGGGACGGAGGGAGTAATATTTAATATACACCAATTCGTTAAAGAATAAGAAATGTAGGGAAATAAATGACAAGGATTCTTACAGCAAGTCTCATTGAAGACGTGTCGAATTCCCTCCCAGGCAAGTGAATAGACAAGTGGAAAACCAAATGGATCTCCACTTGTCCTCCTATTTGCTTCCTTATGAGAGGGGATTAGACTCGTCTTTATTAAAGACGGATATGCGCCGTCTTCAATGAGAATTTGTGGGATTTTTAAACTCGATCTTTACTTGCTCGTTGGAGATGCAATTATCAATTAACCATGAGAAGTTGAAGCCAGCATACGTAACTGAAACAAATTGTAATACACAATGCTATTAATTTATCGATAAAAGTGAAGTAAATGTGTTTAGTTTTCTTATAACATTTGTTAAATTCTTAATTTTTCAGGTTATCAAGTTAATTGGGGTAATAGATCTCCAATTTCAAAATTCTAATCTTTTCTGATAATCAAGTTTTCTTTAGTTTCGCCACAATGCCTATTGTAGAAGATTTTTATTAAGACGGTATTTAAAGGCTCATTCCCGGTGACACCCAATTATTTCCGTTCATAAATATAAATCGATATATCTATAACATATAGTCCATCCTACAGGGACATGACTAGTCACATTCACTCGCAAATTCGCAATGAGTTGGCTCGTACTAGATATGATTAAAGAATCAAAGAGAATGCAAGTTAATACAACAATAACTCATAAGTCAGCAAGCTACCCGATATTTAACAATGAAGACGGTAAGTAATCCTTCGGTGTAGCCACTAGCCAGCCAGCCCCGCCCGCTACGGTCTTCATGTGCAACTTCTTCTCTTACAGCCTTGCCCCAAGTCCAGTCCAAAGCCGCATTTGAATAGCTCAATATGAGGAGTAAGTAATCATGTTCCCGCAAGATGAACGATTGATCAGGGATGGATGACGGATTAGTACAAACAAATCAATGAAGTCAGTGGGAAAAAGGGTAATTAAATGATCACAAGTTCACAACATTAGGCAACCCAAAATGATAGGCAGTACAGATAACAGTGTCGACGTGGTAATCTGGATTTGTCTGCTTCCAGATGATTTTGGGGCTTCTGCTATGGGAGTTGGTGGGGACGAGTCGTTTTTGGCGACAGCGGGTAAAGGCGACTCTGAAATATCAGCTTCTTCGAGAAGTGGGTAAGGAGCCTCAGCCGGGGGCAGTTGATCCGGGGCTACCAGCATGATGAGTTGAGCAGGCTGAACCGGGCTCATGTAAATTGGTGTGGTTTTCATTTTCAAGCAGAGATTTTCTGCAAAATTACCGGAAAGAAAGAGGATTAGAGAGAGGACCTAAGAAAACTAAATCAAAAGGCATTGAGCATGCATCAGCAAGTCAGCAACAAGCTAACATTGAAGGATTAGTGCCAAAATTAATGAACGTAGACTACTTAAACCGAACTAAAGAAGAATGGATCCTACTGCATAGAAGGCAGAGGTAGACAGAGCCAAAAGTGTATTAAAGTTTGTAAGTCAGTGAAACTTACTCCTGTAATCAGCAGCAGTTTTTGGAAAATCGGTAATTAATCCGTCTACACCAGATCCCATGACGTAAGAAGTGATCTCTACAGTCGGGTCGGAAAAGAAGTCGTAAGCTATACCCACAAACTCATTTCGGAGAATCTGAACGTACACTGGCATCTTGAATGACTGTATATGTTGCACAACATCGGTCGAACCTATGAGGAACCCCAAATTTGTTGGGTAAACAGACTCCTTGTTGACAACCACGGAATCAGCAAAGGTCTTGATTTCTGCTATTGTATCATTAGGGGCATCACGTATTGACTCATCAACTTCGTAAACATGCTCATATTTGTTTCCCTTCAACGCCTTCAAGACAGCGCTGTTAGTGGACTGGATCATAACCTTTTTGGCAGTGGGACCATTATAGCCAGCCTTTTCCAATGCATCCAGTACTGCATCGGTAACACTTAGGCTTTGGTTTGCTGCTAGGTATTTTGCATTCTGCAATAAATAAGGAATTAATAATCAGATAGAAATTTCGTACTATTATTCTCATTTTCGTTTATAATGTAGACCAGAAAAGAACATTGCTAGATCCTTTCAAAGACATTAGAACAAGCAGAAAACTTCTAGAGAGGTATTGAGATGAGAATATGAGATACAACCGACTTTTACCAGTAGCAATTTCATTCAGTTGCTAAGACACACGTACATTATTCCGTCCATGACTTTATCAATATCAAATACTCGTACGTAACAAATATGGAGCTGTAAGCGTGTATTTATGATCTAAACTCAAGGTCAATACTCGGACAATGAGACAATCAAATGCCTACAATATTGCATCTGAATGTCAGATATCTTTAGACAACATCAGATATTTCCATTGCTTTTAATATCGACATTTAGCACCATCCTACATATTGGTAGCCTTCTGATAGCTTGCCCTAGAAGTTAACTATTAGAGTTCAACAGTCCACCAAGCAATAGGCTGACATATAATTATACAAAGACATGCATCAAGTACAACTGTCAACGTTATACCATACCGCAGATGATAGAGTGGAAACCACTGTTTTCAGAAAGAAAAAACGCAACGAATGGTACCCAAGAGCACTCACCTCTATCTTGATCAAAACGCCAGAAAGTGAAGACGCATTATTTGCAAGGTTTAAGAAGTCAGCTAATGAAATGAGCTTCCCAGCATTCTTAAATTTTGGATTCCTCAGTAAGAGAGAGCCTGAGTATGGGTTAGATATCACGGCTGCATATCAAGGCAAAAACAAGTCAATGCTTGCTTGATTAAACAAATCATTGCTAAGTTGAATAAAAAACGTCACAAAGTCAATTACTCTACGATAGAGAACGGCAAAGGCCTGGCATGAGAATGATCATGTCAACATAAGCATTTTTTTTAACTCACATTTTAGCAAGTGATGAAAACAAAACTTCTTGATGAAATGCCAGTATTAATTCTCGTAGAGCGTGCCGTAGATGATGAAAACATTCTAGACATAGTAACGTAAAAATTTATATGAATTAGTTTTACCTATGAGACCAACCTATAAAGACATAAACCCAATAATCATAGAAGACATGATTATAAATTAAACAAGTTTGTTCCAGTACCAGAGGCACTTACGGGTCAAGCTTTGAACATCTTCCCAGTTGAGGCTAAATGAAAATATTCCTTGATTTGGCTGAATCTCTTTAACAGTTGATAGCAGATTCCTAAATGGAGATTGGACGACCGATGTGCTGTTTATGAGATTGACAGAGCTCAAGCAGAAAGGAACACCATCCTTCGACATTTGAACAGGACAATCAATTACATCAGCCCCATCTGATATAGCTGCTGTGTATGCAATGTCCGTACACCCAGGGTAATCTCCACTTGCCCCAAAATGTGATATAACCAAGGGTTTTTCTGCAAGACAATAGATTACAGAAAAAAGATATTAGCAATGAGAAGTTCTTCTACGAGAGTAAAAGCTGTAGAGTAAAAGGCTCACTTTCTGCTGCCGCACCGCTGCTAATATGAGCAAAGCAATCTGTGCAAAGATGAGAGAATGCATAGCATAGAACAAGCATTAGAAAAATGAAGGTACAAAACAAAATAACACACGAAAGGACTCAATGATGCCAGAAAGCAGACTGAAAAAGTATGAGTCATAAGACACGCATGAAGTGAAGTCCTGAAAAAGCTATTCCCTCACCAACTGAAGAAACTAAAAATTCTTCTTTTCCTCAACTTTTAACGATTTATAACCTTGAAAATGCTCAAGTCTCTTATTTTAACAGCATTTTACAGCTTGTGTAACCATTTGACATGATTATATTCTTCCGCAAGTCCAGATTAGGAGTATGAATCTATCCTAACTGGAGTTCTTGGTCTGTGTATATAGGAGAATGACTCGAAAGAAAGTTTCTGTCGAATTATCGTACTATATTTGGTGGTTGCAAATAAGCTCTTCTAGGATACATTTTACTAGATATATTGTCGAAATAATACTGTTTTACGGAAAGAAAACTCTGGGTGTGTACCATTTTATATCATAAACGTAGTTCGATGGTAACCATCTAAAAATTTGCTGTGAAGTACCAAAAATAGAAAGTATACCTCTGGCTGCTGATGATGTCAGCGGGAAGTCAGTGAGCATACCATCAACTGAGAATTCATCATTGTCAATGAAATTAAGATACTCAGTAACTGCATTGTAACTGTAATTATAGGCAATTACATTGTCATTTGCAAAGTCTGAAGCAAATATTTCAAGCCCATTCTTATGAGCATCTGCCACAAGAGAAGTATGAGGTAACAGATATGTGCTTGCATCAACAGGCCATATGTACGTCTTTGGGACAAGGATTCCGGACGCAAAGCTCTTAATAAACGTAAGATTCTTCAAGAGAGAACCATAAGTTTGGTTGGTTGAAAGTTCCGTCACCTCTTGGTCAAGAAAACGGAAAATCAATTTTGTTTTTGTTGCTCCGAATGGCCTTGCCATTTGTCGTAGAAAGGGAATCTCGGGGGATGAAATATGACTAATTATCACGCTCTTGGCAGCACTGATGACATAACTTCTCATGCTCAACTTGTGTTGACTATAGAAAGCATCATGCTGTAGAAAATATAAGTTTTTTTAGTGCTGAAACCATTTAAAAGAGTTTTGAGCCAAAAAATGCCAGCTCTAGAACAAGTATGACCCCTCTAATAAAATGTGATTGATGTCAATATCATTTAAGTCCTAGGGTAAAGACGTACCTCGACATTTAACCAAAAGCCAGCAGGTTTATTTTCCGTAAAGACGTCTTCAACTGTCTGAATTTGCAACATACTACTATCAAAATTTGGAGGGCGAGAAAAAAGTCCCTGAGTTACTGCAATAATCGAAAAGAGAATTTAGTATTGGTTATCGAGACCTCAAGAGCCCCTCTCTCTACGGAATTCCTTACAGCAATTAAGTTAGATGTTGTCAGATAGATTTATAACTACAGGACCTTCATCAATGGTCAAGCAACTAATTGTAAGCATATCTTGACTTACAATAGACTTTCTGAAGTTCTTTGAGAGTGAAATCAATAGGGAAGTATCCATTCTTTTTAACGCCATTAACAATATAGCTGCTCGCTTTTTTTGGGTAAGCCATATCCACATTAGAGGCATTATTCAGCATGAGAGTAGGGAAGCAAATCCCAGCCCCGTCTTTAGTGAGCTGAACATCACACCACAATACCAAGTCCGAGACACTAGTCATCACAGCCATATTGTAGGCATAGGAACTGGAATCGGGAAACAAGCCTGAGCATCCACCACGAGCTACAACTAGAGGCAAAGACCCTGCAAAACCAGATTTTACTTTCTTTAGAGCAAACATCTAACCAAAACATTCTGATGAAGCAGTTTTTGAACATGGAGAAAACATCTGAAACATAATACAAATAGCAATCAGATCAGCAGCGTACAAGTAGTGCTAAGCACAATATTATGACATCGGAGCATCAACATTACAACTTAATTGTTCAGAGTATAATTGCCTCTATATATATAATTAACAAACATGAAATTTTTTTTCTGTTCATTCTTGTTGTACTATGCCGCTGTAATTATGAGAAATATCCTCGTTAACCGTGATGTTTAACAAATGACACTTGGGTGTCTAGTCGTATTTAGTGAACTCGTCTAACTGTAACTTTAGCTCGCTTACTCGTGTCAATACTCATACTCTGACATATTATGACACTTCAACACTTCATTTTAAGCCAAAACACGGGATTTTCAAAAACAGCGGGACCTTCACTTGTATATATACCCATGCCAGATACTTCTAACCAAGTATGATTAACATAGACTGTAAACATAAAACTAAGGAGTTTACATTTAAGCCTTAAGTATGCAAAAAAGTTACTCTATAGTCTGTATAAATGTTTATGATTTAGGGAAAACATTGAAATAATTTATAAATTACAATTACGGTCACAAAAGTGCGAAAATGTTCAAGGTTACCCCATGAATGTATTATAAAATCTAAGGACATCAAAGTAAAATTAACCAAAACATACTGCACAAGTGTACTAATTTAGCAAGTATGCAACTATAAACCTAATTATCATGTTTATGCAACTTCTCAACCTAAAAATGCCTAGTTACAACAATTCTAGCAACTTCAAAAGTAACTAATTTTACACAAATCTCCCAAATTAAAATAACAAATGTACTAGAAAAGTCAATGAACACTACTGTTATGATTCAGCAAATACTCCAATTTAGGATAATAACAAGTCTCAATCAGATTTAATGATCCACAACTATGAATATATTTGGACTTGAAATGTTTCTAAAATAGCTCCAAGAACAAGTCAACAAACCAAACATACACTAGCCCACAACTATCAACCATCAAACATACTTCCAAACTTCCAATAACACACTAATGTTCCTAAATTTTAAGTAAAATAAGCTCAATCTTGCACAAACCCTTTTCACAAAATCAAAAACCAACTTCAGATCTTGCATAAAACTAGCACTTTAATCAACCAAACATAACAAAACTTCCATTTTCCAAAATCCTCAAAATTAAACTACCCAACAAATATAACAACAACAAAATCAAAAACTAGCTCATACCCACTTCATAAAATCAAATTTAACACTTACCCATCTCCCCAAATCAATGCAAAAATAACAAAACTTCTAAACTTCAAATTTTCAAAATCCTTAATTTTAACCTACCCATCAAATAAAACCACAACAAAACAAAAAACTAGCTCATACCCACTTCCTAAAATCAAAATTAACACATACCCATCTCTTAAATCAATGCAAAAACCAACTATAACACATAAAAATTCTAACTTTATAACTAAATCATAACTTTAAAAAATCTGAAAAACCAAGAAAAATCAAATTTTACCATCCAATGTTTGCCATTTAGGAGATTTAGAAGTAGCATTCTGAGCTGCAACTGAAGTAAAAGCTGAAAAGTGAAGTAGTAAAAGCAGAAAAACAGCAGTAACATTAGCTAGATTGTAAGCTTCCATGGCTGAGATACTGATTTTCCAGTGTGACATTAATGTAAAAAGTTATTAATGTTTATTATTATTTGAAGGAAATAATAATAAGCGATGAATAAGGAGAATAATGTGAAGTGGGATTCGGTGGAGTTTGTCTGAAAATGAGGAGGGTGACAAAGTCCAGTAATGAGAGAGAAAAACTTGATTTAGGAAATGACAGAGCTGTGTAATTTGCTTTACAGGTGTGCAAGTTTTTATAGTCCAAATTTCTTATTTTTTTTCAATCTATATGTTGGTTTTGTTTATAATCGCTCTGTTCCGATCAGTAGTTATCTTATTTGAAATTTAGAAGACGGAATGGGTATCGAAAAAAATAGTAGAAATGATGGTTGTAGCTTGCAAAATGTAAATGCATTGTAAAATGTTGATTACATGCTATAAAATGTTTGGCAAAGAAATATATTTTGAACTTTAAGTTTAGGATGAAAGAGAAAATGATTGTGTTGCATGGATATATATATAGTTGATGGATAATAAAAGTTATGCTTATTATGTTGTGTTTTACATTATTATTATTGAAATAAGGTTTTTATCCTGTAAAAAGAAAACATTATGTCATATAAACGAGTTATTTAGATTGAATTATTGTCATTTTATTCTATAATTGAATGGTTATCACACGGGAGTATTAGATACTTAAATAGTGAGTTATGAAACTTTTTTTAATATTAAAATCAATCATTTAAAAAAAAAATTTGTTATATTAGGACATTTAATTTGGTTTTAAGTAGTAGTCATAAGGGAAATGTTGTTGACAAAACTCGAATAACAACCGTCATAAATTTATGAGCTAAAAATTATTAGCCGACATTTATTTAAGTTTTATTCATTTTACGTACAATCACTTTCAAATTTGAAGTTCAACTCTTCTTTGCAAATGTTGTATTCATGTCGATTTTTGATTTGGTCCATTCAAATATAGCAACTTACATTGTTTGTTTCCTTTTAAGGAAAAGCCACAAACATTATACATTTATAATTTATAATAGATTGATTTCTAAAAGAATAATATTATAGTAATACACCATCATATATTTCAGAAAATAATCACTCTCTCATTTGAGAAAACAGTCACTCTCTCATATGAATAATATACTCGTTTTAAACTTAAACCAAATTAAATAGCATTATACGGAGTATTTGCTTAGGTAGGACAAGCTTTTTTCCCCTCAAATTTAGGTATTTTATTTTGTCTTCTCTATTTTTTTGGACTCTTTTTAAGTTTATTTAAGAGATATAGTTTCATTTTATTTGAAATAAAAATTTCACAGATTCTCATTGAAGACAATGTATATTCGTCTTCAATGAAGACGAGTCGGATCCCTTTTCACAAGGAGGCAAGTAGAAGGGCAAATGGGGATCCATTTAGCTTCTCATTTGTCCTCCTACTTGCCTCTTTATAAAAGAAATTTTAACCCATTTTCATTAAAGACGGATATAACCCGTCTTTAGTAAGAACAACTCCAAAAATTTAGCTAAGAAGATGGTTGCAGAAAATTGACAATGGTTGCATGATAAACGCGTTTGGACAAATGATGAATGATAAGAGATTGATGAGAGAGAAAGAGTGAGCAGTAGCTGGCAACCGTTAATTGACGGCTGAGGCGATAATTATGGGGACTTGAAATACTAACACATTACACATTACACATTACACATTGTTCATTCATTCATTCATACTACTTGGATTCTCATTTTATATATTTTTATGTGTAAAGTGGCGTGTAAGTAACACTATTAATTGTTAATCCATACAAGTAATATAATACTTGTATGAAGAGTACAAAAATTTATACAATATGAAAGTTCCTAAATTCTCGTTAAAGACGGATTTTATTCGTCACAAACTGAATACGGATAGTGTTCCTCTCGCAATATGTAAGTGACGAGGACAAATGGATTACCCCACTTGTCCTCTCACTTACATATTGTGAAAGAATTACTATTCGTTTTCAGTTTGTGACGAATAATACCCGTCTTATGTGAGACGAACTGATGAAGTTTGAGTTTAGTTTTGTTTATTCATGGTTATATTTGTTTTAAGTGTAAAACGGGTTTGTATTTATCATTCTTTAAGCATATTGTTTCTTGGAATCTATTTGACTCGTTTCAAATGAATTTGTCCATCATAAATAAGAATATGTGTTCATTTATATTTTGACTTCGATCAAGGCGTTTAGCTAAGCTTTTGAAATTCAGATGAGCTGATCTTCATATACTTATATATACAAATATACAATAATTTTCAAACAAATATGTGTATGTCGTATCACTTTATGGGACGAGCTTATAAATTATATATTACTCCCTCCTAGTCGGTCATTTCTTCCCTCTTTCCTTATTGGGTAAGTCAGGTTTTCTTCCCTCTTTCCCTTTTTGGATGTAGGGTTGTGTGTTTTGTGTGGTCTAAATTCATTTGTATGTGGGGTATTGTATTTTGTGTGGTCCAAATTCATTTCCTTAATTTTTGTGTAAAAGGGAAAGGGGAAGAAATGAATGACTAGGAGAGAGTATTAAAAATTCCAATTCATCTAGACATTAATTGATAGTTAATTATATCATGACTTCTAAATCAATTAACCCCATAAAAAAATACTCCCTCCTAGTCACTTATTTCTTCCCTTTTCTCTTTTACACAAAAATTAAGGAAATAAATTTGGACCACATAAAACACACTACCCCACATACAAATGAATTTAAACCACACAAAACACACAACCCCACATCCAAAAAGGGAAAGAGGGAAGAAAACCCGACTTACCCAATAAGAAAAGAGGGAAGAATTGACCGACTAGGAGGGAGTATAATAAATGAAACATGTCACATTTTGACTTTTGAATCCTCCCTTGTGTGACATTTAAATCAATCTCCATCCATCCAATTTAAACTTTTACTTTTCTTTTTTAGCTGTTCATCTTTAAATTTTCTACATAAAATATTTTCTCCTTTATTTGGTTTATATGGCTAATATGATTTTTAATCACGTATCTTCTTAACTTTCATGTTTCACCACATATTTGTTAACCCTCTTAATTTAGTGTTAAATGGTGGAAAGAGAGTATATAAGATGTGAGATTGACTTATTCTCTAGAACTAAAATTGATTTAAGGATAAGTGTCCAAAAGTAGAAACCATACATCTTAGCTCCAGTGCACTAAAACAGTTGGTCTGATCGAAGATATGACATATCCGTCTTTAATGAAGATGGATCCGTCTCCTTTTATAAGGAGACCAGTGAAAAAGCACGTAGGGAGCTAAATAGATCCCCACTTACCCTTCTACTTACCTTCTTATAAGAGAAAACTCGACCCGACTTAATTGAAGACGGATATATCCCGTCTTCAATGAAAATTTGTGATACTAAAATGGGGCAACCCTTTTATAGGTGTTAGCTTGAGTCTTGAACTCGAACGCTCGGCTTGAGACCCATTTTGTAGTAGAAATTGGCTACAAGTTTTGAGAGATTAAACGTAAATTGGGTCTTATAAGAAAAATGTTATGGCATAGATTTTAAAACTCTCATTGAGTCTTACAATAAAAATTAATTCATTTTAAATTATTGGTACATACCACATCATCCTTTTTATAACTTTGTGTCATAATTTTATTTCTCACTAACTTTAAATCCTTACCTTATGACACATCATTCACTCCATGTCATTCATTATTTTTATAATAAAAATAATGTGTCAGAAAGAGAACTAATTGACATTTTAAGATCGCTAAAGAAAATTGGATAGGAGTACATAAGGCACCATTCTACTCCCTCTAATTCTAAGGAATTGCCATGTTCTGATTTTTGACATATTTACTAAAATTGCCTCATTTTCGTTTATAACATGTTTTTATTAGTGAGAATTACCCTACTTTATTGGCAATATATGTGCGATATTCACATATTATACTTGTAGTCTTGTACGTATGAGTTTTCGCTCTTCTTCATAGTTGCTCAAATCCTTCCCGATGGCAAATTCTTATTTTAGACGACCACTATTAGTCTAAAACTCCAGACGAGTTTTGTGACCACTTTATATTAAAATGTAATCACAATGGTACAACCAATATTACAACTTAGAGTAACTTGTATTCCAAGAGTGATCACATTTAGCAGTAAAATGTTTACAAAGTTGATCTTTTGATTTCAGACGAGAATATGTCGTTTGAAGGGAGACCAGCTCCTTCCCGAAAGCTTAACTTGTTAGTAAACAACCTTACCAAAAATAAAATTTCCCCCCAACAATAATACAATGTATACATTTGCTCTCATTGCATGTAGAGGACAGATATAGCCATATAGGTAAGCAAGACATAGGTAAATCCAAACATAAAGCGCAAAATGAGGAGAGTAAATAATTAGGACCACAAAATAGTTGTCCTCACATACTCAAGTAGAAATTAAGTATAGTGTGTAGTTATGCTTGAGAAAAATAGCATTAAATTCATAAAATTTACTGGTTTTGTTAGCTTGTAAGTTGTAATCATGCTATTACCTTATTTATCATGATGCAGTAAAGTTGGCCACTGCCTTTCTACTGCATGCATGTCTACACATAGTAATGGTATCAATTATGTGTTGTAGACCCAATTGTCATTATTTCCCTCAGCTATGACATGGTAAAGGGTCACACATCCTACCTCAAATGCTATAATATAATGTGAGGGAAAGTAAAGTTTGAGAGGTGAAGGTGTCGATTGTATGCAGCCTTAACTTTGAGGCGATTTCCGAATGACATTGAATCGAGAACTACATTGAAGGACTGTTACTTCACAATAGAAAGAAGCACAACCAGTTTAGTGAGTCATTTTTGCCAATGCTAGAATATAATGGGAGGGAAACTAAGGTTTGCGAGGTAAAGGAATCGTGGGTCGATTGTATGCAGCTTTACCCTTATGAGTTATGATGGCAATACAAAGAAGCGATTTCCGAATGACCCGGTGATGAAAACTGCGTCGAAAACTACATTGAATGATTGTTACTTCACAATAAAAATAAGCACAACCAGTTTAGTGAGTCATTTTTGCTTTATTCCATCATTTACACAACCAAAAATTAACGAGTCTTTGATTGCATTGAAATTTGGAGGCTCCCCTAATTGTAATTTTTTTTTAAATTGTTACTTAGATTTGATAAAACAAAACCAGTTATAAGGACTCGATCCATATCGATTGGAACCATATCCGACAAGAGAAGTCCGACTTTGAAAAGAGGCGCAAATTACTCAATTAGACCTAACAAAAATTTGCTGGTTACAAATCTGTATCCCAAAGTAATCCGTCAACACACTCGGAAAAATGCCCTGTAAGAACTTTACAACCATTGACTGAAAGGAACAAAGATCGACCCAGATAGACAAACTTTCATACAACTTCTAAAAAGATTCAATCTTGTACATTAGTTTTCACTAGTTCGTAACACCTCTAGATACGCCTACGGGTGTTAGAGAGTTGCATAATCTAATTGCATCTATACACATCACAAATACACAATAAATTTACTAAACGCTAACCGTGGCTTCACCTACATTCTTCCGAGGCAACTAATTACAATCATACCCTACTAATAACTTACAGACTGTTTAAACACATTTGCACGGACTAATTGCTAAGATGCACCTAATCAGATCATCAGTCAGATTTGCATCACATCCACAACCTGCAAAAAACAAGCACGATAAGTTTCGGTTGTTTGATGAAGGAATATTGGTTTAGCCACCGGTTGGTAACTAAACTCAGCGAGTACCACCATCATGTCGAAAGAAATTACCCTCACATTATATAAATGCTATCAGTTTCATAGATAATGAAAAAAAATTATACGGAACTTAAAAGGGTTCACAATCATAGATTGCAGTGAAAATCACATCCAAAGATCACGACTGGTGCTAATCATTGTACTACAACCTTCGCTAAAGAATTGATCTTGGAATCAGCCGCCCTATCTTGGTCTATGCAGAAATAGCACCTCAAAATGCTGTAGTGGTAACTTTTCCATAACTCTTATCAGATAGAGATGTCGCAGTCCAAAATTTATATCATGGTTCTAATATAATGTGAAAACCTATGTTGCATTGTTGCGTATAGAGTCCAAATTAACACTTAATTTCCCAATCAACACAACTGAGATAAAACTGATACAACACTATATGGTACTCACCAGATACTGCATTATGATTGCTGGAAAAGATGATTACGAGCTAAAGCATCGCGTATTGCAGAAGAAGTAGTGCTTTCACAACCCAGCAGTTCTTGAAGCTTTGTATCACATAGGACCGTTGAATTCAAAGTGTCCTACATATTTCATATTAAATATATATACATCAGTTGTATAACAGAAACACTTAAACGTCTGGACTCCAGTAAAATTTAGTGCACAAATAAACATAGTGAAGCACTGGTCTTTAGTCTTTACACAATAGTATATGAGTATATGACTACTACTCCCTCCTATTCTTTGGAAGTGTCCACAATTCCTTTTAGGGCGTATTATCCAAAAGTTTCGACTTTCCTATTTGGGATACAAATACCACAACAAATGACTTTACTACCCTCACTATCTGCCACCCTCCTAACCCAGACTCCGCCCCACCTCAACCCACAGGCAGCCCCCACCAAACCCACCAGGCCACCACTTTTCACCCCAGACCCAACATACTTCACCCAACCGTTCTGGAGACTACAGCACCGGCGACCCAAAACCTGAGACCGCCCAGCCTACCGGAACACAACCCCTAACCCACCACTTGAAATCCCCTCACCACTGTTGAACTTCGCTCATCACCAAATCCACCACCCATCAGTTCTAACCCCTAGGCACAAACAACCAGAAGCCACCATTCCAACCAACTCACCACAAATTCATATTCCAAGGCTAGATTCGCGAAAGAAGGGCAGGGGGGACTAGATCATGATAGAGGGGTCTTGGAGGAGTGGGTAGTGATAGGCTCGAACGGGCGGGCTCCAATAGGTGGGTTGTGTAGTGGAGGTGTTGTGAGAGGGTGTGCAAGTGGTGGATGTGGGTGGATGGTGGTAGGTGGGATCTGGTGATATGTGTGGATGAGTCTAGTTGAGATGGATGGGTAGTGGATTGTGGCAGATGGGTTAATTTTGTGGTAAAGATGGGTGAGGTCAGAGTAGTATAGTCATCTAGTTGTTTTCTTACACTTGCCCTCTCCTAAAAGTTGGAACCTTCCAAAGAATAGAAGGGTACAATCCAAAGATTTAGAGCAAAAATAAACAAACCTAGTGAACCACTCTATGTCCACAAGTAAGACATATACAAATAGCAACAAATTTAACGTTGTAAGTCACCGTCTTACGGAAAACATTGAGAGAAGGGGAAATCTAAGAGAGGCATAACAGTGAGAGTCGGTTGTAGACTTGTATCATATCACTAGTATTGAAATTCTCTGAACGATGGAGCACTCCAGTGAAGAATGATCCTTCGCCTATGACACCGTCTCTTTTCCAGATACAAATTACCGTGATTCAAAACACAAGGCAGGGTTAAGTAATGGCCTAGTGGTGATATCATCACTCTCTTGTTGTCTTTCTTCCAGAACTACCATATATATTGTAGTTCCTTCACTTTACCATGATGCCGTTTGCCCTAACCTCACAATCTCATCCCCAGATCCAGTGAGAGAAAAAGGAGAAGTGGTACAATTAGAGGGCAGCGGTGCAAAAGCTAGGGTCGAACCTCATTTGCATGTGCAAGTGCAACTTATGTAAGTTTCTGATATATCGATGGTGCAGATTCAGGGGATACGGAGCAACGTCAAAGCCGCAGTCACAATGAAATCAGTCGGAGTACAGAGAAAAATAGGGGTAAGAAGGGTGAAGATGAGGGTGGTTGCGGAAGTGGAGGTTATGCAGTGGTGATAAATGTGGGGGTCAGATGGGTGGTGACTGTGGTGGGCTTGGTCACGGTGGGTGCTGGTGAAATCAAATTGAAACAATAATGGGAATGTTCGCAATGTCTAACCTAGAATTTCATTTGCCCATTAAGTTCCCAATTTTATGCAGGAGCTGGAGCCTGAGCATAAAGCTCAGATAGTGGGAAGACATATAACTAATGAACATTGAAGTAATATGTAAAAAAGATGTGGCCTGACAACAACAATCTATCTGCGACAGATGGAAAAACAGTGGGATTTCCCAAGGAGTTGAGCACAACATTGCTACATTCCGTGGAAGATAATCCCTATACTTTAAAATGATGGCAATGAAGACAAACAGAAGATTATTTTGAAAAGAACAAGCTAACTTGGGATTGTATGTTAGATTTTTCAGAACACTTCTACCAATAAAGTATACTCCATAAATTTTAAAACTGAAGTTCTGTTTATAGGTAAATTTGACTGAATTTCACAGTCTTAACTCATCTCTGAAACAACAAAACCAACATTTGTAGATATAGGGAGTATACAAAAAAAATCCACAGTTAAACAAAAGGTTACAGCACAGAAAATTTTAGCTCATGGAGTCAAATTTCAAACGGATGCAAACTCACCTCCAAACCTTCTGTCTTAATGTGATCTTCAATACGCTTATACACATCCGACTGAAGCATTTCCTTCTTGTTGGTACCAAAGAACTTTGCAAGGGCTTCCGAAATCACAATAGAAGGAGGAGGAAGCTCAGAGCTTGGAACTTGAGGCTCAGAGCTTGGAACTTGAGGCTCAGAGCTTGGGACATGAGGCTCCTCAACCTTCAATTTCTTCGATTGTTGTCCTAAGTCCTCTGCAACCATCAGAATATGGACTCAAAACATAACTTAAGGGGAACAAATTCAATACGATAATTACCAAATCCAAGTTACGTACTTTTAGGGTCGAGGGGAAGGATGTGTTTTGACAGCAGCTTGTTCATCTGAAACATGTCAGTACAGTCGACTTCAAATACCAGTCTCAGCTCTTCATTGCAAATTATCTTTCTCTTGTTACTTGGATCTTGAAGATTGTTCTTCCTTATATACGCCCAAAGCTGCTTTACGATCTACACCATATAAAAGCATATATAAGTACAAAAGAGAAGAGATGTCTTTTGGCAACAAAAAAAGCATAATTACTACAAGGTAAACAACATTACACCTCTGTTCTGGGCATAGTAGGTTGGCCAACAATTGCCTGAAGCTGAGGTGTTACGCCACAGAGTTTATTTAGCCCACCTGGACCTCCCCTTCTTTTTGGTTTTTGGCTACTGCAGTAACGGTTAAAAGCCTTGTGAGTAAATTATAATATGTTAAAACTTGAAAGGAACTAGTGAAGTACAAATCCTTTAGTTGTAAGGGAACTTCACACCCACGAACAGATATCGTGTGAGGCACTTTATCTTCATTCTTCAGTTTAAATATATAAGAGGGCTGGATGTCATGCTATCCTCAAACGTGAAATACTAGTGCATCATTTTAAATACTAGGACAGAAAAAAGAAATGTAGCATAAAGGGACACTTACGAGAACAGGACATACAAACTAGTCTGGAGCATTCTAAAAGTATGCTCGATAGTTATCAAGCATAAAACTGACCACAAAACCAACTACTCTGTAACGTAATCCAAGGAGTGGTAGAAAAACTTCTGCAGCGATTAAGGTAACGTGGCTATAAGCTTTAGGGGCTTATGCACAAGGACAGAGTGAGCCATAAGAAGCTTGTAAGTAAGATTGAATGAATCATTCAGAACTCGGATACACCTTCGGTGGTAACATTATACATGAAAGTTAATATCCTCAAAAGCATCCATCACAACCGTGAGTCGTGACATAAATGTATTCCTTTAGCTATCTTAAAATCTTGATACAAATTGAACTCCGAGACAAAATGGTTTCAGTCTACTAAGACTATCTATCTAAAAGAAGCAGAGCTCGACACAGCTATATAGAATCCATAGCCCAATTCAACACAAAAGATCAAATCTTTTTAGCATAAAACTCCATTACAAAGAGTCTATATGAATGAGATATTCGAATAACACCTTTAAGGAACGATTATTTTAGACTTAAATCTACCTCAACTGAATGCCTGAGAATGAACTAAACTGAAGTGCTGAACTAAACTTGTGGAACCTGAACTGGACCGAAGTGAACTGAAATTAAGTCCAAAAGAACCCGGGCCGAAATTCCATCATATAATATGAACCCTAAAACACAAATCCCCAATCTCATACCTTCCCTACTCTACAAGCAACATACAAAAAGCACCCCTAAATCTTCCAAACCAAACAAAAGTACAAAACACATCAAAAGCTCAAAACTTGAGTAAAAACAAACAAAACCCAACCCACATCAAATTAATCACCCAATATCACAAACTCAAATTCTCAATGAAGACGGACAAATTTCATCTTCAGCTGAAGACGGGCCGGTTAAACTGGCCACATTTGGTCAGTCTTCAGCTAAAGATGGAATTCCGTCTTCAACGAGACTTACTGTATCACAAAAAAAACAACAAAGCTAAAAACTTTCGTATAAATAAACAAAACCCACATCAAATTAATCACCCAAAATCAAAACCAAACCAAAAAAACTAAAAACTTTAGTAAAAACAAACAAAACCCACATAAATTAATCACCCCAAAATCTTTACAAAAATAAAATAAAATTGAAAAAACAAACCTATCTCTTGCAGTAGAAATAGTAGAACTAGCATCACCAACAACATTACTACCAACAACACTACCAGGTTGCGCAAAACTAATCTGAGTGGGCCCCCTTGGAAAATGCGATTGATTATAAAACACATGGGAATAACCTTGTGCATGAGGATGCAAATTAGGGTTAGGGTTTATCGACGAAATTGGGGAAATTAAAGGTCGAGGAATTGGGGGAATTTGAGGAATTGGGGAAAAGAGAAGAGAAATATGTGATCGAATGAAATCAATTTTATGAGAAAGATCAAACCCTAAATTGGATTGAAGACGAAGGATGACATCATTAAGGGAATTGAAGGAATTAGGGTTAGTTTCCCTAAAAAGGGATTCTAAACCTTCTGCTATTTCTTTGTCGGAAACCATTATTTATAATTAATTAATTAAAGGGTTTATTGTTGTTGTTTTGTGTAACTGAAAAAACTGAAAAAACGGAAAAAACGGAAAAATCCACTCTTTCACTCTCTAGAAGTGTCACTACAACTAAGAACTCTTCTTTGTTTCTCTCCTTTTGTGTCTTTTGTGTTTCTTTTTCTGAGATTTGGAGAGAGATAGTGAGTGAGATAGGGATAAACTATAAAGTAGTGCGCGCGTGCAGTTCAATGGATAATGCTTCTCTAGTTAACTCTATTGACACTTGCTTTATCCGTCTTCCGGGTCAGGTTGGCAGTCGGCTCTTATAAACAAGTAAGTGAGAAAATAAGTAGGTTCTTACTTGCCTCTTTGTAAAAGACAACCTGATTCGTTTTTACTAAAGACGGATAGACCAACTATAAAATGGTAGATGGGTTAATATAAGACGGGTATATCTGGTTTAAGGCGATGATTAAATATACTCATGTGGAATGTTGACAAAAGCAAAAGCATGGTATATAGGAGAACGCAAATTCTTATTTCAGACGGACCATTTCCGTCTGAAAAATATGACGGGATTATGTTGTCACTTTTTGATAAAATGTAACCACAGCTTATATCAACTTGTTTTCAATAGTGGTTACAAAATCGCGTCTTATTACTTCAGACCAAAATGGTCCGTCTGAAGCAAGACCACAACTTATATCACATGTTGACGGATACATCCGTTGTAAGGAAGACAAGTTGAGCAGATAAAAATAAGTCAGAATGCGGTATATTTTAGTGTAGACACGTAAAATTTGTCTAAGTGCCACGTCGGAAGTCAAAAGTCAAAATGTTGACCCGTCAAAGGAAAATAAACTAATATAATTGATTTGGACGAAATTATATTAAATTAGTCCATTTTAGTTATTGTAAATCCGGCTCGCTTATTTAAGTGATAAAACCCGTCAAATGGGTCAAATTCACTAAGACGGGTCAATCTCGCCTAGATGGGTCAAATATGCTCACATGGGCCAAAAAGACTACCAAGTCCATTAAGTGGAGAAGCCAAGCCTCTCATTTCTTATAAATACCCCACTTAGCTCTCATTTTGAGACTAATAAAAAAGAATCACAAAAAAGAACCACCACACAAACACAAAAACTACACTAGAGAAACAAAACCTCTCTAGAACAAAAACCTCTCTACAAAAACCTCTTCCAAGAGAAATATTTAGAGAAAGACTACTCTACAATCTGACGTCAAGCATCCATTGCAAGTCATTTGAAAAGGAGAAATCAAATCAAGCGAAGGAGAACGAAGTCTTCAAATCAAGATCCTCCTTTAATCTGTCTATTCATCCAAATCGCGGAAATCGAATCAGTAGAATAACTAGTAGTTTGTACCCGAAATCATTTAAATTAATAAAAATTTACTTTGTTGCATTCTTTTGTGTTTTCTCTACACATTTGCAGATCTACACGAATTTATTGTTACAGTTAGTTTATTGGTGGATCAATTTTTAATGGTTATTATTAAGCTATTCAGTAACAAAGTCCAGGTTGGATGGATGGGGTTCGGTCCGTCGGAAAAAGGGTCAAATTTCGGTCATCTGTTTGGATATTAGTTGGGTCATTTAGGGTTGATTCAATTTCAACATAGTTTCAAGCATTTGTTTAGATTCTACTAAAAAAAAATTGAGTTAGTTTTAACATAGTTTAAGCATTTGTTTACATTCTATTAAATAATAATTTTATTTGATGATTAATCGTCCATTTATTCTTCAATAACAATTAGCATAGTCACAAACTAAATTATTCCCTTTACGAAATGATTGTCGAAAAGAAATGTAAAACTAATAGGAAATACTATTAGCTAAAGTGTTTTGAGTTTCATAAAAGAATTGTCTTCAACTAAACGAAAAGCCATCAATACAAGATGTTAATTTAATAATTTGTATGTCTATATAGAACTATAAAAGTGAGAGTTTACAAGAGATTATCAACCAAACAAATTTTAATATTGTAAGTTTGTAACTCACTAGAACTTTCAATTTCAATATTTTCCAAGTGATTGTACGTATTTTATTAGTATCTTTCACATTTTTAGGGTCACCACACGACTTTTTCTTTCTCCACCAATTTATTTTTACCACAAGCTAAATGTAGATAACAATAAAAACATTATTTTCTTATCACTTCTTATTATTTTGTGGTAAAAATTTCTCAATTCAAATACAAATGTGATCTATCTCACAATATTTTATTCTTGTTTCTTTGAATTATGCTTTCTCTATAATATTTTAACACAGTTATAATATATTTCATATTTTTCATTTTCATCTAAATTAATTTTGTTACATTGTTTGCTCTTGTTCAATTCCATCATTGATTTTGTAGCAAAAATATTAATTTTCTTATAAAAAGTTATTATACTTTAATAAGAAAAAATATTTATATTCAACAAATTTTTTTGATATTGAACTCTCTTGGGAGGAATAAAAATATTATCTTAAAATGGGTGAAACAATTGATCCAACTTCATCTACCCATGAGAGTGAAGGTGAAGGAGATTCAAGCAATTTTAGTAGACAACCAAGTGAAGCATCAATGTATGCCACAGAAGAAGATGAAGATGAACTAAATAAAATACAATTAGGTCCAAAATGCAGTATTAGACAACATCTCGAAAAAGATAAGGTTTTATTCAACCTTTTTCTAATTATTTCGCTAGTAATAAACTTGTGTAAGAGCCCTTACACGAGCTGAGCCCTTACACAAGTATTATGTTATATCTGTGTAAAATCGTATTATACAAGATTAATGAACTTTTTTTCACTAAACAAAAGATTAGCATTATCACAAACGTCATTTGTTTTCATGATTTAACTTTTTATTCTTAGGATGATGAGAGTTTAAGAAAGTGGAAGGAACAACTTCTTGGAAATGTTGATTTTAACTCTTCTGAAGGTATGTATTAATTAATGTATATAGCTTCCTTGATCAATTAATTATTCAAATTTGACTTAAAACACTCAGAGTTTAGTTTGTAAGCAATATTTTTCTACAAAATTATTGAAAATAACAAGCATAGTTCACCTAATTAAAGAATTGTTAAAAAATTATATTATTTCATTTGGATATTTATAGCGTTACATAATGACTCGAATGATCGACAAAAAGAAAGGAATTATTAATAGTATTCTCACACGCCACTATATACACTTTTTTTATCGGTGAAAACTTGAATTACGATATTATACAATATAGCATACAGAGTAGTAAATAATCCGTATTTTCTATGTTTTTTGTTCATGATTGGATTGTTATGATATTAATATATTTTGCGCGAGCCTGAACTAATCTAAATTTTGACAAATTATTTTCATATTTTGTATTTTTTTTCATACAAGTTTTTATTTAGGCTACGTAAATTGTTAAACTCTAGTAATGGTTGTATCGTATCGTATATACCCCTATTAGAAGCACAAATTCCGAGGTGGCTCGATAAAATACATTTTGTATTAACTTTTTTTATTATTGCAGAAACACTTGAACCAGAAGTAAAAATTCTAAGTTTGACAATATTATCTCCTGGTAGAGAGGAAATTGTTTTACCATTACCCGAGTCAGGTGATCCACAAGGCACATGGTTTACTTTGAAAGAAGGAAGTCCTTACAATCTACGATTTTGCATTCTAGTCAGTAATAATATTGTATCTGGCCTTCGATACACCAACACTGTTTGGAAGAAAGGTCTTAAAGGTACTCGACTTATTCCATCCGTCTTTCTTAAGATCGACATATTTATTTTAAAGTTAAAATGAGCCAAATATAATAACACCTCACTTTACAAAATATGAGACTACTGTTTTATCTCATCTATTTTATTTGACCAATTGTAAGTTTACGATGGATAAACTCGTCATTTAAAAAATTTCTTTTGTCTATGTAATAAATATTTGTCTAATATTACAATTTACAATCAGTAACTTTGAGAATAATTTTTAGTTGACAGCACCAAAGAAATGATCGGAACATTTAGTCCTCAAGCTGAACCATACACACATGAGATACCAGAAGACACTACACCATCGGGTTTTTTCGCAAGAGGCTCATACACAGCTAAATCAAAGGTAAATAAACGTGTCAATCACATCTGATACTCTCTCGATCAGTCAATTATTTACCTTTGTTTTTTAAATATTTTATCGTAAAACAGATCTTAAACAAAAGTAACTCGTGATTTTTCTTTCATATATCTAGTACAAGTTCATCTAGAACTAACTTTTGATTCCATCCATTTTACAATTTTCAGTTTCTTGATGATGATAACAAGTGCTACTTGGAAATCAATTACACATTCGACATCCAGAAAGATTGGAGCAACTAGATTTTATATTCTCCAATGCATGTACTTTGTTTCCCTTAGTCTTGTGGAGCTATTAGAGTAAACACATTGTCATTATATTTCATTAATTACGATAAATGTATAAGAGGATAAACAATAATGACTTTGTAGCCTCTTATAATAAGAGTTGCTATCTATCTACAATAAGTTCTAGAGATTTGCTTTCTATATAAGTACACTTGGAATGTCGGAACCCTAATCTGTCTAAAGTAGTATCTATTATTTAAGAAGTTTTTTTATGAGTAATTTGATTGATCTCCCAATGAAATTATTGTCCACTTTGTTATTCACTAAGTATAAGTGTATAACTACAAATGCTCTCCTACTATTCTCTTGGTTTTGTGCCAAAAACAAAGGTATATAAATGACATAACGGAGGGACTATAAGCATAAATAAGATCAGGTAACTGAAGCATTGCATTTTATAATTATTTGGTTAAATAAGTTATTTGTCAAACACTTATAAAAAAATTATCGTAGATGAAATTAATTTTTTGTCAAATAAGCTACATTAAATATATACCTTATCAAACATAGTCTAAATGTTTCGAGTTTGGCAAATAACTTATTTAGAATCAAGGCTACATGAAATGAAATACTAACAAGGGTAACCTTTGAGAAATAAGGTATCCAATCTTATTTATTTTACTTTCTTACACTTTCAATAATCTATAATATTTTATCGTAATTGGTCATTCACGGACGTCTTTTACTCAATCATGGACATTTTTTCATAAAGTTGACATACACTACCCTTTCCTATCCTCTCTCCCCCTAACTATTAACCCTCCTGTTACTGACCCCTCCAATCATAGTGCTTTAACCTCAAATCAGCCACCCACCGAACGACTCTCACTCGTCGGATGAGACAACCCATTAAAGTATTGCCAGCCGGAAACAACCCACTCACCAAAACTATTCATTCCCGCTTAAACATCCACCATGGCATGAACTATTGTTAAAATTAAAAGGCATATGTCATCCTACCATGCATACATTTACACTACAAGAAATCTTGTTTCAGGCGACTGTTATAAGGCGACTGATACAAGTAGTCGCCAATTTAGCGACTGAAAATAGAATATGGCGACTGAAATCAGTCGCCAAATTGGCGACTGAAACCATCCCCTGAATTTCATCAAAAAAACTCGGGCGACTGAAATCAGTCGCCAAATTGGCGACTGATAAGCCACTTGGCGACTGATTTCAGTCGCCCTTTTGGCGACTGCCAGATCAGTCGCCAAATTGTCTATTATCCAGAACACGCAAAACTCATCCGCCTTCAACTTTACTCATTTCCTTCAATCACCCGAAACCCCCATTTCCTTTACATAATCGCCACCACCACTACTCCATTTACTTAACCACCTCTCCGACCACCACTCCGACACTAGCTCCACCGATATCACCACCGTCCTCACCAACAAACTCCGACTCTTATTCTATTTCCGTCACTTTTCTTTAATTAGGTGCGTCTTTTGCTCTCCTAAATCTAATTTCTTAGCTTGTTTGTTTGTTTATTTTATGATTTTAATTAGTGTTATGATGTTTATGTATAATTTGTGATGCTTACAAAGTTCTAATGGTTAGTTAGTTAGGGTTTGTGTAGGTTGATGGTTAGGGTTTATATAAATTGGGGGTTTTGTGAAATTGTTAACATTATGTTAATCGAGGTTGTAATTGACAATGTATTGGTGTTTTTGATGATGTTAGGATTGTTGATTGACTAAATTAGTATAAATGGGAGTATTATTGATGGTAGAAAGTTAGTATTCCCTCCGTCTTATTCATTTGTTTGCCCTTTAAATTATTTTTTATGGTTGTTTTAATCAAAAGGCAAATAAATAATTGTGATGGAGGGAGTAGAATGTTAGGATTTTATAATTAAAGTGTGTATGTATTAGTTTGATAGTTGTTTAGTATCCATGTTGATAATGTTATTAATTAGAATGATAGTAGTTTAATTAGTGATATGTTAATTTTAGTATAGTTAGTATCCATGTTGACAATATTATTGTTTGGTTTATTATTGATAATAGATATGTTCCTAGAGTTAGTAATAATTGATAATCAATATTGTTGTAATTATTGTTGTGTGGGTTAATGTTTAGATTAAAATGAAGAGGTTGGAACGTACATGGATGTACGAAGATAGACTTGATAAGAAAAGACGTCCTACCGCTAGATTTATAAAGGGGGTTGCCGAGTTTATTGAATTTGCTAGACAACAAGACGAGTATGATTTAGTAGCAAAGAAACTTAGGTGTCCTTGTATTAAATGCAAAAACATGAGATATCTACATGACATTGAGGTTCAAGAACATCTTTATACAAACGGGTTTTGTCCAAACTACTACAATTGGATTTCTCATGGAGAATCATATTTTTCACTTCCCGAACAATCTCAAATCCCACAAAATGAGAACCCATATAGAGATATGGTAGTTGATGCATTTGAGTCTAATATTTTCAATAATGATCATATACCAATGAGTGAAGAAGAACCACACCCACAAGCAAAAGCCTTTTTTGATATGTTAAAGGCGAGTGAAAAACCATTATATGAAGGGAGCAAAATGTCATTGTTAGAAGCCGCCTCTAGGATAGTAACTTTGAAATGTGAGTACAATTTGCCATTTACTTGTGTTGATGGCATTGCTTCTTTGATTGAGGATGTTATCCCCGATAATAATGTCATGACCCGATCATTCTACAATACCAAAAAAGTAGTGAAAGGTCTAGAACTTCCGCATTACAAGATTGATGCATGTCCCGATGGATGTATGCTCTTTTGAAAGGATGATGCTTTACTTGACAAGTGTAGTAAATGTGAAAAGGCTAGATATAAGACAATTGAGGGAAGTATTGTCTTGAAAGGTAAAAAGGGAAAGAATGAAAAAAAGAGAGGTGAAAAGAGTAAGAAACCAATACCCGAAAATCCCGTAACTTACTTTCCTCTAGCTCCTAGACTTCAAAGAATGTTTGCTACCAAAAACATTGCCGAGCAAATGAGATGGCACAAGGAAAATCCTCGTACTCCGGGAAAGATGTGTCATCCGAGTGATGGAGAGGAATGGAAGCGGTTTGATATGCTTTACCCCGACTTTGCTGAGGAACCCCGTAATGTGCGACTTGGCCTTTGTACGGATGGTTTTGCTCCATTTGGCCAGTTTGGTAGAAAGTACTCTTCTTGGCCCGTAATGGTCACTCCATACAACTTACCACCTTGGTTATGTATGAAAAAACAATTCATCTTCTTGTCACTAATTATTCCTGGCCCTGATAATCCAAAAACCGCCTTAGATGTTTATTTGCAACCTTTGGTGGAAGAATTGAAACAATTGTGGGAGGTAGGTGTGCAAACATATGATGTGTCTTTAAAGCAAAATTTTCAACTAAGAGCTTCATTGTTGTGGACCATTAATGAATTTGATGATGATAATGATTAATTGGGTAAAGATATATTTATATATATTTTAATTAAGTTTTTTATGTTATTTGATGTTTTTTTATGTTATTAACAGCTTATGTTTGTTTTTTTATGTTATTAACCGTTTCTAACAATTTGAATATTTGTGTACTTGTAGATGGCAGGAGGTCGAGGTAGACAACGTGGCGGCGGTTCAAACAGACGCCGTAGTACTTCTTCAGTCGATGACGAGGAGGAGATGGAGATTATTGATCAGCAGAGTCCGGTAGTGGTCGAGGAATCGACCAATGACGAGTCCTCGGATCAGACATCGGAGACGATCCAGTTCACGCCGGAAGGGAAGATGATACTTGATCCCGCGGGGTTTTGGTAAGACAACCACCAATGTCTTTAATTTATTAGTTTATAATTATATTACATTATTATTTACCATAAATGCATACTATTCCATAATTTATTTTTCAGGTTTTCGTCTCAAAAGGTTGTACGCGGTTGTACTCAGAGTACAAAGCAGAAGATGACGGGAGTTGCTCCTACTTGTTGGACCAAGGCTACCTCTGCACAAAAAGAGGAGTGGTTCAATAATTTTAGGGTATATTATTTTTGTTTATATTTTCTTATATTATTATAGTTTTTAATTAATAATTTATTTTACTAATACTTACCTTTTAAATTGTAGAAAACATTTGACTGGCCGGCCGGAATAGAGTATATTGTACGTCAAAGGTACAATGAGACGTGCACTAGACGGTTAAGGGACAACATGTATAAGGTTGTCAAGAGGAAGAAGGAGCCGGAGCATATGAGAGGTATTTAATTGTTTTTGTTATTTGTATATATATAGTTATATTTTTACACATTTTATCATATTTTATAATACTTATTTAACTTGTAGGTGGTGCATATGAAGATATGCTTAAGTATCGTGAAACTGAGGAGTTTCAGGCTAGGTCGGCCCAAGCATCCAAAAATAAAAAAGGAGGAAAGAAAGATGGAGCGGCTGAGCCGTCGCATCACGCAGGATCTCGATCTTTCCTTAGCCTAGTTTTGGGTGTAAGTTATAATTTCCACTTTTTCCTCCATTTGAAAATTATAACTTAAATTCTTTTTATTATTAAAATTTTCTTATACAAGTCTTTAATTTTTTCTTTTAGAAGGGTAAGAAGAAAAAAGCTAACACGCCCACAGCTCCGGAGCTCTTCCTTGACACCCATTCCCGGCTCGAAGACAATAGAAGATATTGGATCAAACCAAAAGATAAGGAATTATATGTAAGTTTCAAGCATTTTTGTATTTTTACAATAAGTTCGATTTTTTGAATGTTTAACCAATATTTTAGCTATTTTTAATAACAATGTTTATATTTTGTAGGAAGCATTTTCCGCCGAGAAACTTAGGCATCCCGATAAACCCGATAACGAGATTTGGTTCGACTTAGTAAAGGGTTTCAAGAAGGGGAACGTCTACGGGATTGGGTCGGCAAAGAACGTATTTTACGAAACTCCAAGGGGAAGAATGTCGTCCACCTCAAACCAAACATACGAGCCGACAGTCGTGGGAAGACTCCAAGCCGCACTTGACGAGGAAAAAAGAAAAAGCGCGGAAAGGGATGAAGAAATAAGGATAATGAAAGAGAAATTCAAGGCTTGGGAAAGCAGGTTTGAGAATTGCAACCAAGGTCCCCCTCCCTATCGCCGGGATTATGATGAAGGTAATGGAAGTGGTGGATTCCAGGCCGAATCCAATATAAACCTTGGCTTCTGATATAGTTTAGAAACTTGTTACATGAAACAATTTATGGTTGAAACAATTCCGTTTAAGAAAATTTGTAAACTTGAAACAATTTTTTTTATCTATATGAGAATGTTGGTTTCACATCGTGTTGTTGTAAATGTGTGAAATCTTTGTGTTTTCTTGTATACTTGCAGGTAGGGTATGATGGTATGGTATGGTAGTATGAAAACGGAAATTTTCATGCAATATCACAGGTATTTTGGCGACTGAAATGTTCATTTGGCGACTATTTTCAGTCGCCAAACCCCCTGTATTTTTACAAACTGAAAATCCATTAGCGACTGCTTGGCGACTGAAATCAGTCGCCAAATTGGCGACTGAATACTATGGTAGTCGCCAATTTGGCGACTGATGGCGACTGATGTCAGTCGCCAAATTGGCGACTACCATAGTATTCAGTCGCCAATTTGGCGACTGATTTCAGTCGCCATATTCCCAAATTGGCGACTATTTTTTCAGTCGCCAAATTTGGCGACTGAAAGTAGTCGCCCGAATGTTTTTTGGCGACTAATGACAGCGACTAGGTCTTGGCGACTGATTTCAGTCGCCAAATTGATTTTAGCGACGGAAATCAGTCGCCAATATCAGTCGCCTGAATGTTGTTTTCTTGTAGTGTTAACTACTCTGTAGATTTATTAATTTCATTAATTAATTTGTGGATTATAAGTACAAATTTGTCTCCAGAAATTATTTACCCTTATTGCTAAAAGTGTGTGGTGTGGTGTGTTGGTTGCATTAAAACCATGTTTGAGCGGATGTTACGGAGGGGGAGGGGCTAGGGCGAGTGGTGAAGGGGGCGGATCTGGGCGGCATATTTGGGCGTCGAGAGGAGGGTCGTGGCTGGGCGACGGCAACGGCAAGGATTGGTTGTTGAGGCAGAGGGAGAAATTGAAAGAGATAATTAAAATGAGAGGCAAACTGAATAGGATGAGTGTTGAAAGGGTAAGGGTAAATTGGTCAATGATGTCCATAAATGAGTAAAATACGTCCATGAAAGAGAACACCCTATTTTATATATGTGCTTGTTTGTAAATCATGGGAATTGAAGAATCCCATGAATGACATACAAAATTGAGACTTGTTTTGGTTCCCCATTTTTTCTCGGCATAATATAGGAATTCCAAACTCCAAAGAATTTCCAACTCCTCCATAATATAGGTGTTTGATATCCAACAACTTTCCTATATAATCCGTGCTAAATGTGCTATAGCATAGCACTGATCTAAGAAAAAAGAGATGCCCAAAGATAACATCTAATTTTATTTATATTTTTAGCAAGCCGATATTTTATGATGAAAACTTAATATTTTTAAATGCGAGATCTATTGGGCTTTTTGTCATTATAAAATTTCAAGTTATCAAAATAATTAAGTAATCTATTGGGTTTTTTTGTCATTGGACTAATCTTATGTGTAAAGTGGTGTTACACAACAATTTGTGAAATCTCTAATCCTCTTTAACTGGTCATCGGGTCGGGTAAGTCATAGGTGGGCGAAGCGCCAGGCGGCTCAAAATCTGCTAGTGCCTGGCACACATGGGATGCAGGCTACGCTGGTACAACGAACTGACAAGACCACGCTTTGTTACTTATTTTTAATTTTATGCTTTTTCGCTAGCTAAAGTGGTCCGTGCTAGCAACGACGAGGCCTGAACGAGCCTGTGTATTGGGGAGTCCTAAGCCTGGTTGTGGGGTGTGCTGGCCAAAAGGTGGCCCATCGATCAGTCGGGTTGAGCCGGGTCCGAACTATTTTGACCACATCGCCCACATGTATATCTTCAAGTTGTACCACCTTAGTATTATAGGACGAATTTGATAAGTTATCATTTTATTTTATTTTCTATTTGGTTGCATTGCGTTTATTGCTAAAATTTAGTTGCGGCGTATTGTGCTATATATGCAAACAAAGTTTTGTCAGAGTGTAAATATGTGTTTTTTTATATTTATGGCATTTTCCAGTAAAATGCCTCAATTTAAGTTACTATTTGAAATAAACACCTAATTATTTATTTGCTAATAATTGACCTGTTTTATAAACCTGACACGATCAAACCCGGTTTTAAAGGCAAAGACCCGTGACTCGTTTGACCCGAATCCGAATTGACCCGTTATCTTAGGTTTGAAACCCAATCCGGCCCGCTCCTTATTCTGTCACGATTCGTACAACCCAAACTGAAATTCAACCCGCCCGACCCGTTTGAGAGGCCGGTGTATATAATCCCAATTGAGTCATTATTACTCTCTAGTTTATTACAAGTGATAAAAAGAAAGTTGGGTAAATACTAAATAGAGCCAACCCTAGATTTGCTTCATCATTGAACAGAAGCGAATTAGGCAATATGGAGAGGGCTTTGAAGGGTAGGATAATTCAGGTCAGATTTTCGATAATTAATCTATTTTGTTGCACTAATTTATACCATTAACTTATATTTAGTCGAATATTTATTTATTTATTTTATTGGGGAAATCCGGATAATTGTAAGAATGTCGAATTCAAATGCTTCATTGAAAAGATGTAGTAGTGTTTCGGTTGCGAATGAAATTAGTAAACCCGATGACGAATGTATAGACATTACGAACCTCTATCGTCCTGTGAAGGGTATGCGTTTGGCTGTAATACCCTTTTTGTCTAATTATGGTAATACAACTTCATTGGTTAGCTGTTGTACTGGTAAACTTGTCGGTTTCGATGTCGTATGCGGAAAACACATTCTCATATGCTGTGTCTCTCCCTCTGTTGACAAGGAACATCACTATTTTCACGCCATAATGGATGCATACTTTGACTTACCTCGTGACAACTTTGAGATGGTTTTAGTTGCCAGTTCCGATTCTAGTAAAGCCGCTTTTGATGAGTGTTTTTCGGAATTGCCCTGCTTTGCTATACCATTCTCTGACTTGGACACCCGTCGTAATATATGCTCCTTCCTCCACTTGAATTTTTCCAACAAGACCACCAAACTACCCTCTATTTTGGTTGATCCCGAGGAAACGGTTTTGCACTACCTTGCAAATCCTTATCGTTTTACCATATACGGGTCTGAGTGGTTTCCCTTTCGTGACTGTGATATTGAGGCCATTCGTGTACAAGATAGGATCTTGAGGTGCAGGTTGGATCCCTTGCATAAGAAAGGGCTCCAAGGTTTTGCTCCTGAAGGTGTTATGCGGGATGCTCTTATAGACGAGCCACTCTCTCTCTATAGGGATATTCTCCTTTGCGAACCCTCTCTAGCTATCCCAAGAATTGGGTCTATTGGTGGAGCTGATGTATCAGTAACCGTCTTGGAGCTCAGCAAGAAGCACGTGGGGTTGTACTTGTGCCTTGAACAGGGCCACGGTTGCCTGCAGAATCTTATCCGTCTTCATCGGAAATGCATTAAAAAAAACTTGGAGCTTGAGATACTTGTAGTCTGTATACCTCGTTTGGACCCTACAAACTCATTTCCTGAAAAACTCATCGAGAATTTGAGGCGTCGAAATATCACATCGTGGTTACTATTTCCCAACCACAGCAAGGTTTGGCGCAGATTGTGGCGTGTTTTTAGCCTGGAATATTTGGAGGATAGGTTGATCATATTGCCACCGGATGGCAAACATGGGGAGCTGGAGGGAAGGGGAGTGATAGAACAGCTGGGAATATCGGAGTATCCGTTTACAAGAAGCACAATCTTGGAACGAAGGTTCACCGCTCTAAGGTCACTCGCCCCTGCTTCCTTATTTGAAGGTACTAGTAAAAACCGCACTTGCCTGACTCGTAAAGGTAAAAAACTCAACGTGCGTCAGTCTTCGCTAGAAGGTAAGAAATTGCTTGTATACCTCGACTGGCTTCAGTTATCGGATGACCGAGGTAAACTTTGCCGCCGTCTGATGAAGCTTTACCCTATGATTAAGGCCAAGGGCTGGGAAGTTGTGTTTGTTACTTTGGATCGTCAACACAGACGTCCACATGTGCTGTTTGCTAAGATGTTATGGCCGATTATGCCTGTCCAAGAAACTTGTGAAACTTGTGTGCCCCACAAGCTGATTTTCGAAGGCGAGGCTAACTATGGTAATCAAGTCATTGCGTTCAGAGAAGATGGTAAGATTGTTTCAAGAGAGGTTATGAAGGATCTAATGAAAAATAAGCTCAATGGTTCTCTGTTTCGTGATAATCTGTATGAAGAGATCGCTGCTAATTTAGTTTGTTTTAAAGGTTAATTTAACTCCTACTCAATATGGTAGCCTTTAAGGTTGTTCTCCAGGTTCTTTAAGACTTGGTCGAGCGGTGCTGCGGGCATAACGGTGCATCAGTCGGCTGTTTTGCCGCAAAGACTATCTTTCGTTGTTTCGTTCAGGATGGATCCCTTGGTGGTTGGTTTTTCATTTTATTTTTAAAATGTACTTACTCCATTCAACTCCATTCTACCAAATTATTTTTTCACGTTTACCGAGACATGTTTTACGCGATAAATATCGTTAGCTACGTGTTTGCAAAAATTATAAAAGTTGGATATTAATAATGTACTCGTAAAGACGAATCAAACAAGTTCACACATGAATATATTTTCACTTATATATTGAGAGAAAATTACAATTAGATGCCGACTCATGAATAGTGTGCAAAAATGAAAGTGGTAGAGTGGAGTTGAAGGGAGAAAGTATTTTTTTACTCACACATATAGGCTTCTACTCCTCAATTTACCCCCACAGTTTGTACTTTTTCCTGTTTGGAAGGACATTCATGTGTTTTTCATTTGAGACGGTCTTCTTGAGTAGGAGATTAGTAAGTTGGTGGTCTTACTTTCTACTACCTCCATTCAACTCCACATGGTATGTATCTTTTTGTACACTATTCACAAGTGAGCATTCAACTCCAATTTTCTCTCGATATATAAGTGAAAATATATTCAAGTGGGATCTTGTTTGATTCGTCATTAGAAGTACATTAAAAATATCTAACTTTTATAATTTTTTCAAATACGTAGCTAAAGTTATTTACGATGCAAAACATGCGTTGACAAATGTGATAAAGCAATAGTGTAGTGTAGAGTTGAATGGAGGGAGTATATTTGAACTCGTTCAATTGGCGGTAAATTTTGGTGTTTGAGTGTGGAAGGCCGGCGGCTTTGCACTTCTGCTATTTTCAGCTGCAAATCCGTCATGGAACAGGGTTCAGATAAGTGGAATGGTGGCTTGGAGCGATTATGGAGGACGATGATGTCAGATTAGTTCTTCAATTGCCGCTTAGTTCATGGAAGCCTGTCATATTGCTTTACTCGTGACCATCAGATTTTGGGTTTTTTTTCCAAGCTGCTATTTGACGTCGACAAATTATTAAATAACGCCGACAAATGTAATGAACTTCCTAATTTACTTCTCACTATATTATCTCCAACATAAATCACTACATTTCAAAAAAAATATAATATAACTAAAAAATATTTAGGAGGATTAAAATAACATCGTCATCTTTTTAATAACCGTTTCAATTCCGCCAACAAAATCAACGAATCAAAAACGAAAGTAATTTAAACTAGTTGTTTTTTTTATTAATTTTGTAGATTTAGGAAGATTAGAATATAATCGTCATTGTTTGAACAGATTTATGTTGGACGGATTAGTGAAGAACGATCTACGAGGCCAAAATTATAATAAGAACGATCAATGTCCGTAATTTTTTTTGCGCAAAAAAAAAAACTTACTAGACGTGAATAGTACACGTCCGGACCAAGACCATCCCGTGAATAGTTTACGGCCACACCTAGGTCTGGACGTGTACTATTCACGTCCAAGCCTAGGCCCGGACGTGTACTATTCACGGCCGGATTTTTTTTATTTTTTGCAATTTAAAAAATAAACAAAAAAACTACTGGACGTGAATAGTACACGACCGGACCTAGGGTGTGGACATGAATAGTACACGTCAGACGTGTACTATTCATGTCCACACCTAGGTCCGGTCGTGTACTATTCACGTCCATTTTTTTTTCATTACAGTCTTTGAAATGACGTTAAAAAAATAAGTATCAATTTTCAGACGGGGGCTTGGGTCGGGCACGTCAAGGGGCGGCCCAGGTCGAAGATGGTAGACCTAGACACAACCCGTGTGGGGGGACATGTCGGGCCGGGATTGGTGAAGGTGGACACGGGGACAACCTGAAGTAGACTACAAGGGGGGCGGGGGCTATAGGGTCAGTCTAGGTCGAGTCAGAGTTTAGGCGGGTTTGTGGCGAGCCATGTATATCATGTTGGACCAGGACACGACATGTGGTGGAGGGCGGGGAGGGCCGGCCTACCACAGGTCAACTGGGGCGGAATATAATTGGCCACACTTGCGGGTCGAGCGCAAGTAGGCCGAGCTGACCCTGAGCTTTGATCAACACTACTTGTACAGTTGAACCCTTATTTTATAGCGGCCTTCATAGTTTTGAGGGTAAAGGAAAAAAACACATAAGTAACTAAGTAAGTACAACTGATTGTAGATAGAAAAGTGGGGAATAATAAACTAATAGTAAACTAGTATAGATGTCGCGCAAATGCGCGGTTTTTCAGATGGTAATATTAGAGAATGTAACAATAACAGCACGCGTATAACTCCATTTAAACTCTAATTATAAAATTATTATTAGTAATGTTTTATATTAAGGGGTATAAAAGAGAAGGTCATCAACACTTTTACTTCAAATAAGAGTGTCGGTTTATTGAAACACTATATTGTTAACTTTATTTTGAAAATTTTTGTTGTCGCATCATTATATTCACTAAAGGCGCAATATAAAAGTGAAGTAATGACTTGGTAATAATACAATTACATAAGATATGTGTTGTAATAATAAATATACTTTTGCACGTTATATGTAGATTCTTATTTTTTAAGTTTTATATTATTTATAAATATTCAACTGATTTTTTGCATTTTGCATCGTTGTATATTAATTCGTGAAGAAGAAATTTAAATCGAGAAAGTAAAAGGAGAGTTGACTATGTTATGAAATGTGTTTTTTAGTTTTTTTTTTTTGTAACAAATGATATTATTTTTATGATTTTTTCTCAATTTATATTCACCGCAAGTTTTTTTGTCTTGAAACTAATAATAATAGTGTAGAATGTTTATAACTATTTATAATGGTTTGCAATCAATTTGTATGAATTGATATATAATAGGCATTTATTACCAATAGTATAATTTCTTTATTTAAATCTAGTATTTTGTAGGGAAAATTTCAAGGAGGCTTAATCTTTTAGTCTATAAGGGGATGATTAATATTGTTGATGAAGTGGAGAAGAAGGATTAAACATAAATGTTGAAGATGAAATGAATTTGGAGCGAAAAGCAATGTTTGTTGAAAACAAAACAAATATTTCAAGAAGGGTACTCTTCTTTATGTTGTGATGTAGAACTTAACATCTTACTTGACGATACTTAATATTGTGGTCAAGAATAGAATATAACTAAAGAGTTGGAGCGTCAGAGGGCACAAGTGGGGTTTCCTGAAAAGTAGGAGTATAACTGTATAAGTGATCCAATACAGGAGGTACAAGTGAGTTTTGTACTTGCCCCAACTGGTCCAGTTTGTGTCGGTGTCTATTTGTACCCGCCCCAGTGAGATAAATACGTTAGATTATTTTTTTGTATTTGTCCCAACTTGACTACTGACCCGTACAGCTCGACCTGTATTCGACTCGCTCCATATCCTTATCGAACCAGTATGATCCAATCGGGTATTTAGCCCATTCGATATGTCTATGTCTCTATATCCCGGAGTGGTGTTATTTTCCGAGAAGCTTATTGAGTTGCTACTTAATAATAGAGGTGGTAATCAGATTAGGTCGGGTTTGGTAGGGTCGACATATCATGTCATGACTGTGAGGTTGGGTTTGAGGTCACTTACAAGTAAACTTGCCAAACAAATCAACCAAGTCAGGTTCGAGTTAGTTTATTTCGGGCCAAGTCAATTATGTGCTTAGAAGAGTACAAGTTAGATCTGATTGGGGCAATATGGGGTCATTTCAGGTTTAAGTCATTTATGGGCCAATTATTAATAAGTTATTTATGGATAATGATTAGTGTGCAATAATAAACATGCGCATCTCAGCTCCTCACTAATAAAAGTATTTGATAGGTTCAGTTCAGGTTTAGGTCAAGCTTGGTTCCTGAATTAGGTTATCGGCGGGCCGGGTATGACCCGGTTATGTTACTCGGGTCGGGTCAAAATTGCGAGCTCTACTTACTAGTTACTACGAAAGTACGGACGAGTAAAAAAAAAGGATGGTTAAATAACGGAATTTTTTTCTTAAGTAGGCCTTTAACGATACTTATTTACAAAAGTAGTACTCTTTTAAACTTATTTACAAATAATGGTCCACGTCAGCATATATTGTTTTTTTTTTTTAAGTAAGTATCCGCAAAACCTACTTTTGAAAAAATTTCTAAATAAAGCTAACCCTAGATTGATTCATTATATTGAACAAGAAATAAAAGTGAAGAATGCAAAAAGGAGAGGGCTTTGAAGGGTAGGATAAGGCCATGTTCTTTTTGACTTAAATTCGGCTCTTATAAGTTCAGTTCAGTTCAGTTCAGTTTCAATAAGTTCAGTTCAGTTCAGCTCTATTAAGTTCAGTTCAGTTCAGTTCAGATCAGTTCAGTTCAGTTCAGTTCAGCTCAACTTACTTTATTTCAACATTATTATTATTATTACTATTATCATTGTTATTATTATATTAATTAATTTTTTATTATTATATTAATATATTTTTTAAAATTTATTATATCACTATTATTTATTATTATAATTTTTATTTTTATTTTTATTATTATATTTATATTTAATTTATTTATTTATTATTATATTATTACGATTAATTAATGGAAATATTAGTATTACTAACATTTATTATTATTATTATTATTATTATTATTTTGTTATATTATATTTAATATTTTATTAATATATTCACAATATTATTATTATTATTATTATTATTATTATTATTATTATTATTATTATTATTATTATTATTATTATAAGATGCGCGCAGCTTTCATTAATATAAAATGAAAAGTTTACAAGAAATTGGTGGGGAGCCGAGAGACAATCTGGGCCCCCACCCCCTTAGCTATAGAAAAACTAAGTCTAGTAAAGATATAAGCGGCCACCCGAGCCCCAGCATCCTGAGAAACCGAGAATTTCTGGATCCGCTTCAGCAAGTCAACAGCATCCGAACCCAACTCCCCAAGCAAAGAGAAAGAGAAGGGTATGAAACCGTAACCAGCAGCCTCGCACAACTCCCTATACTTAGCACACTTGCGCTGCGCAGCATCAGTAACAACCCGTCCCGGCACAAAATCGGTCATCCCAGTCTGTGTCAAGGGAGAGGACCCAGTCAAATCAACACACACGTCACGTCCTCTGTCCCAAGAATAGAGCAGCAAATCCGCAGGACGAAGAGAGTCGCCATGTCCGTCAACTAAACCGATATCCACCTCCTTACCCGTAGAAATACCAGATCTATAGCAGATGTCGAATAAGGTGTCACGGACGAGGTTATGCCGATGCTTAACACCCACAGTGCCAGTACAAGAAACAGCGTGGTCCCCGTAAATATCATGAGCAAAAACCCGCGAGCAAGCAGGACAAGGCCTAGATACCCCGAATAAAGGAACACCCAGACGATATCCTAGCACACTACGGTAAGTCCTCCCGTTCATAGTCTGACCCAACCCAGAGATAGGAGCCGCACGCAACCAATCAGAGGAGTGGGCACCAAGCTGGGACTTCCAAAATGCAAGCTGACGTGGTGTCAAAGAGTAAACAGATTCTGCAGTGGCAGCAATCCTCGCAAAATATATATCTGCCAATTTTTTCATAAGTTTAGGGGCAGCGATTTCACTAGGATCACGTAAAAAAGTAGAACCTGTTGTCTCCGAAAACACCTGCAAGGCATCATCAAAAGTAGGACCAGCATCCACAATACCAGAAGGCCGTAGTAACTTAGCTTGCATCATCAAAAGTAGGACCAGCCAATTATTATTATTATTATTATTATTTATATTTACTATTATTAGTATTTATATCATTTATATCATTATATTATACTTGATCTTATTAATTCTTTAGATACTTTTGTTAATATATTTATTACTATATTATATTATTACTAATAATGTTATCATTTATATTAATATTTTATAATATTATTATTATATTATATAAATATTGTATTATACTAATGTTTAATATATTATGATTATTATTATTTATAATATTATATTATTAAATTATACTTATCATATTTATTTTAATTACTATTTTTAATTTATTTATTACTATATTATATTATTATTAATAATTAGATAAGTAATATTACTATTTTACTATTATTATTATTATTATTATTATTATTATTATTATATTATTATATTACTATTTTATTTTTATATATCTTATTATATTATTATTTTATTATATTAGTATAATATTATTATTACTAATGATTAAATTATTATAATATTTATTATTGTATTATTATTGTCATAATCTTTTTATTAGTTCAGTTAAGTTAAGTTCAGTTCAGATCAATTCAGTTCAGCTCAGTTCAGTTCAGTTCAGTTCAGTTCAGGTCCATTAAGTTCAGTTCAGTTCAGTTCAGTTCAGATCCAATAAGTTCAGTTCAGTTCAGTTCAGACGATTTCAGTCCAAAAGAACAGAGCCTAATTCAGGTCAGAATTTATATAATTAATCTACTTTGTTGCACTAATTTATACCATTAACTTATATTTAATCGAATATTTATTTATTTATTTTATTGGCGAAATCGGGTTAATTTGCAAGAATGCCGATTTCAAGTACGCCTTTTAAAAGATGTAGTAGTGTTTCCGTTGCGAATGAAATTAGTAAACCCGATGACGAATGTATAGACATTACGGACATCTATCGTCCTGTGAAGGGTCTTGAGGTGCACGTTGGATCCCTTGCATAAGAAAGAGCTCCAAGGTTTTGCTCCCGAAGCTGTTATGCGGGATGCTCTTATAGACGAACCACTCTCTCTTTATAGGGATATTCTCCTTTGCGAACCCTCCCTAGCTATCCCGAGAATCAGGTCTATTGGTGGAGCTGATGAATCAGTAACTGTCTTGGAGCTCAGCAAAAAGCACGTGGGGTTGTACTTGTGCTTTGAACAGGGTTGCGGTTGCCTGCAGGATCTTACCAGTCTTCATCAGGAATGCATTGAGAAAAACCTCGAGTTTGAGATAATTGTAGTCTGCATACCTATTTTGGACCCTACAAACTCATTTCCTGAAAAACTCATCGAGATTTTGAGGCGTCGAAATATCACATCGTGGTTAGTATTTCCCAACCACAACAAGGTTTGGCGCAGACTGTGGCGAGTTTTTAGCCTGCAACTTTTCGAGGATAGGTTGATCATATTGCCACCGGATGGCAAGGGTGGGGAGCTGGAGGGACGGGGAGTCATAGAACAGTTGGGAATAATGGAATATCCATTTACGAAAAGCACAATCTTGGAACGAAGGTTCACCGCTCTAAGGTCACTCACCCCTGCTTCCTTATTTAAAGGTACTAGTAAGAACCGCACTTGCCTGACTCGTAAAGGTAAAAAACTCAATGTTCGTCAGTCTTCACTAGAAGGCAAGAAGTTGCTTGTATACCTCGACTGGCTTCAATTATCGGATGACCGAGGTAAACTTTGCCGCCGGCTGATGAAGCTTTACCCTATGATTAAGGCCAAGGGCTGGGAAGTTGTGTTTGTTCCTTTGGATGATAAACATAAACGTCCACATGTGCTGTTTGCTAAGATGTTATGGCCAATTATGCCTGTCCAAAAAACTTGTGAAACCTCTAAATCTTGTGTGCCCGACAAACTGATTTTCGAAGGCGATGGTAACTATGGTAATCAAGTCATTGCGTTCAGAGAAGATGGTACGATTGTTTCAAGAGAGGTTATGAAGGATCTTATGAAAAATAAGCTCAATGGTTCTCTGTTTCGTGATAATCTGTATGAAGAGATGGCTTATAATTTAATTTGTTTAAGAGGTTAATTTAACTCCTAATCTGTATATGGTAGCCTCTAAGGGTTCTCCAGGTCCCTTAAGACTTGGCCTACCGGTTAGAAGAACGGTGAATCAGTCGGCTTCTTAGCCACCCGGAAGGACTACCTTACGTAGTTCGTTCGTGATGGATATCTGGACCTCTTGGTTGTTGGTTGTCCATGTTATTTTAAAAATGCAGTTTATAACTTATGTGTGCTTGTAGTTGTCAGACGTGTATTTCTGGCCTTATCAACCTTTAAACTATATATCTATTTCTGTTTCGTTTGTCTTCCTAATTTCCTACTCTGTATATGCATTGTTGTGTGAGTAATGTTAAATCTACTATCGTATTTACTAATGTCACACAAAATCTGTGAGTGAATAGTAAGATACCCGTATAAAAAACTTGTATTTGAATGACATTAAACAAAATAGTAGTGGTGATAGCTCGTGTGATTCTGGTGGGGTACTTGAGTTTTTTGTTTGAAGAATTGACGAATTGTCTACCCGGTATTGTCTGAGGCCCGTACAATGCAGAAAAATTGACATAAATCTTTAGTTAGAGTTTTGCAAAATTCATGGAATTCATATTTACTCACATATATAGCCTTCTACTCTTCAAAATGCTACAGTTTCTAGGTTTTAGTAATTGGAAGGACATTCATGGGATCTTCATTTGCAACGTTTTCTTGAGTAGGAGATTAGCAAGTTGGCGGTCTTACTTTCTATATCTGAACTCGTTCAATCGGGGGTAAATTTTGATGTTTGAGTTTGGAAGGCCGACGGTTTTGGTATTATCAGTTGCAAATCTGTCATGGCAACTCGCACTAGATCCCCATATCCAAACACATGCTTATGTTATTATCACAGGAGGTGGGCAAGGTCGAGTTAGCAGAGAGCGCTCTTACCGTCTTGCAGGGGAAGGCATGGTCGAGCCAAATCAATGGGCTGGACTACAAATTTTATCTTTCATGCTTTTCGCTAGCTAAGAGTCTTTAATAAAGACGGGTCTTGTTACCTCTTTTAAGAAGTCAAGTGAGGATAAATGAAAATCCACTTGATTTTCCACTTACCTTCTTATAAAAGGCAACTCTATCTATCTTCATTAATGAGAATTAGTGTATTTTTATATGTTAATACTTAATATTACCTCTAGATAATTTAGCTAGCACTCCGTAGTGAGTACCAACTTCATTCCAGGTAATTCAAGGGGTATAATCGATATTTCAACAGTTTTTCTTAAATCATCCCAAAATGAAGAGTATGTCTCCCCATCTTATCATTAGACTAGAAAATGTCAACATTTTTAATAAAAAGTTATGACCAAAGTTGCTTTTTAACAAATAACTGATTAAAATAAGTCTCATCAAAAAATTCGTTTAAAACAAGACTTTATCAAAAATGAAAAGGAACACAATAAAATGAACAAAAATAACTCATCCGTCTTAATTATTTGTTTGTCTTTAATTAAAAATTAAAATAAGCATCATAAAATATATAAAAAAAACAAATAAATGAAATAAAAGCAAAATATAAAACATTTCAAGAAATTGTGAGAGAGAAAATAGAGGAAGGTTGAAAAGAGGACGCAAATAATAGTTATCTTCCATTGTTATTCCGGGAAGAGGAATAAGGCGGAGGAGGCGGAGTCGGAGTCGGCGTTTAAAAAGGCGAATCAACAGACTCGTGCCTACGCTTAGAAGAAAAATGACTAACGAACAACATTTGAAGAAAGAAATGAACAAGCATGTACGGCACATTGTCTTTATAAAAACTGTACCACATTATATAAATTTTGCACTTGATGTGTATGAACGGTATCCGTTTGTCCGTCTTAAAGATTTCATTGGTGAGTTTTTCTACGTTTTCTGCTTTTATTTCGTTTGATACTATAGTATAAGTTGGTGATTGTTCTTTGACATAGATTAATTACGGGCAAGGTCGCAAATAGACCCAAAGGTTTTAGACTATGTGTGAATTAGTCCTTCACTTATAGAGAATGACAGGAGATCAGGATGCTTTTCTTATTCACCCACTATTCACAAATTTATGTAGTTACAGAGTCGGAGAAGTTCCGACTCTAGCTAATTATGATAATACAAAATAACTATCACTAATTATCGGAAAACTATGTCATTGACTGATATTAACATTGTATTTAGAAAATATGTGAAGTTACAGTGTATTATTTTTGGATAATAAAGTTGACAGGATTGAAGCGGGGGAATTGGCAAAGCTGTGACGTTTCATGGAATGTCTTGGGTAGGCGTGAGATTGGGGTATTTACTCAGGATAGTACAATCCTTCAATTCCATTCAACGAGTCAGCGATGCTGCAGGTGTCCAGTTGCTGAAGAGGGATGGTCACTTTTTGCTATATGAGATCAACATGTGTTTTATGCAAGCTCAAGCGCCTGCTGAACGGTGTGAGAAGACGCCAGAAGTGTATGTCAATGGGACAAAAGAAACGCTGGGAAGCTTTCACGCGATATCGATGTGATATTGATGGATCAGTGAATTTTAAGATACATTTCTTGAATTTTATCAGTGTTATAATCCTCTATATCATGACTTATGACCCATAGTAATAGTTAGTTATATGGACGGCGATACAATTTGCTAAGAACAACATGTTCTTTACTTGAAACGATACTCGATTAATAACGGTCCTTGATTTTGTTATTTGGTATCAGTGTTAGCACTTAATAGCCTATGACTATATCGAAGTATTCTGTACAGTATAGCATTGTAACTGATAGTTTTGGTTGATCCTGATGAAATCACTATAGTAATTTCTTTTACTGAGGAATCATGTTGATTTTAAGAATTTCGATTTCAGTAGCTGTTTTGAAATGATGTAGTATAGTTGCAGTTGTGAATGAAAACAGTAAATCTGATGCCGAATATATAGGCTGATTTCGATGAGTTTGTTTCTGAATTGCCCTGCTTTGGCTACACCATTCTCTGACCCGGACACCCATCATACTATCTGTTCTTTCATCGGCTTTTACCATTACCCCAACTGCGCTTTATTTGTTTTCCCTCATTTTGGTTGAACCTGATAAAATCATTATACAGTCGGGCGAATCATTATGCACTACCGGGCGCCCGACTGTGTTTTAACTTTAGGACATAAGATCATGTCTTGAGGTGCAGCTTGGTCCCTTGCTGAGAAAGAGATCACTTGCTTTTTTTTATTCCATAAACTGGTCTCTATTTACCAGTTCATTTGTTTCCTTTCCGACTCATGTTCCCAAGTTTTACTTAGTGACCTATGATGAGACGGTAGATAAGTGGGTCGAAATAAGAAAAATTTATAATATATTACTAAGCATGTGTTAACTTAATCCTTAATTAATAATTTAATGCTTACTTAACAGTTAATACATACTCAAATTAGACCCTCAAAAAATACCGCTACGCTAGTACTCAGTAGAACAACTTCATGTAAAAACTAGTTATATAACCCGTAAAATTCAAGGGACTAGTTATGTTGTCAGGTTGGTGTTGTTTAAAGCTCGGATCTGCACTATGGACCTTGAAAACAAAAGAGCCTCGTAAGAATTGACATAATATATCGTCAAAGTATATATATATTCATGTTATGTAAATGGCCACAGTTAACTAAACTTTGCCACGGATTATTTGTATTTAGCCACGGGTATTGCGACGTTTATTAGATTTGCCTCAATTATTGTTATTATTATTTTTGTTGTTGTCTTTGATTTTTTTTATTATACTTCCTCAGCCTAGGTCATTTGTCTGCCTTTTATTTTTTTTTCATTAAAAACAATTGAGTTATTTAATTAATTCAACCTAAAAGATGTTTTTCAAAATATATAGTTCTATATTTTTATATAAGAAATAAATGATGACGTGGCTACAAATTTTGAAGTTTAATGATTATTTATTTTGTATTTTTTATAATGTCTAATAAATGTTCAATTTACTTTTAGAAAGAAAAGCCAAATTTTAATAATTTTGTTTAATGTCTAATAAATGTGCAGTTATGTCTAATAATTCACTACTTTAAGTCAAAAGGATTGAAGAGTAAGGAATCGGCCAGCCAGAGATGTTTTACCAAATGCATGCAGTGGGTTGGCTCTAGGGTAGAAGACCTACTCAGGATAGTATATTCCTACCCCCAATTCACCAATTGAGCAATGCGGTTGGTATATATCCAATTGTTGGAAAGAAGCGGCCGTCTTTTGTTCTACGAAATCGCTATGTGTTTCACCCAAGCTCAGGTGCCCGCGGAACGTTGTAGGAAGACACCCGAGATCTATGTCAATGGAGAAAGAAAAGTTAAAGTTTCACGAGATGCTATTGTTCTGATTCTTGGTTAGTCAAATTTTGAGTCGTTTTTTGTTGTGCCTCATCTTGAAACATTCTATGCTTAGAATGAACGGACAGACGATCATATAATTTGTTAAGAACAGCGTGCTCTTTGCTTAGAATGAGATTGATAACGGACTAACGGTCCTTGATTTTTTTATCTTGGTATTAGTGTTGGTACTCATTAAGTGTAGTTAATTAGTTCCAAATAGTTGTATGAGCCTGTGAATGACTATCGCAAATCTCGTAATTGACAGGGAGAGACGAGCCATGAGTGCTCAACTAGTACGTCGAGCAAAAGCTGATAACCCAAAAGGAGATGGTTGAAGAGTGGGAAAACTGGGGTGTATCCAGGAGCGAAACTCATGTCTGGATTTCGATAATCAATTTGCCTTTAATTTGTTCCACTTGCTTATTAATTACGTTACACAGTGTTCCTTCATCCGCTTTGTTACACAGTACATCTCTTTTGTCGATTTCAATAGCTCCTTTGAGCTGGTTGAAGAGTGGGAAAACTGGGGTGTATCTAGTTTGTTAAACAGTTGTGGAGTTCTAATTGACCTAATAGTTAGAGTTATTTCTTTTGTCGATTTCAATAGCTCTTTTGAAACGATGTAGTACAGTTGCAGTTGCGAATGAAAACAGTTTATGAAATTTGGTAATTTTGGTATGTCAATTTCAGTATTAAGCCATTAAGCCTCCTGTTGCTACTTCCTACATGTTTGTGATTTGTTATTTTTCAATTATCGCTCACTGCCACATACACAGTTTATAATGTAAATCCTAGCCACTCGTTATCGGCCTTCCAAATAAGATGACTGTCATCACTACTTGAGAACAAGTGGCCAATGTCTTCATCCTCGGTTTCTCAAAGAGTACACTGAGTATCGTGGATTCATGGCGTACTCACAACCGGGGTAGAGTTAATCTCTTTCTTAAAGGGGCTAAATTAAACAGAAGTGGTAGAAGGACTTCTATGTCGGTAATCTCTTGACTGCTATATAAGTTTGTTTGATCCCACAGTGCGATGTTGTTTAGTCTTTTTTCAGCTATCTTGATAGAGGTCCCAGAGTAATCTCTTGATTATTTTTATTTTTATTTTTTTGTTGTATAAGCATCATGTTTGTATTGCTAACACAAGGGTAAGGCTGCGTACATCTAACCCCCCTTATCCCGCAATTTGCGGGAGCCATTGAGGCACTGGGATAATGTTGTTGTTGTGTTATATAAGCATCAGTTTTTATGTCACTGTTCTATTGACGTACAAGAATGGTAGAAAACTTTGGGTTTTCTGCCATTAATGGAAAGTCGAAGGCCAGTTTTACTGGTATAAAGGAGTGAATGCGGAAGAAAATGCAAAGGTGGAAGGAAAAGATACTTCTGAAACCGAAAAGATACAATTTTACTTTAATTTTGATAAATTCGTTATTATTGTTTCTATTTTTAATTTTGAATAAATTTGTAATTATGAAAATTAATTTGTTGTGTTCTTACTAAAAGATTTGTAACCGCTTAAAATATCTTACATGAGACGGTTATACACAAATTTAATCCATTTTTTAAAATATCTATTTTTAATCCATTTTTTCCACTAATAGAATTCTGTATGAATCCGTTCAATAATTATATTATTGTAAAATCATACTCCGTATTACAGAATACTAATGCAAAAATGGATATCCATGGCAAATTCTCATTTTAGCCAGCCATTCCCGTCCGAAGCTTTTAAATGAGTCATACTTCCTCCATTTAACTCCACTCTACCACTTTCATTTTTGCACACTATTAATGAGTCGGCATCTAATTGCAGTTTTCTCTCAATATATAATTGAAAAAATATTCATGTGTGATCTTGTTTGATTCGTCTTTACGAGTACATTATTAATATCCAACTTTTATAACTTTTGCAAACACGTAGCTAACGATATTTACCGCGTAAAACACGTCTCGGCAAACGTGAAAAAATAATTTGATAGAGTGAAGTTGAATGGAGTAAGTATGTAACTATTTGATGGTTTGAAACCGAAATGAGACCTACGAAAAATCCATACTTGAAATAGAATGTCGGATGGTTGGTGGGTCTAGAAGAAATAGAAAGGAGATACTCCAACAACTATGGAGTGAGACACCAGAAAATTCAGCAAGGACCACTAATATAGCTGGGTCATATACTCATATGCATGTGGGGTCCAGCCGCCGCCAATATTTGCCATTGGTATTGTACTCTCTCCTATCCAATTCAATGTACCCATTTGCTTTTGGGTTTTGAGGCAACGGTTTAACCGCGTTTTTCTTCCTTTATATATATATAAGTTTTTTACTAAAAATATAATTTAATGAAAGATACTTCCGTAACAAAACTAAATATATTAATTTCATCTTTCAAAGTTTTATATTTTACGATGTATAAATAGTCAACCTTAAAGTAAATGAGTACATTAAATTGGATATGAGGGAGTATATTTTTGTATCAAAAAACATTCGAACGATGAAAGGGGCACAACAATACCCGTCAAACAGGCTGGGCAAGTGGGTTATGGACTCGAACATTTTGGGTTCGTGTAAAATATAGGTTGACTTTATGTTTGGTTTGTAAAATAGGGATTTATATGGTTTGGGATCAAAACATGTTTGATTAACGCATTTTTACAAACATTATTTTCTCTAATTTTAGTTATAAACATATAATTATTTTTATTTTTTTTTGCTTTAATATGTCCTTTAGTACGAATATGCATTTTTTTTCCCTTGTTGGGATGATTTTTCTTGCAAATATTATGTGTAAACTTATGCTCTAATATAAACATAGCATATGTATTATAAATTTTTTAAAGTTTTAAAGATATTTTTATCATTTTATATTAGTTTTTTAATATTAAAGCTCAACTTTTTAATAACTTTACCTATTTTCAAGTCAGGTCACGGGTCGGGAGGGTATTGACCATAAATGCTCGGTTTATTATACGGCCCGGTCTTTTGAGGTTTCATCTTTCTTAGGGTTCGGTATTTCTATCTTAGGTGGATACTATTCCGATAAATAATTTTTATTCCGATCCATAACGATAATTTCTTTATTTTTAAGCAATCTTTTAAAAAAAGAAAATTCATACTTTATTGTAATAAAAAGGTTCGATTGATTTTGTGCCTCATATTTTTTGAGTTTGGGTTATGATATACTAGAAGCTGAGTTATTATAATCTTATCAAACTATGTTGGAAAAAACCATTTGTTGTTTATAACTAAAATTTGTATTTTGTTAACAAAATCTGGGCAACCATCTTAGATATTCAAGTCCAAATTCATACGTTATGTTACGAGAAAAGAGTTTATTTGTTAACATACATTGATTTTTCTCTTAATGACACTCTACTACTAGGTTGAAACTTTGTATTTTCTTTTGAAACTACTTGGGCTGTAGGCTTGGTAGGCTTGGAGCCCACAGCCCAACCATCATGGGCTGGGTCAACATTTGCTAAGATTTTATCGTAACATAACGTGAATACCCAAATTGGACCGTAAATATATAAATCTTGCCAGCAGGCCCAACACTATTCAGGTGAAGTCATGTCTTAACTTTATCATTTATACAATAATACCGGATTATTTGTCGGTCGGATTCTCACATTTGATCGGAACAAATTATCAACTTATCAACATACATTTAATCTTATTTATTTAATTTTAGTTTGATAATTCTATGACAAAAATAATACGGAGTATCTAGTTGTTAGGGTACAAAGTACAAACTAGGGATGCTCAAATATTTGAGGTGGTTTAGCCTATCCGGACTTGTCCCTCCAGTAAATTTTTACGGCCGGCATGACCTATGACCAATCCTGGTCTGCACTTGTGAAAAGTTAATTTATTCTGAACCGATTATCCGGCACGCCCAGACCAACCCTCAACCCGCCCCTTAACCTGGACGGCCAATTCTAGGTCAGCCTCCATCAGGCCCGACTCACCTTGTGTTGACAAATACCGGTCAAATTATATGGATCTCAAATTGAGTTAGGATCGAAGTACAAGTCAATATTTTTTTTCTATAAAAGTTATATAAATTTAGTATTTTAATTAAAAATACTTAAAAAATTGTTTATGTCTTTTTATTTCAAAACATGGCTTCATAAGAAAAACACAACCTTTCGAGAATAACATTGTTTACAAGTACATCCCCATGTAAATTGCACGGGTTTAAAACTAGTTTGGTTGAAATTACCTACGGTAACTCGGTAAGTCGGTAACTAAAAGACCATTACACAGCTATCAGTCACATGCAATACTAGATAATTATGCATTTTATACCATATTTGAGACCAAAAATTCTTATTTCATACAAATATATCAATTTTAAATTTAAAACAGATAACAAAAATACTATCTTAAATTCTTATTGTACTAATTATTTAAATTTTAATTTAGGATAGATATCCCCTTATTAAAAGAAGAGTATCACAATGGATATTATTCCCATTAAATTACAAATAACCAATCAAATTAAACCACACAAATCCAAAAAAACGAGAAAAAGGATTATACATCGGAGGTACTACCTCAGAGTATTATGATTTTGAGTTTTTGTACATTTATTTCGAGCTTTTTAATGTTAATAAATTAAATTTTAGATCTTATATATGATGGTTTTTGAGTGTTATTGTAATTTTTTTGACCTTAATTTTAAATTAATAAACTCAAAAATTTTTATAGTAAAACTATACTATACTCAAAAACTTTATTGTAAAGCTCAAAAACTATATTTTATGTGATAGTACCTCAGAGGTACAATCCACCTACTGCAAAAAAAAAAAACCCACCTAATAATCTCATATTTTGTTCCCATTTCCACAAATAGAAACTAACCCTGTTGATCCATTACCAAAAATAATCATCATTAGCACTTGCTAATTACAATTAACATTTGAACACTAATTACCTTTATTTAATCACAAACATTAACCCAAAATTCTTACAAAATAAATAAATAAATCAATTAAATTAAATCTCAATTAATTTTATCATAGAATTCTGGAAATGTCTTCATCAGAAATCGATAGCATTCTGGAAAATTCAAAGGAACTTGATCGATTGAGGAAAGTGCAAGAAGAAGCTCTAACTGAGATCAATAAGTTGCATAAGAAACTTCAAACTAGTGTGTTTTTTTTTCTCTTGATTTATTTATTACTGTTTTTTTTCTCTATATTATTTTTGAAGTTTGATTATTTAATTATGTTTTTAATTGTTGTTTTTAGTTTTTTTTACAGTATTATATATAGTGCAGTGTTAATTTCTTGTTTGTTTTGTGCATTATTGTTTTTGATTGGAAAATTATAGAAAATTAGAAATGATGTTGAGAATTTGAACTGTTGTTGAGTTATTATGTTGTGGAAATGTGGTTGTTGATATCATAATTGGTGACGGTTTTCGGGTTTTACAATTGAAAGCGATGTGAATTTTATGCTGGATTAGAATTTAGAAGAGGAAAAAAATGGCTTTTTTTTGGTATGCTGTAATGCATTTGTTTTTGATAATAGGTAGTTGTTGCAATTTATAGGTAGTTTTAGTAGCGGTTTTTATAGCTGTAAGTTTGGGTGAATATCGCGAAAGATGGAATTTTTGTGGAAAATGGCTATGATTGTAGAATGAAATATGATTAGAAGAATGGAAGAATGAAAGAATGCTGCATTTCCATTGCATAGGGAGTTGGGGTTGGCGTGTTGTGATGTTAGTAGTTTTAGTAGCGGTTTTTGTAGCTCTAAGTTTGGGTGAATATCGCGAAAGATGGGATTGTGGGAAATGGTGATGATTGTAGAATGAAATATGATCAGAAAAATGGAAGAATGAAAGAATGCTGCATTTCCATTGCATAGGGAGTTGGGTTGGCGTGTTGTGATGTTAGTAGTTTTAGTAGCGGTTTTTATAGCTCTAAGTTTGAGTGAATATCCAAAAGATGGAATTTTGTGGAAAATGGCTTTGATTGTAGGATGAAGTATGATCAAAAGAATGGAAGAATGAAATAATGGTCGAGTGTGTGATTGTAACTTTGTAAGACTGTACTTGTAAATGGTTGCAGTCCTGCAATAACGAGCCTAATTATTAACCGGACATTGAATATGGGGCTAGTTATTGTTAAAGTTGAAGACTTGGACATCTGATCTTTCTATTCCTTCTCGTAGTTGATCTCAGACATAATGGCTATCCTTTCTTGACATCGTTCCACCAAAGTCAAATGCGAAGTATATAAATGGGATGAGGGAAGACGTAAACAAAAGAAAAAAAGACGCTAGATGCGTAAGTTCACTTGAGCTACATAATGGCAGGTCTTGTTCAACTTGTTAGGCACTCTTCTTTTGTCGTAGCTGGCTTTGTGTTGAGATGTGCAGTGGCCCTCCTGTTACATTCCTGGGAGATCAGAGAGAAGTCGACTTAGCCTAATTTTGACCAATTTAACTCTCCTTTTTTATCTGTTTCCTGCTTAAGCTGATTATCAGACTTCTGTTAGTTAGGGCTGTGTCCTAACATGATGTAAAATCTACCCAAACATTCTGAGAAGATCCCTGACAGTTTTTTTTGGTGTCTGTACTCTGTACAATTTGCCAAATTTCCATCATCCAAAATACAACCTAAGAACCCCATTTTTTCTAAAATGTAAATTGAGTCTTGATAAAGTAATTTCCTTTTGGGTGTAAGACTTCAAATGGTTGACATAGTGAGCAAATTGGAAGAGAACATTTTTTAGCCAGTAGTAAGGTGCCTCCTTTTAGACGCCTTCATCTAAGTCCCCGTTAACGATTTTCTGTAATCAAGTTGATGCATGTGCCACGGTCTTTTTTAGCTCTTGTATAGCTTTTGATGGTAGCCATCAAGTTGATGCATGTGCCATGGTCTTTTATAGCTCTTGTATAGAATTTGTATAGCTTTTGATGTTTCTTGTGGTTTGTCTTGTCTCTCTGAATGATTTTCTGGCAGTACTAATTTCCACAAATCCATCTTTTTTTGTGGGGTGGGCTATTAGAGCTTCAAGTTATTGTCCAAAGCTTTCTGCCATCTAGGGGAAGCTATGGTCGTTGAATATAAGACGGTTCACGCCTAGCAATCTGGACGTTTATGAAACAGAGCTGTAGAGTTGGAATAAGAGTAATTAAGAAATAATTGGTTTATGTGTAGGAGAACTAGTTGTAGGATATAAGTGGTTTACACTAGGCAGATTCTGTACATCTAACAGTTGAGCTTCACCTATACAATAAAAACTTAGGTTGAAGCTTTGCCAAACGCATGCGGCCTTTCTATTAAGGGGGCTTGCATCATGCAAAGGTAAAGTTTGTGAGTTTACTAAGCAAAGTGTACTGAAGGTCTGGCTAAAGAGAATTTTGGCAATAATAAATCAATCCAAATATTTTTAACTCTCTCGGGGAAAAGTGAGGATTTCTAACACTGTTAAGTAATATTACATGATGCTGAGATTGAAGGTATGTATTTTCAATTACCAATATACCATGGCTCATATCGTCTCTGGTTCCAAAACCTTTTATTAAAACTAGGTGGTGTTTAACTTGCTTGTATCCTTTTATGCATATGAATGATAAAATTATGCAGAGGATTGATTAACCTGTAGAGCTAACTAAGCTCACTTTTGTGCAGCCCCTGAGGTGGTTGAGAAGCCGGGAGACACCTCATTATCAAGGCTTAAGACTTTGTATATTCAGGCTAAAGACCTTTCAGAAACTGAAGTGAGGTGTGTTGTTCAACATGTCTTTTCGCAATTCTCTTGCCTTACTTATCCGCTCCATGTAAATCAGAAAGTCAATTAGTCCAAATTGGCAAAGCTTTGCGCGATTATATGTTTCGATTATAGTGAGTTTATGTTCATTGTGCAGAGTGTCCAACATTTTACTAGCTCAGCTGGATGCTTTGCTTCCACCCGGACCTCCTGGACAGCAAAGAAGACGACTAGGTGTGTGCTTTAGTATAGGAATAAACTATCATTTCTTCTTCCTTCTTTCCTTTCAGATGACCTTGCTTTAGGACATCCTTAGCCGGGATGCGGTACACTCGAGGATTCAAAGGGGGCACTGAGGCAACCAGCCTTTTATGCACCTTTAACTCTTTAAGTGTCTTGAGCTAAGGCATATATAAGGCTTGCTTATATCAGCGCATTACAGTCTTTATCGTAAAATGCAAAGCTCCAAACTGTTATCTGCTTCTTTAATAATTCCTCGCCTTATATGAACAAGAGAAGATGAGACAATGAATTTAAACTACGTAATTCTGTTGGCAGTTATCGGTTAAATTTTAACTTGCGTGGCTGCCTCTAATGTAGTTGTCCTAAAAATGTGATGCCGCTTTAGATCAGTAGGTCACTTATCGCGTGATCTTTCCAAGCAAAGAGATATGCTCATTCTGTATTGTTGCCCACGTCTGCTTCTTTATTTCTGTTTTATTATATCTTGTTTCTTAACTTTATACTATCAAGGGGAACTACGGGGAGTGTTGTTAAGTAAGAAAGTAATGTATGGTACAAAGACGTTTACAGTTTTTGGCACATCAAGGGAAATAATACTTCGATTGAAGCAGCTAAACGATGAAAGCTACTAAAAAAGCTCAATACTGATCTGCTTTTTGTTTCATATGATCTCATCTTTGATGACCCATGAAAGAACCTTATTTCTTGTTGTTTAAGCTTCAGAAGGCAATGAGCAGAAGAAGAAACAAAAGAAGAATGATGCTGAGCCTTCAAGGGTCTCTCCTTCAACGAGAAATCAACTTGATAATCCTGCTAGTCTCAAAGGTGAACAGGTACATAATTCAATTGTCTCATGTAGTGAACATCAAGCCTGTTGTACTTCTGCATGCTTAGTGCTAGACCAATGTGTAGTATGCTCAATGTTTTTGACCTGTCTGACAATGTTCAGGTAGCAGCCAGGATAACAACAGAGGAGTCTGAGAAGGATGAGTACATTGTTGTCAAAGTGATACATTTTGACAGGGAAACGAAAGAGTGAGTTTACTTTGGCATAAGAAATCGTTTCTATTGGTAGTTGTTGTTTACGTCGACTGTTATGTCCCATGTTCTTTCATATCTGATTACATGATTGAGTACAAGCAATGACATCATAGTATAAGCCTTTACAAATAGCTACCTCACAACTAATCGGACAGTCCTACTTGAACTCCTTATATTTAATCCATGATAAGTTCTGATAGATACACATTACATATGACAGAATCTCAAAGCAGGTTTGTCAATTGCATTACATATGCTATTTCATTGCATGTATTTGAGTTCGGACGGGGCTCATCATGTTTTTGATTAGTAAACCATTTTACACCTGCTAATATTACCTGAGAGTGTTAGTGTACTCACTACATCCCGGGAAAGCATTACCGTTTTCATTTTTGTTTATCACAAAACAATTGATCTATTTCTATCTAGACGTGTTTAAATTATTATCTTCCTATGCTATTCATTCTTAAAAGGAGCAAATGCAAAAGGGTCATGGCCTCAGGGGGTTGAAAGTTCTTTTGGCTGAAGTTGGGTGTTAGGGTATTTCCGCTCATCTTCTAGAAAATGTTCTCTTATTTTTTCATTGACTGGTTACTAGAAGATTTTGTGCTTCTTTTTCCTTCTAATTTGTCATCTTCAATGACAAATTTTACGATTTTTTTGTTGGTTATCGGATTTTTTAAATGATTCTTGTTAGTTGACCCTAAATATCGTGAGACAAAGGTTTTGTTGGTGTATTGAAACTATGACTTTAGTTTTGTCACTTATCTTATAATATTATATCTTTTGTAGATTTGAAGTGCTTGATGAGGAACCTGGTGATGATGAAGAGGGCGGTGGCCAAAGGTAGCGCACTTTATAACTTCTTATTCATGGTTGGTTTGTATTGGCGAGTCATGATAATCTGTGGAGAACGCTGGCATTTTTCATATCCAAACCTGGGACGTGATTTTAATACTCTCTTAAGTCTCATTAAAAGGGAGAAAATACAGAAAAACTAAAAGGCATAAAAGTTGCCGTGGTTGATTGCTCTTTTTGATCTAGTGTTTTCTTTTAAGACTTTTTTTTTGTGATGAGTGGATCTGGATAATTTGTGGTTGACTAGTTTAGCCTTTATAGCCGATAATGATGAATTGAAGTTTGACGATACCTAATAAGGGTTTCCATTAGCAAACGTTATCTTCAGTCTCCGGAGACCATTTGTTTTTCACAGAACATTTTATAACGGTATTCTCAATCAGAATGGCGGTACATTGTCAGAATATATAGAACAATCGTACATGTGTGATCTCTTGCACTAGGATGTAGGGCCTCAGGCCTGATAATGCTTCCTCGTTGTCATACATGTCTTCTTGTTAAAAGTTTCCCCTTTAAAGATGTTTCTTTCACCTTAACATTGTGGAAGGAATATGGAAAACATCACATGTCTAAACTAGGAAGATGTTCAAATACAAGGAAACCTTTGATTTTAAGAATGTTCCTGGTATAATCATTCAATAGCTTCTTAGGTGTACATTGGCACATCATATATTGTCATGGTAACATGGTAACTTCAGATGCTCTTGCTATTCCAGTTATATGTTGATGACATTATTATGTATAAATTGTGAGTCGTGGAATATTTTGTTCTATGTTTGGAGGTCATGTCTTCAATTAACTTATGCTTACGTAATTATTGTGCTTTTTGCCGTTCACCTTGACCCCTGTTGGACTCAACAATATGGTAGTTAGCCTAGTAGGATTTGGTCGAGATTAGTTGGAATAATTCATGAACTACATGTTGTCATCTTAGGTAAAGATGGAAAAATAAGTAGCATATCATAAACTTATTTCCGAATCAGTCATTGCCATATGATGTATGCAGTGGGAAACGGAGTATTGTATTTGTTGGACATTATATAATACTCGTATAAAATCTCTTCATGATCAACAAAATTAAACTCGATAAATATAAAACGCTATGGCCAAGATATAGTTTTAATACCCACTGCAAGTTGCCTTATGCGGATATGGTTGAAGTTCGATTAGAAGCTATTTCCCACAGAAGTATTATATTTTTTGTTTATGGTGGCTTCTTTTCTCAGGTATTAAGCTTTCCAAAGAAGAAGTAAATAGCAACTACCACAAATCGATACATAAAGCTTAGTCCATTTTTCCAATGTATTGTCATGATATTATGTTATCGGTATCATTCTGAATTTCGAAAGAAGAAGGAAAGTCTAAGATGATTATTATGATCAAGCATATCGAAGGCACATACCAATTTGTTAAAAAGACATTAGAACTGAATGCTATGAGAAATGGCTTGTGGATGTTAACCTTGCAGTTCATCTGTATATAGTCGATATTTTTCATGATGCAATCCATTTCAGTGAGTGTGCGTTGGCTTCTCCATACGATCCAATTCTGGCTATTTTCTTCTGTACGAGTCACATATAGTCTCTTTGATGCATCTACCACGTGAAAAGTCGCCGATCCTCTGCATTTCTACTGTGGTTTTTTTAATATAGATGCCTGTTAATGGATGCTATCATTAATGGAAGATATCAAGAATAACCAACAACTACCTGTAGTCCGCATACTTGGAAATGCTTCATTTACGGGAGGAAGTTAAATCCTCACAAATCACAATGCCGATAGCATCCGTCAACGGTGATTGATTGCAGGCTTGCGTCTTTTGCAACAAGGACCTTTCCTGTATACTATGATTTTACCTAAACAATTTGCGAATAATTTGCTTGAGATACTTCATACTCTGGATAGTAGTATGCATTTTAATAGCTTTAGGTTCTGGTTATGTTTTAAAGCTTGGTAAGAATAGATATTCTGCAGATCATATGGTTGACATCTGAATACTTCGACATCTATTTATTTTCTAATTATTTTTGTGCAATGTTCATGATTAATGTGCAAGATATTGCAACGGTTTCTCTTATACTAAGCTTGCTTTGCTGCACTTTCTTTTTTTGGAATTTTACGTGCATTGTTTATCCTTCATGTTATGTTCTTTGCTTTCAATAAGAATTCCGATCTATTGTTTGTGTACAGAAAATTCAAGCTTCCGGCATCACATATTATACCTTTTCCAAAGCGAAATGATCCCTCTACTGCCCTAGACTTTCAGACTGGTAAAGCAGTTTTGGCAGTGTATCCTGGTACCACAGCCTTGTACAAAGCAACAGTAATGATTCCAAGTCGTAAGGTATTCATATTACTCTATATCTTCCATTCTGATCCATGCACCGACCTCTTAGCTTGTCCATCTCTTAGCCGCTAAAAAATGTTTTCGCGCTGACTTACTAATTGCCTTTCTGTTTGAATTTCGGGTGCGGATTCTTCGCCTTCAATGCATGTTTTTCAGAGGAAAACTGACGAGTAAGTATCATTTCACCTTATTTGCTAAATTTATGCTTTTTAAATTGGTGAATTATCTATTTGAGCTAAGAAAAGTTTTTTATATGAAAAGAACTGTGATAGGATGTTATTGCTTAGCCATCGTGAAGAAATATATTGTCCGATAGGCTATGTTCTCTGCTCTTTCTATTTCCCATTTGGGCTTCTTAAGAAAGGCAGTGTAGTTTTCTTCCATGATATTAAGATCTTCCGTGATTTGATCTGGTAATCCTTTATAACGGCCCGATCTCAGTTGTTGCACTATAAAGCCACCGTTAACGCCTAAAAGTGCGGTCACGGTAACCTCAAAACCTTGATAACTCGACCGTGATACGATATTGTGGCTGATAGTTTATTTTCTGATTTCTGTCTGCTTTAACTCTGAAAAAGGCTTATATTTTCTAAAGTGATAGAAGAGAAGAAAATAATCTTTGTGAGAAAGCATACTAATAGTCTTCCTGTTTCATCCCTGGAAAACGCTTATTTCTAGATTGATAGAAAGGGAAACGAAAATGTTCTTAGCATGCAAAACAGGAAGAAACATATGTGAATATATTAATTTAAAAATAGGTTGTCGAGTCCTATGTAGTCTTCTAAGCAGCAAAGGGCTGATGGCCATGACGATGCTATTGCTTAGTCATTCCCATGTTAATAATGGAGCTTTACTTAACTTTGAACTGTTGGTGTTTCCATCTTACTCACGTGAATCCGCAATGCGGATCAAACATGAACATGCAGTTATGTGCTTGAGTTTGACGATGATGAAAGTGAAGATGGATCCATGCCTCAAAGGATAGTACCATCCCATAACGTTGTTGCCTTACCAGAAGGCCATCGACAGTAATTATACAAGTTTCATTTGATTTCCCAAGAAAATCTCCGAGCATTTCTATCTCACACCAGGATGTCTGTATTCTGTAGAGGATCACCGAGAAACAGGGAGTGCATGGCGCCTCCAATCCGTGTATTTTATGCCTTATACTGTGAAATTTGTTAGCAATATAGATACCAAACTCTAGCTCTTAATAAGACCCATCTCTTACAAAGGATTTTGCCAGAAGTATTGATTAGTAATAAATAATTTGGCTTTGTAATTATGAATGTTGTTTAATTATGATTCGAGTTATAATAAATGAGTGTTTTTCCTACTTCCAGTTGTAATGGTTATGTGCCGAGGTTGCTTGTTCCTGAAGGAATAGGCCTGCTAGAAACATGATAATAGCAGCAGGTGCATGCTCATGTTGAGCTTATACAGTTAGAATGTTACATTCCCTAAACATGAAAGTTCCATACTTCCAGGGAATAAGGATACTTGATGTCTAATTGAATGATAAAGAGACAACCGTATAAGTGTATAACGGTTTAAAAACGAATACTAAAATACTTCGTAGTTCACGACGCAGTACGTAGTTCGTATAACACGAGTAGAATGACACCAAATGTAGTAACATATAAAAAGAAATTATGAAATTTATGATTGTGATCGAAGAAATAATTTAATGATATTAAATGGGATATAATACTTAAACACTAACAGAAAAGAATAACATGTTCTATGCCCATCTTAAGTAGAGCGGGTAATCGGGTGGGCCGAGACATGTTTCGTGCCGACTTGTCGTGCACTCGTGCCCAACCCTCCCCCAGGACCGGCCCAAGCACGGGTTGGTAAACTTTTGTGTCGTACATGTGCTTGTCCCGATTTATCTCCTCCTGCCATGACCCGGTCGGAGTCGTGTCGTGTCGTACCACCGTCGTGCTTGAGGTATTTTTAAGTGTGTATTTTTTATATAAATTATTTACGCCTAATCTATCGTACCTGGCTAATCGTGCTCGTGCGGTGTTGTGCCAAAGCACTAAAATTCTCTTGCCGTGGCCCACCCTATAACCCGTCAGATTGTGGGGGGGGGGGGGGGGGGCGTGCCAAGGTCCATACCAATCAAATTCCAATCCAACCTCAAATAACCCATTCACCGAAGCATGATAAAAGGATCCAAATCCAAATCCAAATCCGAATCCGAATCTGAATGTCTACTTCCCCAACAAAAAATAATTAATCTTTTATTTAATCTTTAGTATTCGACATTCGTGCTGCACAAGACAGTCCGACCATTTTAACTCTCACAATCTCAGAAATTGCTGCAAATTGTCTTATACACTTATACAGTTATATCATTGCATTCACCAGACAATCAGTTCTTTTAATCTGCCATGGGTGACATTCAGTACTCTTTCTCTCTAACCACTTTCAGGTACTCCTCTTTTTTAATCGGACTGAATACGTGTTAGTCTAGTGGTTAACACGGAAATAAAAAACCGACTCGTTTTTTCTTTTCTCATTTTCTGTTCTTTGTTTATATAAAAGCCCTTCAGGTAAACTAGTTCAGATCGAACATGCTTTGACTGCTGTTGGCTCTGGTCAAACCTCTCTTGGTATTAAAGGTATTTCCTTTTTATCTTTTCTGATACCTATGCTTTCCGTCTCAATCATTTGTTTGTCTTTTATATCCGTTTTTTGGAAAGTTTAACAAGTAATTAATCATAGAAATTGAAGAAGTAATTAATCATTTTCAAATTCTATGTTTTTCTTCTTTTTTGTTCTTCTGTAATATGTATGTTTTCCGTCTCGATCATTTGTTTACCTTTTATATCCGTTGTTTTGGAAAATTGAACAAGTAATTAATCATAGAAATTGAATGTGCTGTATTGTTGTGTTGGGGTTGTTGCAGCTGCTAATGGCGTGGTTGTCGCCACAGAAAAGAAGTTGCCTTCGATTCTCGTCGATGAAGCATCTGTGAGCCTTCTTATTGCTTGAATTTGCTTTAGTTTTGATGCTGCATTGGTAGTTTTAGCTAGGGATAGTACTTGGGGACTTGGGAGTTACATGTGCTTCTGTTTCAATTTGGAATTGTGGATATTCTAATCCCGAAAGTGAATCATTTGGTATCGGTTGAAAGGAATTATGATCGAAAACCCTATTGCCTCAATGACCTGGCTTTTTGTAGATAGATACTCCCTCCGTCCTAATCATTTTTGTTCTTTGTGAGGGTTTGTTTATTTCAAAGGTAAGCAAATGGGTGGAAGTTGGGATTGAGGGGTATTTTATAACTTTGGATATGCAAATGATTTAAGGTCGGCTGACGTGAATTGTCATCTGAAACCGTACCATCAGTGACAGACTTTTGTAGATAGATATTATATACTCCCTCGTAGTCACTCATTTCTTCCCCTTTCCCTTTTACACAAAAATTAACGAAATGAATTTGGACCACACAAAACACACTACCCCACATACAAATGAATTTGGACCACACAAAACACACAACCCCACATCCAAAAAGGGAAAGAGGGAAGAAAACCCGACTTACCCAATAAGGAAAGAGGGAAGAAATGACCGACTAGGAGAGAGTATGATGTTATTTGTTTGATTGATTAGGGGCAAGATTTTGTCATTGCTCACGCTATATGTTACTCCCTCCGTCTCAATCATTTGTTACGTCCGATTAAAATACCCTTCACGAAGATTAAAAAACGGTTAATTAATGATTTGGACAAAGGGAGAATATTGTCTTTCTAACTTGCTAGTGGGTATATTCTATCTCTAGCAACAATATGACATATTTTTCCAATTAATCGACATGTTTGGGTTCTTCTTTACTGTAGGTTCAAAAGATCCAACTTTTGACGTCTAATATCGGAGTCGTCTACAGGTTAGCATCGTATGCTGTTTATTTAAGTATCTGCAAGACGGCAATTACTTAAAATTTCCTGCAACTTTGTAAGCAAGGATTTACAGTTGGTTTTCCTGCTTATCCCTGAATTTTTTTCATTACCCTCTTTACTGTCAATTTTTTGTTACGTTAGATGATCTGAACTCTTAACAACAAATCAACAATGATTCAAATCAATGTGCTTTTCTGACAGTTGTGCTTTGACTGCTTCCTGTTTAATTTTGATTTTGATACATTCTTGTGTTTTTTAACATTACTACAGTGGCATGGGTCCTGATTCTCGCGTTCTTGTCCGTAAGAGTAGAAAGCAAGCTGAACAGTATTACAAGTTATACAAGGTACCTTCAATAACTCTAATGCATTGTCTTTGTTTTTATTGTTCTGCAGGAACTTAGTCTTGGAATTTCATTAAGCATTTTGCCATGTAATTGTATTTATCGCATTCTTTGATGTCCTGAGTTGTTTCTGTTGGACTTTTATATCCTGTTGGCTAGCTTTTACAATATCAGCTGACATCATGTTTCTCTTTTATGTTCCAACAACTATGATTATTACTAAAAGTTGTTATAAAAGTTGTTATGATAGGGTATATTATTTCTGCCCCATTCATGGTTCCACGAATAATTATAGTGTTATAATAGTTATGATGGTGCCTGTATCCAGTTCTGTAATTCCTAACCGATCGTGCCGTACCTTAATGCTTCTTGTATCTTTGACTGAATTGCTTAAAAGGGTGAATGATTAGTGTGCCAATGATCAGCATGTGTCTTTGGACTACTAATTCTTGCAATGCACTAATATCTCTGCAAATTGCGTTTTAGGAGTCAATCCCTGTTACACAACTTGTTAGGGAAACCGCAGCAGTCATGCAGGAGTTCACTCAATCAGGGTACGATCAAATTGTAAAGTTATTACCATTAATTCAATATTACTATGCAAAAGAGTATACTGATGCCTAGTGAGTTCCAGTAATTAGCCATTCTTTAAATGAGAAGCAAATTAACCAAGTTATCTTTCCTCATTTCTTTTATTGTACTTTTGATGGTCATAATTCGTTCAGTGTTGTGCTTGGTTGTCGTCGCTGATTATATCTTGCGGCGCCACTTTTGTTATTCAGTCAATGCTCAACCTTACCCTCTACTATTAGGATTTTCAGCCTATATCCGATTTTTCATGGGGATTTAGTCATGTAATCTTTCTACAAAGCATTGCTCTCATTCTGCAATAGAAATTAAAACCCAACTTTCAAAATTAAGAGTTTCTTAATATTATTCTTGTAGGTGTATATTATGCTGCACATTCAAGAAATAGGTTGTCATATAATTGGTGTCAACTGTCAAGTGCTCAGTTTTCAGAATAACCCAATCTTTCTTCTCTTTTTGGATATGATTACTTGTTACAGTATGAGGGCTTAATCTTTTAGCTCTTCTCTTGTATATGAGCATGTTGGGCAACACCCGTTGGTGTCTTTTTACTCATGTTCATCACCACCTGTGGCGTCATCTAATTAGTATCCTATACTCTTATTACTTGTTAAAAAGTGTCCGTTTTTTTATCTGTATCTAGGGGTGTACGACCCTTTGGAGTTTCTCTTCTGATCGCTGGATTTGATGACAATGGTCCTCAGCTGTACCAGGTACTTCATTTATGATTTCAAACCAGGCAATGTTGTGATCCCCTCCCCCTTTCGGAACAACAGATTCCCTCTACCACAGATAACTGTCACTTTATATGGCTACTATATGCAATTCTAAGTAGTTCAAGTTGTGTGGAGCACAGGAGAAATGATCATATTTAAACAAAAACTGTAGTTTAACGCAGCAGTCCGGATATTTCTTGTTTGTACTTTTGTTGACCCAACTAATTGACAACACTTGCTATTTGGGGCGGAGGTGTTGAGACAATTTACTTTTTTGATGTGGTTTATGTCATCTTTACATGGATCTGTTTATGAACATCGTCTCCAAAAAGCCAACGGATTACTGTATGAAGATTCTGTACAAAAAGTCACTTTACTACTATTAAACAATTTTTTGGATATTATACCAGGTTGACCCTTCTGGTTCATACTTCTCTTGGAAGGCATCAGCTATGGGCAAAAATGTATCCAATGCAAAAACATTTCTTGAGAAGAGGTAAACCCGTTGTTCTGTAGAATCACCTAATAAGGCACTTATTCTCCTTTTTCCTTATTTATTAAGTTGGTTTTGATTACTTGATTCTTCTGCTGAAAATCAACTTCGTGAATAATGCACTTACAACTTCCAATGTGTTGGTTTTTGGGAGTCATGTTATATTTAAAAACATTGTCAGCTTTACGCTAACACGCTAAACAGGACAGCTGTCTTTTCTGTTGCAGAACTGACGAAACTACGTTTGTGTTTGGCAAGTTAAGCGTATGATTCGCTGCTTCTGTTATTTTTATTGATTTGTCATTAATACTTTCCAGCTCCATTCTGTAAACTGAAAATATTTGGACATCGTTTGTTACGGTTCTTACTCCCAAGTCATATTTATTTCTGATATAGCTGGATTAAACGTACTATTGTGAATTTTAACTAATTTGATAGATTGACTTAATATGACATAGTATGACATAATATGACCTATTGAACCTTACCCACCCGTAATATGTTAATTAAGTCATGTTTTCTTAATTTGATAGATTAACTTAATATGACATAATATGACCTACTGAACCTTACCCAGCCGTAATATGTTAATTAAGTCATATTGACTAGAAGCATCTAGTATCGTCTTTGGATAAGCCTGCTGCCTGTTGGTGTTGATTGAAGTTCTATAAAAACTTCTTTATAGCCACAAATTTTTTGCCAAGTCTGAACGTTAATGTAAAATTGTCATTACTAAGATCCCCATATTGACTACTTGCTCAAATGCTTCGTTGCAACATCATCTCTTTTAGTTTTCATCACCCTTTCAGTGTCTTGCTGTGTTGTGTGTTTAAAAGCTTTAATGACATGAAACGCTGTAAATAATTACAGGTACACTGAAGACATGGAACTCGATGACGCTGTCCACACGGCTATATTGACATTGAAGGAAGGGTAAGAAATTAAGAAACAACTTTTATCTTTCTTGAACCCCATATTTGTGTGTATATCACTATATCTTGTACTCTGTTTGCTACAAGATCCTGTAATTTTACGTATTGCAGTCTCGATACCCGCGAGACACAAAGTAGACCCATATTATATAACCCAAATATAACTTTGAACTTGCTAGACCCAAAATTGCCCTTTCCCGGAATCTGGCTTTTTCTGTCAGCAATATCCGCAATATCAACTGGTGTAAAGCCATTTAACTTGATCATCTTTCTTGTGAAATCTGATTCTCGCTGCACATTTTTGTACGTAATTCAGTAACTAGTGGTTAAGCTCGCCTTCATGATGCTAAATCTTCCCAATGCTTGCCTTGGAGCTATGGTGTTGATAAACCTTTTCTTTGGCCCATATACATACTAAAATGTGAAATTTCCATACAATTTTGACACCTAAATGCATCTCCAATTTTAAACCAGCTTGGTTATTGTAGGTATGTAGGAGAGTGTTTTAATAAATGCTCTGATCTCCAAGCCATTTTAGCTGACATCTTTAATTTAATTGTTTATATTTGGTGTACTACGCAGTTTTGAAGGCCAAATTTCGGCGAAAAACATTGAGATTGGAATCATTGGCGCTGACAGAAAGTTCAGGTATGTACAACGTCATTACTACGGTTTCTCAAAGGATCCTACAATCCTGCCTTTGGCTGGTATTGTGTAAGTCGTACTGGATACTTGTAGCTACTGTATTTCCAGTTGATGGTAATACAAGTGCTATGTGCCTTGTTTTTTTATGTCACGTTGATGCTCTGTGTTGGATTCTGGTTGTGTTGTTTGTTCCAGTTTTTCTCCCTGAATGGAGGAATTTTTCTTTGGCAAGATATTTTTATGTCAGGAACTCGAGATCATTTGCAAACCAGCTTAATGTTTTCTATTTTTCTATGGACATAAAGTCTTCTGTTGAATGATATTCTCCTGAGAATCAACCGCAATCTTTAAGACATTAACTACTTGCTATCTCTGAAAATATTCCGTGTATTTCGCTGCTATTTGTATTCGGAGATCCTAATTGCTGAGGGGCTTTAAATGTTTTATATTTTTCTTTCTGCCCAATTCACGTAAATTAACTCTAGGTCAGATATATGGGTGATTTGCCATTAGTTTGACAGATATTTCTCGATTGGATTTATATTACAATTTCGTATTGCTACCTTAACTTGCGATTTATTGCAATTGCAGGGTACTAACTCCTGCCGAAATTGATGACTACCTGGGTGAAGTCGAGTAAAAGCTTGCTTTTGTTTTGGTCTTCAAGGTTTTTCCTCGAAACCGTTTCCATTTAAATAATCATGTTGAACTGCCTATCGTATTCGTAGATTTTAGTAGCAATCTTCTTATAGGGGCATAGTGAACATCACAACTTTGGTGAAGGATTCTGTAATTGTAGTTTGCTAGCTGATGAAAAACAGCTTGTATCTTTAATTCTGGACTCCAGACTCTATCCATGAATCCAGTTTTATGAATCCGGTTTTCTTCAATCAATTGGCAAATATTTTCCTGAATCCAGTACGAAAATAGTGCGGCACCAATAAATCCATGAGCTACTAATAAAATTATTTTATGGGTCTCGGAAATGTCGAGAACGATTTCAACATTTTTGAGCGCTTATATAAATGCATGACTGTTTATTCGTGTTGATATTCGACGTAATAAAATCTAATCCCATATTTAATAAAAGATTAAGAAAAGTTTCAAACTTTTCTACCTAAAACTCAAGTTTCATTTGCGTCTAATTTGTGTAGTCTACTCTTTAGTAGGGTAGAGCAAAAGCGGGTACCCGACCCTGTTTTGCAAACTGGTCCGGGCACCCGGTTTCAAAAACCAGAAATTCCGCAAACCTGAATCACTCCTGTTTAAACCCGGTTAACCGGTTTTTATGAATATTTCAACCCCGATCCGGAAACAGGTTAACCGAACCGCTTTTAAAAAAAAACCTTTTTTGGGCTAAAATTTCTAATTACAGTTTTTTCATTATTCTACAATTCCGCCCAATTTATTCTGTTTTGTGAAATTTGAAACAAATAACTTCATACAAAAAGTTACCCATTGTTCATAGATAATAAAATCCAAAAACATCCTTGCATAATAATATCCAAAAACATCCAAAATCCAAATAATGTTCAAAAGTTACAATTTAACCCAAAAGTTCACAAATTACAATTTAATATTGAGGGAAATAGTGAGAGAGTAAGAGGAGGCATAGAGTTTGTAGAAAATTAGGGTTATTGATTTTTGAGAATATGCTTGGGGTTTTCGGATTACTTTTTACCGTTTTTTTTTTCCGGTTCAAAATACGGATTCCGATTTTCACTTTTCCAAACTGAAACCGAACCTTTTTTACTCCAAAAATTGCGGTTCAGGAGCCCGGACTTGAAAAAAACCGAATTTTCGGGTCCCTAAATTCGGGTTTCGGTTCGGTTTCAGTTTTAAAAAGCGGTTCGGATTTTTTTGCTCTGCCCTACTCTTTAGGTATGTTGACTACAAACGAGTCCCTTTTATTTTAGATAAAAATATTTAAAAAATCGAAGATACAAATTTTGTTGTACCCGAAGAACGAAGGTCACCTCTAGCCTTTTTATATGTTATTAGAAAAAAATAATAATAATACAATTTAGTTTAGTTGAAGTTCATTAAGAAAACACAATTCATAATATTACTTAGATCCGTTGATCAATTTTGTGTTTCAATTTTTTTTTCTCAAACTAAAAATCAAGAAAAGAAAGAAAAATTAATAAGTTCTCAATTTAAAATCTATAAATGATGAGTTGGTCTCCCGTCAGACGGCTTATTCTCGTCTGAAACCATAAGATGGAATTTTGTAACAATATTACGGTCTAATGTGACCACTTTTGAAAAATAAGTTACCATAAACTACAATACTGCAGCTTTACCATTATGATAACATTTTACCAGATCACAAAATGCCGTCTAAAACTTTAGACGAAAAATAGCCGTCTAAGATAAGAATTTGCCATAAATGATACACAAAAAATCACATCATGCATGGCCACAAGGGTTTGTACTAGTTTTGACTTTTGACTACGCGATTGTTGCTCGTAAAACATTATGCAGAAGGCATATTGTGCCCTTTTTGAGTGCTTACTATATCTAATCCACGAATACAAACACTTAACAAACAGGGACTAATAATCTTGCATTAATACTAAAGTATGTAAATCACTTGACGCTCGAGGACACTCTAAATCGCCCATCGCCTATCGCCTGTCGCCTGTCGCCTATCGCCTGTCGCCTATTTTGGTGTTATCAGCATGTAGATGTCTATCGGTTTGCAGTTGAAGTTCAATTCCATTAGTATGTTTTTAGTGTTTTTTGTATGTAAGGTAATTATGCCTGTAATTTGAATCCCTGCATAGATATTTGTGAAAATAATGAAAAGTTCATCAGTTGACTCGGCGCAAATAGAAAGTAGATAACATAATAATCTCATGAGTACTCGTCACTCATAAGCACACATCCCTTATAAAACCTATTTAGAAATTATTATCAAACAACCAACCATAAGTGTTTTGAGTAGTATAATTAGTTACCTTGATTACGCGTGTCCAAAATTGCGTTCATGTGTCCCAATCTGCAATTAAGTGTTTAAGTAAGAATGATTTTGTACATCAAAAACTCCAGTCCAATGCAAATTTACCAATAGAAATCAAGAATATTGAGAATAGCAAAATTCAGATCAAATAAATAAGTAGAGAGTTAAGCTTTCAGTTTTGAGTAATGTAAAATGTTGAGTTGAAACATTAAAAACTCAAATAAGAAAATAAGACAATACCAATCAGTCAATCAATAAGAAAGGAAAAACGCCCTATCAAAGTGTTGTTATCTTATCAATCAATAAGTCCGGCTAAAAAAGGAGTATTTTTCCAAAATGGGGTTCTAAACACAAATAATTACGTAAATAGGTTGAATTACAAATTATTATCCCAAAATGGGTCCACGTCATACCCGAAGCTAGCTTCGGAAACCAGTCGCTCCCTCGCACAGCGACCTTGTCTAAGCTGCTACTTGTTCAAACACAAAGCTAAAATAAGCATTTCAAAGTAAGTCGCTCTCCCCCACAGCGACTTGCTCCAAAATTGGAAAAACTTGGCAAATAGGCAAGTCGCTCCCCCCCAGAGCGACTTGGTCCAAAATTGGAAAAAATTGGCAAATAGGCAAGTCGCTCCCCCCCAGAGCGACTTGGTCCAAAATTGGAAAAAGTTGGCAAATAAGCCAGTCGCTTCCCCCCAGAGCGACTAGATTCCAGTATAAAGCCAATTTTAGAGAAAATTTGTGATTTGTGTTTTTAGCCCAAGTCGCTCTGGGGGGAAGCGACTTGGTTGTTTGTGATATTAGTTTTTGGCCTAAGTCGCTCTCCCCCAGAGCGACTTGGGCTAAAACAGAAATCACAAATTTCCCAACTTTCTTTGTTCCTACAACACATTCTTCACAACAACATTTCAAATGGCAGGAAGCTTAAATTGTCATAAAAACTTAAATTGTCATAAAAACTTAAATTGTCTTACAAACTTAATTTATCTTACAAACGAGAAATTGTCTTAGAAACTTAAATATTATATACAAACCTAAACGATAAATCTTCTCACTAAAAGCTACACTACTTTCTAGCTTGACGACTTCTCTTTGATCTTCTTGGTCCACCAGATGACTCGGCTTCATCCGTTTCTTGTATGGGAGAGAGGAATGTCATGTTTGTAGCTTGTGTTGTTGCATGATGAGTTGGACTTGGATGGGGATTGATTTGCGGTTGAATGAGATGTCCAAAATGAGCATTTTGCAAACAATGAAGAGAAGTATTTTGCATTTCAAGTAGCAAATTGAGGTAGTTTGGATCAATTGTAGGCGGCATAGTGGACATATAGTCATTAAGTTGATGGTAGATATAAGAGTGACCACCCGCCTATTTGAATAAGAAGTCATATTTGTTAGCATGTAATTATATTTGTTAGTGAATAAAATTTATAAATTAGATAGTAAAGGTATGAATCAAAAAAGAATAAAACTTACAAGAGTGTCCAAGTCCGCCGCACTAGGATTGTAGTGATGCTCAGTTATGAAATCTTCGGTTAGGGCATTATTTTGGGGACTAACGATGCGTCGAGTACGCTCCCGATACCATACCATATATGGATCATGATGGGACATGTATCCCGTGTATGGTACTCCCCCCTCCAACATGTTTTCCTTCCTATTTTCCCACTCCTCTATATAACTTGCAAACTCGGTTGCAAAATCTCTGTTATTTCCCCTTTTGTCAGTCTTGTGGAGGGTAAGAACCGTGTCACAGTCGGGTGGTATTGTTTGATGCCAACCAAATTGCCTAACACACCTATTAGGTAGGTGCATCTCAACAATCTCAAAGCATATTAAAGGAGCGATAACAACCCACTCCTCCGGGTCCTCATAACAAATTTCGGGAAGATGTTGGAGGATGTCTTGTGTATAAGGTTGCCAATTGAATTGTGTTTCAGTCAGCTTGTCAAACATATCCCTATAAGCCACAAGACCAAGCCTATGGTCCTTATACTTACGATCCACCAAAAACCATTTGCATCCCAAAGGATCTACTCCCGCAACCATTTGAGAGCCCAAAGGGTAGACTTCTCCCACTTGTTCATTCATAATTGAAGTAATTTGGGGACGACCTACGCTCAATCGTTCCCAAGCCCATAATTGAAGAAGGACTATAGGCCCGGATATTTCACTCTTCCCCCTTCTACATGCTCCACACAAATTTCTATATAAACAAGCAAGTGCGGCGGAACCCCAACTATACTCGTCTATCTCATCCAAATCCTCCAATAATGGCAAGAAAAGAATACAAACCTCATTCCCGCTCTTATCAGGAAAAATCACGCTCCCGATCAGAAATAGTATATAGGCTCGAACATAGCGATTAAGGGTTTCCTCGTCCGCATCCGGTGGTAGACCCGAAAAGTTGCCACTTAACCAACTCAACTTCAATCCCAACCCTTTTAGTTCTTGTCTATCTGGCCTAAGTCCCAACAACTGCTCACACAAAGCGGGCCAATAATAGTCACCTTTCCCCGTAACCGGCTTGCCAACTACCCGCAAACCAAACAACACATTCACATCTTGTAAAGTCACCGTGACTTCACCAATGGGAAAATGAAATGTGTGGGTCTCCTCCCTCCACCTCTCAACCAAAGCGGTAATCAAATCCGGATCGGCATACAAAAAAGTAAACCTATGAACTCCGTGAAACTGAGTCTCCCGGATGAAAGCACGAACTCTAGGATGAACATGGAACTCGGTTTTTGCCCTCAAGTGTACCCTACATTTTAACGGACCTTGATCCTGCATGACACAACATATGATAGATTAAAATATAAATATACAGTTAATAAGATTATCATGTAGGATTGGTAAAAAAATTAAAAATACTTACCACTCCCTCCCATACAGCTTCACTTCGGTGACCCGCTTGTAATGTAAGGATTTCGGGATTAAGTGGACCCGGATCCATGAGACCTACAACATTAGTAAATCGGAGATTAACATTAGTATTTATACATTTTAAATGGTTAATATATACATTAGCAATAAGTGTAAAGAAAAAAAAATCTACCCGGATCCAACTTCACGGTTTTTTAGAGGACATCCCCGCTTATTGTGTCCTTTTCTACGACACAAGGAGCAGGAGTATCTTACGTTTGTTGAAACTTCGTCCATCTCATTGTGAATTCTTTTTTTTTTAGGACGACCTCTAAGTCTTTTCATATTCAAATTAGGTAAAACAATTTCACCTTCCCAATTAGGCCAATGACGTTCATCAGGTACCGGATGAAAATTAGGCTTGTAAGAACCCAAATACTCTCCACAAGTAAAAAATGGGTCAATATATTGCTCCGCCGATAGATTGTAAGTTCTACAAACCGCAGCTACATGAGAACATGGAAAATGATATATTTGAAACTTGTTGCAAGTACAAGTTCTCTTAGACAAATGAACCGTTTGTCTATGTCCTCCCTTTCCAGCTGCTCTTTGACCTCTCCCAGTTTTAACTTGAAAAATACCGGTCTCGTAATTATAGCACTCAACTTTATGATGTGCTGCTTTTGCAAAATTCTTTTCAAGAGCATTGGTGACTACGGGGGAAATTTTCAACCCATCCATTAATCTCGACTTTGCAAATTCTCGTCTTTCAACAAAGTAAGAATTGACTCTAAAGAAGGTTACTTTGACAAGAGCAGTGATTGGTAAGAAACGAGCTCCCTTCAACACATTATTAAACACCTCGGCCAAATTAGTTGTCTTGATTCCATACCTTAAATGGCCACCGTGACAAATGCACCACTTTGATAAAGGTAATCTATCTAACTCAGCTTTGGCTTCTTGACTAAGTTCATTCAACTTTGCTAAGCCACTATTAAACTTGATGGGTTGATGTTGAAAAGCTGTCCAACTAAACAACTCTTTCAATTTTGTATTTTTGTATCTTGTATTGATGTTGGAAGCATGGTGTCTTATACAAAATCTATGAAATGCAAATGGTTCCTCCCACCCAGAACCTTGTTGATTCATGGCATTTATGATACCCGTATGTCTATCAGATATTACACAAAGACCTTCTCTTTGTGTAACCAAACATCTAATACAAGCCAAAAACCATGACCAAGTATCCGTACTCTCTAATTCAACAATGGCAAAAGCAAGAGGGTATAACTGATCATTCGCATCAACACCCATAGCAATCATTAAAACACCCTTATACTTACCATACAAATGAGTCCCATCTATTGTTATTATGGGACGACAATGAGGGAACCCCTTGATTGATGCTCCAAAAGCCCAAAAAACTCTACCAAATATGACCTCGTTGTCATCGTTGTCATCGTCATCCTCTATCTCATAATTTACAAATTGTACAACAGTACCAGGATTAGCTTCTTTCAAAGCTTCAAAGTAACGAGGAAGCTCCCTATATGACAAATCCCAATCACCAAATATATCGGCAAGAGCTTTTTGCTTAGCTTTCCAAGCCTTCATATAGGTGATCTTGTAGTTATATTTATCAATTATTATTTCAATAATAGCAGTTACACTCAACCCCCAATCTGCCTCAACAATATTTCTAATGGCATTACTAATGAAAGTTCTTCGCAAGTTTCGGTGGTCTATAGGCATGGTGTCCCCCACACATGAAATCTCATGAGGACCCTTATAAGTCACAATAGAAAAAGAATCATCAAGTTTTTTTTTTTGGGTGGCTCTTAAAGTCCAATTACATCCTACCGGTCTTCTCCCACATTTGTATGTCACCGTTTCAGGTTTTGACTCATGAATTTTGAAACTTTGATTCACACTAAGATTGTAAGACGTAACTACTTCCGTCAAAGATCTCTTATTAGGAAATGTTTGACCAATACAAAACTCTCCCCGAACATCATAGGGGACAACATTTTTCCAATTAGCCCAATTATTCCCTTGTGTTTCATAAACTCTAGGAATACTAGTGAATTCCGGATTTGGAGCGGTAGGAGTAACAAGATCAGTGCCATCCTCATCCTCATCATCGTCATCACTAGCATTCTCAAGTCTTAGATCAAAATCATCATCAACTTCATCCCCTTCAATATTACCGTCACCAATCTCTACTCCGATATTATTTGTCAATAACGACACATAACGATCATCACCAAAATTGTTGAGAAATAGATTGGTGTCATTTAACAACCTAGTAAATGACACATTTGGTACTACATTTGCATTACTAACTTGAGGTTGTTGAATTGGTACCAACTCAATATAAATGTCCATGGAACCCGCCTTTGAATGACATATACTAGCCCACATTGCTTGTAAAGACCGATCATTGTCAAGAGAAACAACTTTAAAACATCCAAGGCTAGGGTATTTCATTTTCAAGACTAATTTGAACTTATTATTATCAACCCCAATTGAAGTGTATATCTCATTAAGAAGGTCATTATAGCTCATGTTACTACTAGCAAAAACAAAAGACTCTTTTCCACCTACATAGCTTACACACCCATCTCCTTCAACAATTTCACCATCACAATAACACAATAAGGGAAAATGGCTTCTCTCCATAACTATAACAATAACAAGTAAAGCTAAAACACTAATAACAACCTAAATTCGACAAATCTAGGATGTATAAACCGTAATAAGCATAAACTACAACAACTAGCTACACCAATCAATTACTAAGAAAGAGTTAAAGTATTAGCTAATACCTTGAATTTGGTAGAAAATTGAACAAGAAACACCCAAATAGTTGTTTACTAGTGTCTAGAGACTACCCACTTGAGTTGTAATGAAAATTATTGAATGATTTGGAGTAATTTTGGGGGAAAATTAGTAAGAAATGGGGTTAGGGTTTCGACGGATTTTTTTTTTTAATTTGGGGATGAACAAATGAAAGGGGGAAAGTTGTCCGTGATTGTATAATGCGAAGTAAGTCGCTCACTCGCGGAGCGACTTGCTTTGCTACCGTGAATGTGTATAACGAAGTAAGTCGCTCCCCGAGTAAGCGACTTACTTGATTATCCAAAGCTTGCACAAATAAAGGCAAGTCGCTGTCCACCTCAGCGACTTGGCCTCAAGTCTTCCAGCTTCCGCAAACCCGATCCTACGTGGACCCATTTTGGGATATTAATTTCAAATTCAACCTATTTCGTTAATTAATTGTATGTAGAAGCCTACTTTTGAAAAAAATTCCTAAAAAAGGGTGATTTTTTAGAAGTTGAAAACGGAGTTAATGTGACTCATTTAAGACGAAATGTAACTACTCCCTATGTACCGGTTAATTGTTGTCCTATCCCTTTTTTGGGTGTCTCGGTCAATTGTTCTCCATCTAGGGAGTATGTCAATATTGCGAATTTTCTTAGCGACGACCCCGATTAGTCTACCATATATAAGGCATGTCCATGCTACAATCGGTTGTGTTCAGCTGACTGCATTTGCACGGACAAACTGCGTACATCTAACCCCCACCCCACCACCACCACTCACCTGGCCACCCACACACACCCCTTACAACATCCGAGGGAACCGAGGCAGAAGACGAATAATGTGTAATGCTGTTGCTCTAGCTGAGCTTATATGATAACACATTAACACTGTCATTTTAACTAATCAACCCCATAAAGTAATACCACAAAACACAAATGTTCTCTCTTGTATGTGCTACTCAAACACCAGAAACGCTAGAAACAATTTCAGTAGCAGCATTCTGGTAAAAAGGAACACAGATCTCATTTGCAATCGCTTGCGAATTGCGATAGATGATCGCGTCTTACCTACCACAATAACCAGGAGAACCATGTAACATTACTTACCTAAGATGAAAACATAGGAATCTCGACTAATAGCTCTCTCCTTATGCTTTTTCAAATAGACCTCGGGTTGTCGACGACAACGTCTGGCAGGCAATCCATCTCTTGTGACACAGATAGTAATTTCATGAAGAAAGAATTCGCCACGTCTCTTCGGAACTAACTGCAAGTTAACTTGAGCATTAGCAGTTCGAATGGGAGTGAATGAATTTGCTATACGTAGCAAATCATCCACTCTCACTCCAACCCAAGACAAACCAACATAGACTTGTTTCAAGCCAATTCCCTCTCTTGCAACAGTATCCCCTACATATATAGTCACCTATTAGCATTCAATCAAATCTCAGAAAACAATATAAAGGGTATGTAGAAAAAGAATCAAATACATTATACATACGTACCAATGAAATCGAAAAGCTCAGCAAACTGATATCGATCATAAACATCAAGTGCAAATGTCACATATTGAGATACAGTTGTTATAAAGGGAATGTTTCTTGCATGTTTGTTCATTTCCTTTTTCATCAGATCTTCGGGATCCAGCTCACTTATCTTTGGTATAACTGACAACAATAATCTAGCTTTCAAAACTGTATCAAACTGCAACAAATATCAACACTACTGTTTCAAGGACTATGTATACATACTCCATCTAATTTATACTACAATTCTGTCCCGAACCCAAACACGACCCGGTTGACCCGTTTCACCGTTTGTCAGGTGAAGTATTATGCCAATGTCCGCGGTTCTAGGGCATTTCCTAACAAATGTCATTCCATCTTAAAATTATCGCCCCATAATCATGATCATTTCGAACCTTTACAACGAACGATTAACATGTTTAATTAATTGTGATTTTCTGGGGTACGTGAATTATTTAAAGCAAAATCACGGATAATTAATCATAACTTTAAAGAGACTACAGAAACGACAAAAGATTATAAACCTTGAATTTCATCACTTGTTCTTCATCAATATCTATCGGTATTGGGAGACTTTTAACCTCGTACAGTCCGTGAATCGAGAAATATCTTGGGCACGTGCGTATCTCATCATGCTGCGTCTCGTGAACGTGAAACCCTGGAGGATACGCCATAGCTAATATAACCTCCGCCTCTGGCAGTAACACAACCTCCGCCGCCACTGCAACCGCTCCGGCCTCGCCCTGTGCACCAGACTCTGTCCCTGCCTCCTCACCATCCTCCTCCCCTGTAATCACAACCGCCTCCTCACCATCCTCCGCCACCAGCTCCTTCCCCGCAACCGCACCAACCGCCTCTGCCTCCGCAGCACGCACCTTATTCCGCAATCTTATCCGACTCAAAAGCCAGAGAAATGACAATGTAGGCATTGAATTGTGTGATAGTATTACGGTTGAAATTGTTAGTTTTTTTTGAGAATGTGTAATTTTCTTGAGGAAGAAAAATAAAGGAGAAGTAGAGAAGAGTGATAATGAAACAAAAAAAAAAAAAAAAAAAATGGTGCAACGTAAAAAAAATGTTTCAAACTAGTAAACTAGAACATTTGTGGTTAGTTGATTCTATCGTGGGAGCGTTGAAAATTGAGGACCAATTTTTCACCATTGTTGAACAGGGTTCATAGCTGTAAAAAGTAAAACCTAAGGGAGAATGAAACAGGTGAGGAAATAGAAGTGAGCGTCTTATACACGCTTGTGGTTGTGGCATTCAGACAACAAAATTAAATCAAATACGAGTATTTAGTTATTTACGTCTAAAACCCACATAAATCTAAATTATTAGGGTAAGAAAAGGGGTTAATAAGAAGCGTAATCCTATGTCGATATACACGGAGCTTTAATTTACGCGATTGTTAAATTCAACACCTTATTTTACTCGATCCAAAACATTTTGCCTGTTTTTTTCACCGGTACCCTTTATTTATTTATTTTAAGGAAAAAAACACACACCCACAATTCACAACCCCAATCACTTTCCACCAGCATTGGCCGCTTGCCCTCAATGCCACACCTTCGTTGCGGCTGAAGGTGGATCGAATGATGATTGCAGCTGATTCGAGGCGGCGAACATGGTCGAAAAAGGGTGGTTGGCGCGAGTATGGGGTGGTCGGGGTGGCAAGGGAGGGGTTGTTCGGCGTTGGAGGTTTTTTTTTTGGGGTTTTGATTTTCTCTCTTGGCGAGACTGGGAAGCTGGGGTAAGAGATAAGAAGGGTAAACTCGGAACAAGACGGAAATATATACGAGATTTTGTAAAATTGTGTGTGTGATTTAACATGTCCCTTAATTTATACACTTAATAAGATTTTCACCCCCTCAAAGTCTTAAACGAGTGGATCAATTTCATTAATAAAAATTTCATATGACATCTATTGAACATGTCAAATTTAATGAATACAAATCTATGAAAATTAAATAATATGAATGATGCTTTTCTAAAGTCTGGTTTGCTCCACTTTTGGGTTCAACACATCTTCTACTTACCCGATTTTAAAGAGAATTAATTTTATCCAACTTAATAGATTGTAATCGATGATCTTACAACATCCATAATATATTTAATTAAATATAAAGAAATAGAAATAATTGTAGCAATAACGAGAATAGTAAATATAACACTATTTAATAGTGTGTGTATTATAAGTAACAATAATAGCGACTAGGTAGTGAAAGTAGCAGAAACAACAACATAATTAGTGAAATTAACTATAGTAACAAACTAACAATGACCCTAGTTAAGGTAAATTGGTAATGGCGTGAGTAGTTGAAATAATCTTATTAATTAACAGGATGTAGCAAAAATAACAATATTAACATAGGAAGTACTAAATGTTTCAAGTAATTTGGTTGATAAACTGATAAGTTCCGTTTCTGTCATAATTCTAAGATTTCATGTACAAAAAAAATATATCTTAAAAGATCATAAATGATATTTAGGCAAGTGAACGAATTCTATATCAGATAAGTTTACGCTAAACAGTGGTAGTCGGGTGGAGTCATATACCAAAACTAAACTAGTCTAATGTATTTTAAACAGATATATATCAAGTACTTCCTCCATTTATATCAAAACATACCATTTAATTATATATTGTAAAAAAAACATAAAAGTGTAATAGTCTATTGTATTTAGAATTATTAATCAAAGAATATCACACATGATTATATGTTTTCATATATATATATACAACAAGTAATATCGAAAATTATTTTCTCTTATACATAGTATAAAAAGGGTGAATATTGTGTTTCGTTACGAGTGAAGGAAGTAGATGATTATTTGCCAACTGTAATTGTAGACAATAGTAGACAATTACTAAACTTAATTAAACCCGTTAATTTTGTGTCGTGTTTTTATCGTATTTTTGACTCATATCATTACTTGCAAACTCAAACTATAGTACTATGGCCCGACCCGACCCGTAACTTGGGCTTAATTTTATGCCACGACCCGGCCCGGCCCGGCCCATGATCACCTCTACTGCTCTACATAGTACTATGTAGAGCTGGCAAGTCTGACCCGACCCGACCCGAGTGACCCGAACCGAAACCCGAGCAAAACCGACCCGACCCGACCCGAGTATACTGCAACATGAAACCGACCCGACCCGATCCGATGACGACCCGTAACCCGTTGACGACCCGAAAATCAGTGACCCGAACCCGACCCATACCCGACCTGACATTGACCCGACCCGATTTTGACCCGATTAAATTGACGCCCTGACAATTATTAACCTTAATAATGATAAAAATGAAAGTGATTTATTGTTTAAATTGATGTGTTTGACTTAAAAATGAATTAATTAAACCAAATAATAATTTAAAACTAGATTTAATGAAAAATATTGAAATATTGCGAAAAAATAACCGGACCCGATTACGACCCGACCCAAACCCGACCCGACTCGATGTATCATTTGACCCGAAAATGACCCGACCCGATAACGATCCGAACCGAAAGGGTTGTCTGACCCGATACGACCCGAACCCGATATGACCCGGCCCAAACCCGACCCGACTGACCCGAGTGCCACCCCTAGTACTATGTGACTAGACATGGCAAACAGATCACTCGGGTCGGGTCAATTTGGGTTTTCTAATTAGGTACCACACGACTTATATCGGCAGAAAACCCTAGATTGTTCAATTGATTAAAACCTGAAACGCAGTTGCCAAAAGAGTGTGGGTCGAAAGGCGTAACAAAACTGGGAGCAAAAATCTGGTAAGTATATCGATTATCGATATATAAGTTGTTACTAGTACTTGAATTGATTGATTATTGCCGTATAATTTATTTATATTGGGGGAATCGAGTTAATTGTAAGAATGCCGATTTCAAATGAAATTAGTAATTCTGATACAGAAAATATAGATGTTACGAATCCTGGTTGTTGTCCTGTGGTGGGTATGCGTTTAGAGGTGATACCCTTTTTGTCTAATTATGGTAAAACCAATAAATTGGTTTGCTGTTGTAGTGGTGATCTTGTTGGTTTCGATGTCGTCCTCCGAAAACACCTTCTTATTTGCTGTGTCTCCCTCCCTCTGACTGCTGAATATCGCTACTTAAGCGCCATCATGGAGGTGTACAGTACCTTATCTAGGGACAAGTTTGAGATGGTCATTGTCGCCAGTTCCGATTCTACTGAGCCTGATTTTGTTGAGTTTGTTTCTAAACTGCCCTGCCTTGCAATACCATTCTCTGAATTGGACACCCGTCGTAATATCTGCTCTTTCATTGGTTTTGACCTTTGCTTTGTCTGCTCAAAGCTTTCTGCTGTTTTGGTTGATCCTGATGAAATTATTATGCACTACCATGTCACTCCCGACCGTTTTTTAACCTACGGGCCTGAGTGTTTTCCCTATCATGATAGTGATATTAAGGCCTTGAGAATACAAGATCATGTCTTGAGGTGCAGGCTGGATCCCATGCATAAGAAAGCGATCCAAGGTCATGTTCCCGAAGCCGTTATGCAGGATGCTCTCTTACATGAGCCACTCTCCCTCTATAAGGATATTCTGCTTTGCGATCCTTCCCTAGCTCTCCCGAGGATTGGGTCTATTGGTGGAGCTCATGAAACGTTAACTGTTTTAGAGCTCAGCAAAAAGCATGTGGCATTGTACCTGTACCTCGGCCGAGATTTCCTGGGAGATCTTATCGATGTTCATTGGGAATGCATAGAAAAAAAGCTGGAGCTTGAGATAATTCTGGTATGCATACCTTTTTTCAAGACTGGTAATTCATTTCAGGAAAAACTTATTGCGGATTTGAGGCGGGAAAATATAACAACTTGGTTAGTATTTCCCCAAAACAACAACATTTGGCGCAGACTTTGGCGAGTATTTAGCCAGCGGACAATGGAGGATAGGTTGATCATATTGCCACCCAATGGTAAGTCTGGGGAACTGGCGGGAAGGGCAGTCGTCGACGAATGTGGTGAAGAGGAATATCCGTTTATAAGAAGCATAATCTTGGAACGAAGGTTTACCGCGCTCAGGTCACTCACCCCTGCTAAGTTATTTAAAGGTAACAGTAAGAACCGCACTTGTCTGCTCCGTAAAGGTAAAAGACGCAACGTGCGTCAGTCTTCATTACGGGGCAAGAAGTTGCTTTTATACCTTGACTGGCTTCAATTATCAGACGACAATGGTGAACTTTGCGACCTGATGATGAATCTTTACCCTAAAATTAAGGCCAAGGGCTGGGAAGTTGTGTTTGTTCCTTTGGATCATAAAGAGACAAAACGACATGTCAAGTTTGCTAAGATGTTATGGCCGATTATGCCTATATGTGAAGATTGTGAAGCTTCTGTGGCCAACAAGTTGATTTTTGAGGGCGACAATAATTATGGTAATCAAGTCATTGCGTTCAGAGAAGATGGCAAGATTGTTTCAAGACAGGCAGTGAAGGGTCTAATGAAACACGAGCTCAACGATTCGTTGTTCCGTGATAATCTGTACGATGAGCTCGCTTATATTTTACTTTGTTTAGATTAGTATAACTAGTAAGTGCTCTTTTGGAGTCGAAGTAATTATTACTGGAGTAATAGAATTTGAAACAAGAAGAAATAGGAGGATATTGGTGATTAGTGCTTACCTTATGTGTGCTTCTAGTTTTCAGTTGTGTATTGTTAACATTATCAATCTATAAACTATATATCTATTTTATTTATCTTCATCTTTGTTGGAAGTATAATGATAATGCTTTTACACATTTGTATTAAATGTTTCACTTGCTAGTTTTCTTTTTTCTTTGTACTCTTCGAACCGTAGATGTCTTACCCTAGTGTTTAACACGGAGAGTCCCAAATCATTTTCTGCCCTGCTGGTAAAATAGTTCAGATCGAACATTCTTTGAGCCTTTGACTGTTGTTGGCTCTGGTCAACCCTCTATTGGTATTAAAGGTAGTTCCTTTTTTTCTTTTGTAATATGTACACTTTCCGTATCTGTCATTTGTATACCTTTTATATTCGCTGTGTGGGGTTATTTTAGTCGTATGTTAACAAATGATTGGGACGGAGGGAGTTGATTTTGAATCATGTCTTTTGAAACATTGAAGAAGTAACTAATCAAAGAAATTGAAAATGTTGTGTTGGGGTTGTTGCAGCTGCTTATGGCATTGTCAATTTGTCATTGCCACCGAAAAGAAGTCTGTCTTTGCCTAGTGGTTTATCATATGATCCTCGTCGATGAAGCATCTGTGAGAGTTCTTATTACTTGAGTTTGCCTTAGTTTTGATGGCGCATTGGTACTTTTAGCTAGGGAATAGTACAAGAGATCCTTATTCCTGAAAATGAATCATTTGGTGCAGGTTGATAGGAATTATGATCGGAAACCCTATCGTCTCAGAGTCTCAGTGACAGGCTTTAGTGATCGTTACTCCTTCTAATGTCGAGTTTTTGTCTCATTAGATGATCAGAGCTCTTTACAAAAATGCTTCAACAGCCTAATAATGTGCTTTTCTGACAGTTGTGCCTGCTGCTATCTGTTTAATTTTGTTACATTCCTACAGTCCTAAAGTGGCATACTGGCATGGGTCATGATTCTCGTGTTCTTGTCCGTAAGAGTAGAAAGCAAGGTGAACAGTGTTACAAGTTATACAAGGTACCTTCAATAACTCTAATGCATTGTCTTTGTTTTTGTTGTTCCGCAGGAAATTAGTCTCGGGTTTTCATTATGCATTTCGCCGTGTAAATGTATTTATGGCATTCTTTGATCTCCTGAGTTGTTTCTGTTGGGCTTTTATGTCCTGTTAGCTAGCTATCCGATCGTGCCACACCTTAATGCTTCTCATATAATTCACTGAAAAAAACGGTGAACGATTAGCGTGCCACTGATCAGCTCAGCATATACCTTTTGGACTACTAAATCCTGCAACGCACTAATATTTCCGCAAATTGCATTTTTGGAACCTATCCCTGTTACACAACTTGTGAGGGTAACTGCAGCAGTCATCCAAGAGTCTCATAACTGCAGCAGTCATCTATAAAAAACTTATAACTTCCAGTGAGATGGTTTTTAGGAATCGTGATATCTCAACAATATAGTCAGGTTACGCTAACACGCTAGACCTTTCGCAAAAACCTTGCTTATTTTCGGTGTACTATACAGTTCTGAAGGCCAAATTCCAGGAAAAACAGTGAGATTGGAATCATTGGCAGTGACAGAAAATTCCGTTATATACAACGCTACAACGTCATTATTAAGGTTTCTCAAAGGCTCCTACGATCCTACCTTTGGCGGGTATTGTGTAAGTCATACTGGCTACTTGTAGCTACTGTATTTCCAATTAATGGTAATATAAGTACTATGTGCCTTATTATTTCACGTTGATGCCTTGTGTCCGATTCTGGTCGCGTTCTTTGTTCCAGTTTTTCGCCCTGAATGTGCCTTCAAGTTTTCTATTTTTTTTAATGGACATAAAGTTTTCTGTTGAATGATATTCTCTTGAGAATCAACTGCAATCTTTATCTACATGGTTTTGCCGACTCCCTCCATCTCTTTCAAAGTTATGCTAGATCATACGAAGTATCTTAGAGTTCGTCCGTCTCCATTGATGGACGTCACTAAATCGATCAACTACTTGCTATTTCTGAATATATACCAAGTGTTTCGCTGCTATTAGTATTCGAGTACGGAGTATCCTATTTACTGAGGCGCTTTAAATGTTCTGGATTTTTCTTTCTGCCCGATTTTACCTAAATCAACTTTAGGTCAGATACTTTGGTGATTTGCCATTAGTTGACAGATATTTCTCAATTGGATATAGACTACAAAATCTTACTGCTGCCTGAACCTGCGATTTCTTGTAATTGCATGGTACCAACTACCAACTCCTGCCAAAATCGATGACTACTTTGGTGAAGTAGAGTAAAAGTCGGCTTTATGTTTTGGTCTTCGACCTTTTACCTCGAAACAGTTTCATTTTAATCATCGCGTGGATCTGTCTGTCGTACTCAGAACTTTGGTAAAACCCAGAAGGATTCTGTAATTGTAGTATGCTAGCTGATGAAAAACAACTTGGATTTGTTAATTATGGTCTCCAGACTCTATCCATGAATCGAGTTTGGTTCAATCCATTGGCAAATACTCGATAATACAGAAAAAATCATTGAAAAACACGGAGTCCTTGTATATGAAATTTTGTACAGGGTCCCGGAAGTGTGCCCTTGTATGTGAAATTTTGTACAGGCCCCCGGAAATGTCAGGAACGGTTTCAACATTAATTAGGATAGACTCATGTGATCTCGCTCTAAACAGCCTGTTGCTAGCGATTCCTAAAAGGCGTCTTAGCTCCCTTTCCAGCGCTTATAGCCTTATGCTATATCTAATCTAGGAAACACGGCAACTTCTATTTCCTAAATGAGTCAGACATACATTACCTTGACATTTTAAATGTGATCCTTATTTAACATTCCGTGCCCAAACTATTAAAATATTAATAAAAGATTAGGCACGGCATGTTAAATGTGGATCACACTACTAGAAAATGTCTATTTATCGACTGATTGTTTTTTATCGGTGTAAAAGTTGAGGTCGGTAAAATCTCGAGCAATTTTCATAAGAAAATTAATTTTCTAACTTTATTTACAATATTGATTTTGTTTGTTATTTTTGTTTTGCATAATGCGTTTCTTTAATAGATTATCGATGAGGAGATTAATTTCACTTTTTGTTTAATTTTTGGGGTTCCTAATAACTTTTCCGTACAATATAAACTCAGGTAAGGGCAAAATTTAGTTCAAGTGATATGAGTTCTCTTATTCAAAACGTGAAGTTGGGGGGTTCGATTTTTAATAGCAACATAGTGGGCTCATTTGAAAAAATAAAATAAAATATACAGACATTACGAACCTCAGTCGTGTTGTACAGAACACTGAACTTAGTGTACAAAGTGAAAATGTACTAAACTGAAATAATAATAATAATAATAATAATAAACAGTTGTTAATAAGTTAATTATGGAAAGATTTAAAAGATATTCTCATTAATTATGCTAAAAGTGAGTTTATACTTGGATTTCTGATGAGAATATCTTAGAAATTTTTTCATACTCGGGTTATTAGGGCACACGTTAGAAAAACCGTATATTGATGATAAATTTATGAGTTATACAACTTTAAAATATATTTAATTAAAATAAATTTTAATCATAACTATAGGTAGCCCGGACGAAGCCGGACATCAATAGTAGATTACTAGTTATATTTATGACAAATCCACTTTTCTGTTCACTACACCTCAAGAGTCAAGAGTCAAGATCCTTTTAGTTTTAGTTTTTGCTATAAGTAATACAGAATATCAAATTCAACATCTACTAATACGCACACATATAAAGATAGCAAAAATTAGAAAACTTGAATTGGATCCCTAATTGAAAAAACACACTTATATTTAAAAATTCTCGTTGAAACGAACCAATTTCATTTTCAGCTGAATACGGATGTAGTTATTTTCACGATAAATTTGACAATGCGAAAAATAATCTGTTATAGCTTAGAAAATGGTGTTGGTAACAATTCATTTTAAATGAAGCACATTTACTCCGTATTCAGCAAAAGACGAAATGTAACCGTCTTTAACAAGATTTATTGAAGACGTTATATTCATCTTAATACTAAAACAAAACAAATAACATCCCACATTGTATTTATTTTGCTACTTTGTAGGAGCTTTACTCTCGTCATATTCATTATATTCAATCTGTCTTAAGTTTAAGACGGATATATACCCATCTTAAACAAAAATTTGTGCATCCCAAGACCCATTATATCTTCAGTCGCCATTTTGTCCACATTATTCCTCATAATCTGAGGAAAAAACAACCAAAACCCGGTAACCATCACAAACCCAACCGTTAACGGGCCAGATAAAGCCCAATGCAACCTCCACTTCCGGCCCAACCACCTCTTCACCACCATCTCCAAAACCACACAACACCCATGTAACACAAAAAACCACGTGACTTCCCACGTGGGACTGACACGAGTCATGTGATAATACACTAGCTCATGCATCAAACCCGAGACTATAAAACAGCCCATTACACCAATCAACGAGGCCCACTTACGGCCCACTAATTTATTGGCCATTGACTTTGTTGGGTTGTATATGGTGTGACGTAGTGTACTTGATATCAAGAGGTTCCACCTTTTCCCCCAAAAATCTTGTAATGATGTTGACATGTAGGGTTCATTAGATGGTGGTTCTAGCTCAACACCAAGAGTTGACTTAACTAATAAATCACATGCACCAAATACTATGTCTATGAATAAATACATTAAGCAACATAGAATTACCATGCTTTGTGTGTGATTGTATACAATTTCTAATATGATAAAAAATAAGACCTTGGACACATAATTTAATGGTAATACCTTGTTGGTTGAATCATTTTTGATGTCCGTGTTAGGGACATCTGGTTTAAGGGTAAAACTACGTACATCTGGATCGATATTCTGTTCTTTATCGCGAATATCTGGTTCAGAAACAAGGGTAAGACTACGTACATTTGAGGTACTCTGGTCCTTAACTGCGATCGGAAAGGCGGCTAGGAAAAAGAATTTGATGAAGGAGCTTTGTGGGTAGTTAGTTGATAATGGTCCAAGATTGAAGGAGTATAAGAGAAGTTTAAAGTTAGCAATCCAAGTGAAAAATCCACCAAGGATGACTGAAGGAATAGGTCTAGAAACAGTTAAAGGAAGAAGTGTAAAGAGATAAAAAATGGGAAGAAGTGAGAAAAATCTGAAAATACCCTTTGGAAACTTAGAGGCTATGAAGTAGCAATAACTTATTGATGCTATCACTTTTAACCATGCCTTAATGAAGTTTGTAGCTTCATCTTCCATTGTTGTTGTAGCTTGAACTTTGAGCTATTATTTCTATAATTTGAGCAATAATTTATGCTTTTTTTTTTAGTAGTTTTAAGTGTGTAATATTAATGGAGTAAAAACAGGGTGGAGGTTGCTTAAAAAAATTGATAGTGGAACTCCATTATAAGACTATTATATACTCCTAACATCGAGTACATCAATCCTACCATATACGGAGTAACCCATTTTCTTTGATTTTTAACCATAGTGAGTTAGTGACCACCTCAAGTAAAGGCGTGAAGGCGTAAAACCATTACTTGAAGTAGCGACTTTGCCTTTGAATCTGACGAAAGACAAAGTGGTCCTACATGGACCGATTTGCTATAAATATATTCAAATGAATCACAAAAACCTAATTTTATTTATAGAAAATTAAAAAAGTTCCCTCAAGTTCGTTACATGTTTTACAGAGACGTTTTTACTGGTCTAACAGGCTGGTGGGCTCGAGTCGGGGCAGAGATGGTGGACCTAGACACATCCCTAGGCTAGGCCAGGTATAATTTATTAGACCTGCACACAGCCCGTGGTGGAGGGCGGGTTGGGCCGACGGGGTAAAATGGGCTAGACTAGTAGGCTAGGCGCGAGTGGGCCGAGGTGACCCTGAGCTTCGACCAGCCCTATGTCCACGCGAATTTATTTGGATTATGGAACATGTAGTAATCGTAAAATTTCTAGAATTATAAAAATTGATTTGGACTCAATTGATTGCAACTTTCAAGTTTACTAATACGAGTACAAAATTTCTTTACTTTAATGGATGGATAAATGATCACTTGTGACTTTATGAGACCAAGTGTCAAATAAATGTACATTATTAGCTCAACCTGAAGAATATTAAGGGCTTGCTTGGGATGAGAGTAATTTTTACGGAGTAATAGAGTCTAAATGAACTAAAAAATGAAGGGAAGTAACGGGGGTTGGAGATGAAAATGGATAGAAATGGAAAATATAGTGTAATAGTCCCTTCATTAAGGAAGTAATAGTTACCTACCTCCCCCTTCAAGTAATGCATTACCTCCATATGGAAGTAATAATTCCTCCCTCACCTCCTATTTCCACCCTCCACAACCACCACAAAACACCAATCTTCTCTAATTTCTTCTTGTTTTAGCTCTCACTATTCCCTTAATTTACTCTCATCCCAAGCAAGCCCTTAACCGTGTGTTTTGCTCTTCTATAGTAGTCCTATACTCCTATGTACACTTCACTATATGTTGTTATCACACTTCTTTCTATATGAAAAACAATTGAGAGCTTAACTTAATATGATGATACACCTTCAATGATGAGTTTGTGCAAATAAACTAAATTGTTTTGCACTTTAAAACATTGTAAATCACCTTGAAAAGTACAATTGTAACGAGATATCGAACAAGGGTGTGTATATGCAACAATTTCCTCGTCATACTTAGTATTGTTTACTTACGATCTAATTAAAAACAAAAATTAAAGGCTACACATGATTACAATTCATGCATTTCCATAATACACTTGTGTTACACAATTTTAAAATATTGACGAGTTACATATTTTCCTAAATCAACTCTCCTTTCATCTTACAAAAACATTTTCAACAATCGCATCCAAAAATCATCTCAACTTAACCCAAGAACACCGACAGCCCGAGTGAGGTTCCATCCTGAAACCTTCTCGACAAGCATACCGACAGCCTTGATTTCTTCAAGAGACCTAACATCAACTTGGTTCCTCATAAGCTGTGGCATGAACAACCAAAACCCAGTACCTACTACAAACCCAATAGTCAAAGGCCCACTCAAGGCCCAACTCAAGGCCCAATCTTCTTCCAAGCCCAAAGCCCTCTTCAACCCAATCTCCATAACCAAACAAACCCCATGCAACAAAAAGAAGCACGTGACTTCCCACGTGGGACTCGCACGTGTGATGTAGTAAAACAACAGCTCATGCATTAACCCGGACACCACAAAAGCAGCCATTGTCCCCACTCCTTGGGCCCACCTTTTTCCAACATGCTTTTCCCAAAATGCCCTTGTTGGGAAATATACAGTCTGACGTAATATATCCGATACCATGAGGTTCCACCTCCTACCCCAAAAATCTTGCAACGAGGTTGACAAATAAGGTTCATTAAACGGCTGGGATAACTCTACTCCGAGTATAAATCCGAGCAATTTATTATATAATCCCAAAACAACCTCCAAAATTAAGTATATTATTCCGCAATAAATACCCAATAAAATATTAGGATTCAAATTTTTTTTAGAATGACAAAAAATCCCACTCACAACCAACACCACATAAATAAAAAACTTTGTCCATAAACTAAGGGGTAATTGTAACTTCTTGTTTTTACCAGGGGTAGAAGAGTAATTTCTATCTTGCTTGATTTTAATTGGAAATGCAGCTACCAATACAAATCCAAAAAATGAATTTGTGGGTAAATCATGGGATAAAGGACCAAGATTAAATGCAAAAAGTAAAAGCTTGAAATTACCAAGCCAGGTAAAAAAGAACCCAGAAAGGCCAGATGTTGTAGGGGTAGAAAGGAAAAGTGGTAAAAGAGTAAAAATGTAAAAAACTGGTAATAGAGCAAAAACCCTGAATTTACCCTTAGGTAACTTGGAGACCAAGAAATAGGAGTAAATTAATGAGATAAAAACTTGTAACCATACCTTTAACAATGCCTTGATTTCACTTTCTTCTTCTTGTTGAAAAAACATTTTTAGATCAGATTTTTTAGAGAAGTTTTTTTTTTAGTTTTGTCTAAATTTTCAGATTTGAAATCTAATTTTGGAATTTTAATGTGACGTGTAACGTGTTATTAATGTCATGTAATATGATTGGTTGACCTTGTAAATATGTGTAAGGAAAAAAATTATTAATGGTGATCATGCTAGTTGGAATTTTGATACACCGACCCATGTGTAACGATACTTGTCGAGTATATTTAATTGTTTCCTACGTTTTGTTTAAAACGGGTATTATTCGTAAAAAATTTAAGACGAGTCAAGTATTATCAAGTAGTGATAATAAAGACAAAAAATTTGGTATATTGTAAACAGCAAGTGGGATGATTTGATATGTATTTGACCCGTTTTAAGTTTTATACGGATATTTTCCATATGAAATGAGAATTTGTGTTAATTGTTATGGGTTGGACAAAAATAATGCTCACGCATTCATACCTTACAAAATACTTATTTAATAGGTCCGAATAATTTTTTAAAGGGTGCTGATTTTCGCAGTACACATTTTACTCTTTATAGTACAATATTGACGATTATACCCCTCTCATTTCCTCACCCATTTTCCCTCTCTAATTTCTCTCCCATGTATTCTCTCTTATTTCAGTTACTCATTCTACTTTAATTTCACTGTCTCATTGTACTACATTGATAAATTATTTTGATAAACACAAACAATTACTCATATACTCCCTCTATTCAATTCCAAACACAACATTTCCCTTTTACACGTTTGCCAATGCACAAATTGTAACGTAAATATCTCGAGTTTTACATTATAAAAAAATACAAAAATTTGATATTCATATTGTACTTATATAGACGAATCAAACAAGATCCCACATGACCATATTTTATCTTACATATTGCAAGGAATCGTAAAGATTCTCTTCATTCATGAATAGTGTCAAAAAAAGAAATGTTATGTTTGGAATTGAATGGAGGGAGTATATTACAGTGATAAATTATTTTTACAAACACATATACAATAATCGTAATCATATTCATGCTGCTTTGAAAAAAGCAAAGAAAAAATCAAACAAACAATCTAATAACTATAGTACATGTACTGTACATTGAAAACAGAAAATCAATAGCAGGAAAATGAAAAACACCTAACTAAACTAGTAAATTACTCAATTACTGTGTCATCATATCACCATCCAACCATGAAATCAAGAACCCTTTGTAACAATGGGATAAAAATGCTATAGCAACACCACCATGAAATCAAGAACCCTTTGGATTACTCAATTACTTCAGCCCGAGGTAAACCAATGGGATAAAAATGCTATAGCAACACCACCACTAGCACTAGCGACCACCTTCGTCGACTACTCGTCACTACTTTCCGACCACCACTAACATCGACCACATGTTTTGGATTACCGTCACCCCACGAATATCTCCCTTCTCGCACCTCTCACTCCGGCAAGCGCCTCTTGTCATATCCCTTCTCGTCGGCCTGTCAAACGGAATCCGACAACCAACTTGATCTTTCTCAACGGCGACACCTGTCCATGTCGCTGACGACATCCGACTATACCAATATCTCCACCATCCACACTAATAAACAATAATGAATTAAAACAAACCCTAATTTAAAATATACAAAACTATAACAAGGAGTCAATCAGATTATTCCTTTATTAGATTAGTGAATTAGTTTTCGGTTTTACATTGGAAAATTTCATACATAGGTGAAGGGAGATTGAAACAAGTTAGGGATCTAAGTTTAGAGAGAAGGTAGAGAAAATTAAATTTGATGTTTTTTACTTAAGGGTAGAAAATGGAAAATTTGGTACAAAAAGTACTGAAATGAGTAAAATATGTACTGCGAAAATAAACTACGTTTTTTAAAATATTTTATTAATTTGCTTGTATAAAAAAATCCACTATATATTTAAAAATACAATTAAAGGAAGGAGGAAATAGATAATATATATTGTATGAGATTGAATCAACAAGAGAGTTGAACACTTTAGCCTACAATAATTTATTTTAGTTTATTGCAAATTATAGATAGGGATAACAACGAAAAGTCAAAAACATAAATAGAATGAAATTCAAATCAATCCCAAGGAAAAAAAATCCAATTTAAATGCAATATGATGGAACACGGGTATTTTTTTTATTACATCTTAGATCGGCTAGAATTGGACTAGACAAAATTATAATGGATCAGATATGGTTGTAGAGTTTAGAGGATTACATCAGATTTGTTTATTCTTTAAAAAATTGAATAAGGTTTTGGATTGTGCAAAACTCGATCTAAATCCAAAATGTTCCCTCACAAATGAAATTGAACCAAATCATTCTCAAATGATCGAAATACTCCGTATTAGCTAGTCAATTTTGCTACATGCCAATTAAAATTAAGACGTTTTCAAATATATTTAATTTTAAATTTTAATCCCCTAATACTTACTTCGAGTCAATTTTAGTATGGGATAAACAAATTGGGATTTTGGTTATGACGAACCGATATAAAAATTAAAGTCACATTGAGGCACCTTGACCAAACCTACTCACCAAAATCATGGTTTAAAGTTATTGACAAAATGTGCACTTTGTGACGATCCATATCACAATCTCCATAAAGCATCCACTAACTCACATCAAAAGCTCAAAACAAAGGAACAAAAACCAACGAGACATACAACTAACAAGACCAACAACTTCTCATAAGCACTATCAATCAATTCAATCATATGGGAAATGAAGCAATTATATCACTAATTAAGGTATGGTCAATTATATTAACATCATTATGTTATTGTTATTTCATTTCTTCTAAATTACCCAAAGGAAAATTACGACTTTTTTCCGTTGTTCCAATCATTTGTCTCTACATAGTCCTCCCCTTATCGATACCGGCCGTTCTTCCAACCGGAATAACGGCCTTTTTTATCACTTGGCTAGCCTCTTCCAAGCTTCTCCTCCTCGCTTTCGACCTCGGCCCTTTAACCATCCTTAAGGGGACACAAAAAAGGCCGCAGGAAGGGTCAAATGTACACAACCTTGAAAATGATCGCGAACCAATAAAATCCCTTCTTAGGTTCATATCCATAGCCGCATTTCCCATCAAAGGAAATGACCAAAATACCCTTACAAAAAAACCAAGTAAAGTAATTCCCTTAAATTTCTGGTCACAGACGTTAATTTCTTCCATATTAATCGCAATTTGTGACCTTTATAACGGTCAATTACACCCTGGGGTTATTTTCGTAATTTACTGCGTTTTACTATATTTACTCGTTGACTTAATCATCGATATAGCAAATAAAGTAGTGGGTCCCATGTTACACGTGGAGCTCGTTCCGCCGTCCGATGAACCTTACTTATCAACATCACTCCAAGATTTTTGGGGCAGAAGATGGAATCTCATGGTAACAGATACACTGCGTCACACTGTGTATAAACCTGTAAGGGTATTTTCGTCAAAGTATGTTGGAAAAGGGTGGGCCCTAGGAATAGCTCAAACGACGTCGTTTGTGGTTTCTGGATTAGTGCATGAGCTTATATTTTATTATATGACACGTGTCAGTCCATCATGGGAGGTGACGTGGTTTTTTGTGTTGCATGGGGTGTGTGTGGTTGTTGAGGTTGCGTTGAAGAATGGGTTGGGCCGGAGTTGGAAATTGGGCCGGGTTGTGACCGGTCCATTGACGGTCGGGTTTGTTATGGGTACGGCTTATTTGTGGTTTTTTCCTCCTTTAGTGAGGAACAAAGTTGATATTAGGACTATTGAGGAGTTTAAGACGTTCTATGGGTTTGTTAAGGGGATATTTGTTTAGGAATTGAAATTTGTGACTCGATCGTGATTGTTGTTATTGTATAACGATGGGTTTATTTTTGTTATTACCATTTTTTCCGCTCTTCATTTTTGATTTGCAATAAAAGGGAGAAAAAGCAGATAAGACACTTCATCGACAGAGAAAAAATAAATAAGACTGTTATATCTGGCTTAAATTCAGCTATAAAAAAAAAGAAGGCCAAAGTCCAAAAATCAACATTGAAGAGAAAATAAACAAATACAACAATAATATTAGCCCGACTCGTAAAGGTTCGAAGTTCAGACAAATAGACAAATATCGATTGGAGCAACTTCACCCTTTTTAACAATACGGAGTAGACTTGAAAAACAGTAATAAAAAGTGATGCAAAACAAAATGTTTTTTTTAAACAAAGGAAATCAAATCATATAAGGAAAGATGGACCAATGTATTGGCCTTGAAATGAAAATGTGCTTTGGACATTATCTAAGCACTTAGTATTAGTACCTCTTCAATGGCTTCAACAGAGTAAAAGGCTCTTTGGAGATGGTCGCCCAAGGCTTTAACATTGTTAGACCGAACCGGATCACTTGAGTAACCGTTTTCATCTTCAAACTCGGAATACTGTTTCACATAATCGCTTAGTATCTCCCTAATTATCTGAACAGAACCGCAGGCTTGCTTTATATGATCACTCACGTGTTCGACTTGATTGTGACTTTCCTCGTGCTCCTCACTTAGTTCGACTTGCAGCTCATCTGCTTGTTCACCCTCCAAAAGCTTGTCATTGATATTTCCTCCCTCCAAATTAATCACGCTTGATGGGATGCTTTCGAGATTTTGTAGTATATCTTCGATGGCTTTAACAGAATCAAAGGTAAGGCGAATATGGTCACCTAAGGCCTTGACATTTTGCAAATGAACAAGGTCTTTTGATGCCCCTTCGCTCGCTTGAAACCCAATATATTGGTCCACATAATCGGTCAGTATTCCTTTAATTATCTGAATAGATTCGAAGGCTTGCTTTATACGATTATTCATGGATATCACATGGTCGTAACTTTCCTCATGCTCTTCGCTTGGTTCCAATTGTGGCTCAACCTGTTCACCCTCCAAAAGCCCGTCATTGATATTTTCACCCTCGAAATTCATCCCAAAAGATGAGATGCTTTCGACATTTTGTAGTATATCTTCCATGGCTTTAACCGAGTCAAAGGTAAGGCGAATGTGGTCACCTAAGGCCTTGACATTTTGGGAACGAACTAGATCATTCGATGCCCCTTCATTCGCTTCAAACCCAATATATTGATCCACATAATCGCTTAGTATTTCTCGAATTAGCTTAACGGAATCAAAGGCTTGCTTTAGATGTTCAGACATATTTGAATCAGACACCTTCATTAGTATTCCTTGAGACTGATTAAAATCGACATTATCGACGAGCTCATTTTCATTAACCTCATCAACTTGATCATCACTTGATTGGATTTCTTCAATGTTTGTATCATGTTCCTCAGAGGACATTGACATTGTATTTCTTGAATCCACACAGTCGATCTCTTTCGACAGTCCTTCAACTTCTTGAAAGCTAATATTTTCATTTCCAAAGTACATGCCTAAGTTATCGGTCTTACGAGTCACACTAACAAGTCGAGAACTTGAATGAAACACTTCTTCCATCGTCCTGCAATAGTATTAAGAACAGGGGAAGTTGTGAAGAAACTTTAACCCATGATGGATGTGTTGTGTGTCACATGTAAGCGTCACACATTTGAAAATTATAGGAGAATTATAAACTACGTGAGACGTGAGTTACATGTAAGTGTCCTCTCTTGGCCTCTTTTCTGGACGCGACCTAAAGAACTTAATTAATTGCTAAACAAAGCAACTCGTTAGACTTTTAATCTTATATCCTTATTACACCATCACACCTACTCCATTTTGCGTTATTTTTTTCCCCATTTTAGTTCTTTAAAGATTTCAGATATAATAAACACCTAGCATATACTTCTTTCATCGCGATTATTTATCTATCTTTAATTAAAAAATAATTTCAGTAAGAATAATCCAAGTAAATAACTGATTGAAACAAAGAGAGTAATTACCTGTAAGAGTAGGCAACGTGAAGAAGATCACAAAGTTGTCGATTAGTAATACGAGGAAGGAGAAGGTCGACTTTAACCTTGCAAGTTTCATTGGCAAAAAGATCACCGTATGGAACTATAACTTGATCATCATACGTTGTAAACGGGATGTATGAGCATGAGTAGGTGCCAACACAAACGTTGACTATTTTGGCCGTTGACTTTTCTTTTTTGAAGGTCAACTTTAAGTCACTAACAACTATTGTGAATAGTTTTGTCAAGCATTCAGAAAATGCAATTGTTAAGTTACTTGGACTTGAATTTTTAACATCTACGGGACAATAAATTCCTCCGTCGCTCCTTTTCGCAATGTCGTTTAGCACCTACACAAAGTAGTCATTACATGTGTGTCGAACCACCAAATCGGAACGGAGTAACATTAATTCAATGCTTAAAGGTCGTCCACAAATGATAAGGGGATCATATATACATAAGAATATCTATCAATTGAGTTCGAAACAAATCCAGACAGACTTAGGCCAAGGAAGATTATTGGATCCAGAACGATTATTTTAAAACTCAATCGATCCATTATTAAAAAAAATCTGAACTCATATTGTATTACAAAGTTACTCAGACACTCTCCAAACTTCAACTACGACAAGTTACCGTTGTACCATATGCTAGCATTAGCATATATTGGTTAATATGAATCGAAAAATATCCCACAAATCTTCGGTTTACCTTTTCATTAAAATACCGCTCATAAAGAATTAAATGATAAATAAATGAATTAGACCGGTAATCGGGTAGTCGATTTTGTGCCTTCTTTAATATTTACATTAATTGATTATAGTTATGTTTTCATCAAATCTAGAATTTTTTTTTTGTGAAAATTAAATTTGGAATTATAATAATTGATTAACAATGGTATGAAAAAGATACTACCTCCGTTCCAGTCAATTGTTGTCTTTTGTCTTTTACACGTTTGTTAATGCACATTTCATTTCGAAAATATCTTTTACTTGAAAATTATAAAATTTTGATATTCTTAAAGTGCTCATTAAGACGAATCAAACAAGATCTCTTATGACTATATTTTGTGTTATGCATTATTGTAAAGATTCTCCCCCTTTATGAATAGTGTCCAAAATCAAAGGACAACAATTGATCGGGACGGAGGGAGTATTTAATTGCAAACATTAAACGTACCAGTGAATTGTGATCATCACCAAATCCGAATGTATAAACAGGCAGTGTCTCAAAGGAAACATGGTACCTAGGAACTTCAAGATAGTTACCATCAGACATGAGCAGGACAGCCGCACGACGTCCAGTAGCATACTTGCGGTCACTGATCACTTTGAAAGCGATGTCCAGGCCGGCATTGATGTCTTTGACAGGGTAAGTTTCCAAACCGCTCACCAACTTTTCGATCTCAGCTCGAGAAACAATACTCATTTGTCGTAACCCAGACAATTTCTGAGGATCATTTGAGACTGTCACAATTGATAAACGATCAGCTGAACTGAGTTTGTCGATCAAGAGTCTCATAGCACCTTTCATTGTCTCCAATTTCTCGCCTTTCATGTTGTCGCCAACGTCTAAAACCGTCACAATATCCACCCCCGGTCTCTCGTTCTCGTATCCTGCACCCGATACCTCCAAAAACACACTTAAATGGCTCTCTCTCATCCCTGTTTCCTCCTTGTAAATAGTAGTCACTTTTATGTCGCCTTCTCTCATTGTCTCATACTTAGTCCCTAAATTGTCATTAACAAATAGAAAAATTGTTAGTAGATTCGGTGTGCAACAGTGAGTTGGCCTGGGTTAGGTTCCGATAAAGTTAGCTTAAATCAATAAGCAATTCTACTTGATCTGCTTCGAATTTAGTACTAAGGTTGATAAAGAACCAAGTCGAGCACGAGTTTGATCTTGCTCGGCTTGTGGTCATAAAATAAAACTCGAGCTCGAGCTTGGAAAAACTGTGCTCAACCTCAAGCGTGCAAGCCTAAATTCGAGCTCGAGCCAACCTCAAGCATAATTATTAAATTTTCTTTTTCTTTTTTTATGATATTTTATTAATATTTTAGGATTCAAAGGTTATATATATATAAATACCTAGCAAATCAATAAAAACATTTTATAAGGTGATCAAAATATAACATTGACAAATATTTTTTTGAAACAAGATCAAGATATTATCTAATCACACGAGTTCGAGCTGTTCAGGAGCAGCGGCGGAATCAAGATTTGAACTTAGGGGAAGCGAACAACTAATGACATAAGGTACACTCGAAAAATTTAACTAAAAGCTTCAAAACACTCATATGTCATGGGCGGGTCGCCCCTGCTAGCCCCCCCAAGATCCGCCATTGCTCGGGATCTTTCGAACGAGTCAACGTTAACTCGACTTGGATCGTTAAATTCTCCCGTGGAGCTCTGACAATAAGAGCTCTCACCGAGGTTTAACCGAACTTTGACTTAGCCGAGCTAGCGAATCGTGTCGTCTCATTATTATCACCCGTTTCACACTTACATGCCTCGATTTCCAAATTTATCCACCTAGCCCCATGGTAAAGAGTTATTACTAGTACTTGCTCTTTGTATTGTAAGGATTTACATCAACTAATCAACTAAAATATAGAAGGCAAATTAAATTCTTAGAGAAAATGATACTCCTTCCATCCCGATCAATTGTTGTCTTTTCATCTTAGCAAAAAAATCAAGAAAAGAGTACAGATTCACATGTGATTGTACTTAATAGATGACAAATGGACAATAGTCCAATTGGGGTGTCAAATTACTCATAGAAAACTTACTAATATATAAAGGACGATAATTGACTGAGGAACAAAAAAAAAGGATAACAATTGTTCGGGACAGAGGGAGATGGAGTAACTCGTATGCACAGAAAATTAAACCTTCATAAAATGTTCACATGGTTTAGGCTAATCTACTTTTCTTGTATTTTTTATGGATGTAAATGATTGAAACGGTGACTAATATTTATTGCATGAGTGTAATATGAAGCATTGAGTTAAGTATGTTACCTGAGTCATATGGAGTTGCAACAATTTGTTCATCACCACTTAGAGACATTCTAACTAGAACAACGCTCGATCTTCTCCTCCTTTTCTATTTGCTTTTATTTTGTTTCAACAAATAATGTAAATGATTTGATAATTTTCAATTTGAGTTTTACTTGGATTTAATCATCTACCTTGATCAAGTATTTATAGTAACTAGAAGTCAACTTTCTTTGGTCATGTTAAACAAATATACTCCGTCCTGGTCAATTGTTATCATTTCTCAATTACACGTATTTTGATGCGCATTTCATTTCGTTAATATGTTTAGTTACGTATTTATAAAAATTATAAAATTTTGATATTTTTAATTTAATGTGCTCACTAAAACGAATTATTAAACAAAATCTCACATGACTATAATTTTTTGTTACGTATTGAAAATTATTTTAAATATTCTCTTCATTTATGAATAGTTGTCAAAAAGTAAATGATAACCATTAAACGGAATGACAGTATTAGTACTCGTACCTTTATTTAAGTCTACTACTGATGCAAACAATCAATATTGATTTTTAATGGGCAGTTAATCCGGTTTAAGGGTATTATCAGTAATCCGGTTTGTTGAGGGTTTGTCGCTATTTAAGAGATTCATAGAAAGGTTTGTGAATTGGATGATGTGGTACGTATTGGACGAATCTTATTTTGGGTTATCTATTGCTAATATACACTACGGAGTATTTATTAAATTATTTGTCAAATTGATTTTCATGATTTCATACTGTATACTTGAGTACTTCTTGATGTTTTAAATTTTAATTCGGAAAAGAAAGAAAAATATTACAAGTAGTAGACTTGTTATATGACTCGAGCGGAACAATCGACCGAGAACATTTGTTTTAGATAATTTGTTGTGAGATAATTTTTATAAAGGTAAATAAATTAAAAGATTAAGACAATGAAGACATTTGTTCTAGAAAATGGAGTGGTTATACTTTAAATTAGTTTAACTCTTTGTATGGTACTAGCTAGACTTGACAAAGCTGATTTAAATCGATAAGACTAATCCTAGACTAAAAAATGATCCAGAATATGTCACCAACTTGACCCAATAAACTTGAGGTGACCCACCCGAAATGACATGATAAACCCAAAATGATCTGAAATGAAACAAATCCATGACCCGAAATCCCCTAAAACAATGCGATTCAAAATTAATCAATGCGGAGTGACCTGGCCAGAAAATGACCTAATAAATTATTGATACAAAAATAATCCGATAAAAGCGACCCAACCCGAATCCAATCCAAATGCCCCATTTACCAGGTCATTAGCCCTACCAATAACCCCATCTGGTGGGTAGTTAATTACTCCATAGAAGCTGACTTTTAACCTTTGGTCATTATTTATATATAAGGGCAAACTCATATAAAAAGCTGACTTGAAAGTCTTATATTAATATTTGCACCAAAAAATATAATATTTGTGCCAATTGCCAATGCGAAAGAGTATAGACCAAACAAGTTTGTCAGGGCAGCTGTTTTTGCTAGATAAGCCGAATATTGACAGAATTAATAATTCAGCTTGTCTTACTGAAAACGGGCATTTTTTATTGAATTTTTTATTTTTATTTGTCTTATCTAAAATTTTTCATCACTATAGAGAGGGATTATATAAATAAATTAGTTCACTAAGTTCAAACTGAATACTACTATAATAATGTGGCACCATGAATATTATTATATTACACATAACATATTCATACGTTAACTATTGAGTTGTTAAAGTTACTAGTTTAGAACCCGTGCAAATGCACGGTATTTTAGACAATAATGTAAAAAGACGTTAAATATTATTACTTCGTAACATGCTTAAGCGATATAAGAGAAAAACAATTTTGCTAGTTTTCACACAAAAAAAATTGGCGTGTAACTTGAGCCTAATTATATTTACCTAAAGAATGACCTTAGCTAATGACTTAATTATTTTACAATAAAATTAGCGAATTTGTAAAATGATATAATCAACTTTTACAACATTTGTATCAAAAGACAGGAAAATAAAATTATGAAAAACATTATACAAAATATTTCTCTCATATTATCATACAGTATGATAATTAATGCAATTTCACATGTGTAGAAATATTAAAATATGCATTAATGTGAGTTTATATATTGAAATTAGTAGTAATATTTCTATTTATGGTATAGAGTTAATATGATATGATGTGAGGACTAATTATAGAACATTTTACTTTTAGGCGGGAAAATTATGAAGACCTCTTATTCTTTTAGTATAAGGGGGATGAGGAGTGACATTCATAACTCGAGTTCAAATTCTGTCAATAGCATACTCGCTTTGTGACTTTCTTTAAACAAAAAAACTGTAAAAGTGATAAGTAATCCCCATTACTTTATCTTATCGTGAACCGTGAAAACAAACACTACAAGAAAACAACATTCAGGCGACTGATATTGGCGACTAATTTCAGTCGCTAAAATGAATTTGGCGACTGAAATCAGCCGCGAAGACCAAGTCGCAGTCATTAGTCGCCAAAAAAAATTCGGGCGACTACTTTCAGTCGCCAAATTTGGCGACTGAAAAAAACGTCGCCAATTTGGGGAAATGGCGACTGAAATCAGTCGCCAAATTGGCGATTGAAAGCTTATGTAGTCGCCAATTTGGCGACTGAAATCAGTCGCCATTTTGGCGACTACCATAGTATTCAGTCGCCAATTTGGCGACTGATTTCAGTCGCCAAGCAGTCGCCAAATGGATTTTCACTTTGCAAAATTACAGGGGTTTTGGCGACTGAAAATAGTTGCCAAATGAACATTTCAGTCGTCAAAATACCTGTGATATTGCATGAAAATTTCTGTTTTCATCCTACCATACCATACCATCATACCATACCTGCAAGTATACAAGAAAACACAAAGATTTCACACATTTACAACAACACGATGTGAAACCAACATCCTCATATAGATAAAAAAAATTGTTTCAAGTTTACAAATTTTCTTAAACGGAATTGTTTCAACCATAAATTGTTTCAAGTAACAAGTTTCTAAACTATATCAGAAGCCAAGGTTTATATTGGATTCGGCCTGGAATCCACCACTTCCATTGCCTTCATCATAATCCCGCCGATAGGGAGGGGGACCTTGGTTGCAATTGTCAAACCTGCTTTCCAAAGCCTTGAATTTCTCTTTCATTATCCTTAATTCTTCATCTCTTTCCGCGTTTTTTCTTTTTTCCTCGTCAAGTGCGGCTTGGAGTCTTCCCACGACTGTCGGCTCGTAGGTTTGGTTTGAGGTGGACGACATTCTTCCCCTTGGAGTTTCGTAAAATACGTTCTTTGCCGACCCAATCCCGTAGACGTTCCCCTTCTTGAAACCCTTTACCAAGTCGAACCAAATCTCGTTATCGGGTTTCTCGGGATGCCTAAGTTTCTCGGCGGAAAATGCTTCCTACAAAATATAAACATTGTTATTAAAAATAGCTACAATATTGGTTAAACATTCAAAAAATTGAACTTATTGTAAAAATACAAAAATGCTTGAAACTTACATATAATTCCTTATCTTTTGGTTTGATCCAATATCTTCTATTGTCTTCGAGCCGGGAATGGGTGTCAAGGAAGAGCTCCGGAGCTGTGGGCGTGTTAGCTTTTTTCTTCTTACCCTTCTAAAAAAAAAATTAAAGACTTGTATAAGAAAATTTTAATAATAAAAAGAATTTAAGTTATAATTTTCAAATGGAGAAAAAAGTGGAAATTATAACTTACACGCAAAACTAGGCTAAGGAAAGATCGAGATCCTGCGTGATGCGACGGCTCAGCCGCTCCATCTTTCTTTCCTCCTTTTTTATTTTTGGATGCTTGGGCCGACCTAGCCTGAAACTCCTCAGTTTCACGATACTTAAGCATATCTTCATATGCACCACCTACAAGTTAAATAAGTATTATAATAAAATATGATAAAATGTGTAAAAATATAACTATATATATACAAATAACAAAAACAATTAAATACCTCTCATATGCTCCGACTCCTTCTTCCTCTTGACAACCTTATACATGTTGTCCCTTAACCGTCTAGTGCACGTCTCATTGTACCTTTGACGTACAATATACTCTATTCCGGCCGGCCAGTCAAATGTTTTCTACAATTTAAAAGGTAAGTATTAGTAAAATAAATTATTAATTAAAAACTATAATAATATAAGAAAATATAAACAAAAATAATATACCCTAAAATTATTGAACCACTCCTCTTTTTGTGCAGAGGTAGCCTTGGTCCAACAAGTAGGAGCAACTCCCGTCATCTTCATCTTTGTACTCTGAGTACAACCGCGTACAACCTTTTGAGACGAAAACCTGAAAAATAAATTATGGAATAGTATGCATTTATGGTAAATAATAATGTAATATAATTATAAAATAATAAATTAAAGACATTGGTAGTTGTCTTACCAAAACCCCGCGGGATCAAGTATCATCTTCCCTTACGGCATGAACTGGATCGTCTCCGATGTCTGATCCGAGGACTCATCGTCATTGGTCGATTCCTCGACCACTACCGGACTCTGCTGATCAATAATCTCCATCTCCTCCTCGTCGACTGAAGAAGTACTACGGCGTCTGTTTGAACCGCCGCCACGTTGTCTACCTCGACCTCCTGCCATCTACAAGTACACAAATATTCAAATTGTTAGAAACGGTTAATAACATAAAAAACAAACATAAGCTGTTAATAACATAAAAAAACATCAAATAACATAAAAAACTTAATTAAAATATATATAAATATATCTTTACCCAATTAATCATTATCATCATCAAATTCGTCCTCATCATCATCACCAATTGATTCATTATCATTATCACTATCAACACCACCATCACCGTCAACTTGACCATCACCATCCTCGTTTTCTAAACCTTCACCCTCTTCATTTCCATTCTCATGTATGTCCTCATCAGGTGGAGACAACAAAAACCCGGTAGATACTATTTCTTCTTGAAAAAAAGTTGTACCTACTTGTGAGCGTGCTTTTGTCTTAAAGATTGCACACCACTGCTTTTGATTTCGATCATTCTTCGTGCTTGGATAAGAAGCGAAATATACTTGATTGGCTTGATGTGCGAGTATAAATGGATCATACTTTGAGTATGTCCGGGTATGATTCACTTCGACGATTTTATAACGTTCATGAACTTTCATACCGGCCACAGAGCAAAAGATTTAGGAGACTAATTAAGGATAATTAAGGATAACTTGAAAATTTGTTGGTGACGGTATGAAAGACTAATTCCAGTCACTGATTTCAGTCGCCATATTGTATTTTCAGTCGCTAAATTGGCGACTACTTGTATCAGTCGCCTTATAACAGTCGCTTGAAACAAGATTTCTTGTAGTGAAACCCCTTAAATTTCAATGAGAGTGATTGAGCCCTTTAGTTTCAAGACTCTAATACACTAATGATTGTGTACAAGGGTCGTGTGCGTGTTAACCTTTGATCTACCGGCGTTAAACAACAACTACCGCGATCGTGTCAATATAGTTTTCAAGTTAATGACTTCCTTACCCGACACTACAAACTTCAGTGGTTTCGATAAGTCTTCTCTGTCTTTTGTCCAATGTTGCGTTTCCTTTCCAACATTTTTTTAAAGTCAATGTTTTGACGATAAAATTGTTATTTAATCACTATCTACTAAATGAGCTTGTCACCAAAAAAAAAAGAAAAAATGAAAAAAAGAAAAAAAGAAAAGAAATGAGCTTAAGATAACGTAAGAATCATAATAAATAGAACAATTTAAACATGAACCTGATTAGCTCAAGAAATATGAACATTAATGATAAAACAATGTCCTTCCATATTCACATCTCATAATTCTCATTGATATACGATTTTGAGCATGAGACTGTAAACATAAATTATAGAATCTTGATTAAAGCGATAATTACTGAAAGGTACTTACGTGGTGCAGCCATCAGATCTGATAATAAAGTTACTTGAGAAAGATAAATAATAAACCCTTATTGCTTTTGCCTTCTCCTACCTTCCTTATTCTCTAATTCATTTTCTTTCTTGTGTGTTGGTGATATGAATGAATTAGGTTAAAGCACAAACAGGTGTACTTATATATAGAGGTGGCAGGAGGGGCTTTATGGAATAAGTAGTCAGTTATGTAAATAGCCTGTAACTATTTACCATAATCTACTTAAACTAGGACTCCTAATAAAAACCCGAAACAATATATTTAACCATTATTTAATTAAGGCAACTAATATCAGTAATTAGGTCCACACAATAGAGAATTAAATAATATTATATAATAATTCTTACATTCTCCCACTTGGACCATATTACTAATTAAAACATAATGTCACACTTAATTATAACATAAGGCGCGTAGACGGTTAAATAAACACATAATGGGTTTATCTTAATTACCCTGATTATCCCTGAACAACTGGTTGAGTCATGGCGGAGACACTACTATAAAAGAGAAGTGGTCCTTCCATGTACTACGGACCAATCACTTAGAATAATTAGTCTGTACAAGGAGCAAACATAATCCCCAAATAATGTCCTTGAGGAAAAGGACTAATTCTGTTAATCGTGCAACAATAATGTATACAATAACAATAATACGATACAAAAAAGTGTTCGGAAATCATCATCATAATAAAACATAAGTCGATTAATCAAAACATAAGTGTCATTATTACAAAGCACTAGCATGATCCAAACATAAACGAAAAAGCCTTAATGATTATCCTCCAGACCAATATCAATAGCATGCTTCATAAATGTCTTTGGAGGTAATCCCTTAGTTAAAGGATCTGCTATATTAGCACTAGTCATAATGTGCTCAATTGACACAGTGTTTTTCCGAACTTCCTCCTTAACTGACAAGTATTTCATTTCCATGTGCTTTATTCCTTTAGAATACTTGTCATTCTTCGAAAAGAAGATCGATGCGGTATCATCACAATAAATTCTCAACGGCCTTGCATCATAATGCATAATGCTAAGCCCTGAAGGAGAATTCCGCAACCATAAAGCTTGAATAGTAGCCTCAAAGCACGCTACAAATTCAACTTCCATAGTGGATGAGCCAATAATTGTTAGTTTAGCACTTTTCCAGGAGATTGCTCCCCCAGCTAAAACAAACACATAACCAAAAGTGCTTTTCCTTGAGTCCACGCATCCTCCAAAATCTGAGTCATCATATCCAATAACCCATTTCAGGATTGGACTGATATCGACCCAACATACCTACTGCAAAACTTATGTCAGGTCTTGTACAGACCTGCGCATACATTAAGCTTCCAACCAGAGATGCATAAGGAAAGTTTTTCATGGTATTTCGTTCTAGCTCAATCTTAGAATACATACTTAAGTTGAACTTATCCCCTTTCTGAATAGGAACATCATTGGGATTACATTTTACCATGTTGAATCTTTCTAAGACTTTACTGATATAGACTTTCTGAGACAACCCTAATGTCCTTTGTGATCTGTCTCGAGATATTTCCACCCGGATCACATAGGACGCCTCTCCCATATCTTTCATCTCAAAGTTGTTTGATAGGAAATCTTTAGTTTGACGTAATAGTCCCAAATCACTGCTTGCTATAAGTATGTCATCGACATATAGAACCAAAAATGCAAACTTACTCCCACTGATCTTCAGGTATATACACTGAGTAACAGTGTTTTCTTGAGACCCAAAGGAGGTAATGGTATTATGGAACTTAATATACCATTGTTGAGAAGCTGGCTTAAGTCCATAAATGGACTTCTTTAATATACAGACCTTGTCCTCTTTGTCATCAATAATGAAGCCTTCAGGCTGAGCCATGTAGACTTCTTCTTCCAAACTCACATTCAAGAATGCCGCTTTCACATCCATTTGATGTAGCTCTAAATCAAAATGAGCTACAAAAGCTAAAATGATCTGTAATGAATCCTTCTTAGAAACTGGAGAGAAGGTTTCATTATAATCATCGCCTTCTTTCTGATTAAAGCCTTTAGCTACCAGTCTGGCTTTATGTCGTTCAATATTACCTGAGGAGTCGCGCTTGGTCTTAAAGACCCACTTGCAGCCGACAGCCTTATGACCTACTGGTAAATTGACCAACTCCCAGACCTCATTCTTAGCCATAGACTCCATTTCTTCTTTCATGGCATTAATCCATTTATCGGAATCATTACAATTCATAGCTTGTGAAAACGTAACCGGATCATTATCAATACTAATGTCAAATTCACATTGTTGTAGATACACATAGTCATCTGAAGTAGTTGGCTTTCTAGGTCTTGTGGACCTTCTTAATACTATTTCAGGGGCTGTATCAACAACTTCAGTGGCAATGTTATCATTCGGGAGTGGAGGGTCATCAACGTTAGGTTCCACAATATTGACTGGGTCAACATTATCATTATGTGGAACATCATCAATTGAAATTGGGGGCAAGGAAGCTGGAATTGCCACCCTAACTTCATTGAACTATGACATCCCTTACCTGATCACTCCCACTAACTTCGCCATTCTCAAGGAATTTGGCATTTCCGGTTTCTACAATTCTTGTTCTGTGTGTAGGACAGTAAAACCTATACCCTTTAGACTTTTCTGGATAACCGATAAAGAACCCACTAATGGTTCTTTGATCGAGTTTCCTTTCATGTGGATTATAAATGCGTGCCTCTGCTGGGCATCCCCATATATGCAAATGTTGAAGACTCGGTTTCCACCCTTTCCACAGTTCAAATGGTGTCTTTGAAACTGCCTTACTGGGAACCCGGTTTCCAACATACACAGCAGTCATAAGGGCATGCATCCACAACTTCATGGGTAAGTTGGTATTACTCATCATTGTCCTTACAGCCTCTAATAGGGTTCGATTACGCCTCTCAGCTACACCATTCATCCATGGAGAACCAGAAGTTGTGTACTGAGGGACAATACCCAAACTTTCATGGAGTTTTGCAAAGGGACCAGGATGTTGTCCTGATTCATCATATTTGCCATAATATTCACCACCTCTATCTAACCTTATGATTTTCACTTTCTTTCCCAATTGCCTTTCCACCTCCTTAATGTAAACCTCTAAAGCGTTTACTGATTGAGATCTTTCATGCAAAAGGTAAAGATAACAATAACGTGAATAATCATCGATAAATGTGATGAAATATTTCTCTCCGCTCATGGAGGGAACATCAAATGGACCACAAATGTCTGTATGTATGATTTCTAATAACGCAGTGCTTCTTGTGGACCCTTTCTTGGTGTGTTTGGTTTGCTTACCTTTAATGCATTCCACACACGTCCCAAAATCCGTAAAATCAAGAGAAGGTAACATATTGTTTTTAACTAATATGTTCATTATTTCTCTTGAAATATGGGCCAAACGTTTATGCCACAAGAAGAAGGAACTTTCATTAGAGCCTGTATCTAGCCACCATGTATTAGAAGGAATTTCATCATAATTTGATTCGAAACATACTAAAGCCAAAAGCTTATCCTTCTTTTCGAATCAATTCTCACGCTTTATGCAGTCTTGCTGAAAGTGCCCAGGTTTCCTACAGAAAAGGCAACTTTACTGCTTCTTAATTTCCTTCTTTATGCCAGTTGCAGACGGTTTATCAGAAGGGCTTAACTTAATGCCCTTTCTGTTTCTAAACTTACCTTTAGATTTCCCGCTTACATGATGCACATGATGTGCCTGGGGATAAGTTCAGACATAAGCCTTCCAGCTACCGCTTTCTCGGTAGTCTGAAAGCGTTCCTTAATGATTTCCATGTACTTACTGGCTGTAGTACAGCCTATCTCCGAAATGGAGGACTTAATGTTTAGTGCAGTGGTAATTCGTAAGAACTTTAAGCAAAGACTGTCATGTTATTGAGAGAGCTTTGCAACGGTACTGTATTATGAATAATGCTCAGAACATTAGGCTTTGAGTTTATCACACAATAGCAATTATGACTAAGACTTGAAACTTAAGTGAGTAACTTATAAACATTCATTAGGCGATGTGCAGTATCTGTGGACAACCTACGCACGCTTAATTACATAATCAAGAATACTCTCTTTATTGGGTGTTTTACTTTAATGTTAGGTTACCTGTGGGTAAAACCTTAATACGAGTTATTTCACCCCATTAGATGCTTAGTCGGATATTCACTGCATAATTTGAGTCCACTGTGGTGAACATCAACATAAAGTGAATGCCCAATTTAAATACATTATGAGATCTTATCGCGTACGAGATGAATTCACTGTGGTGAATTTCAACACGTCATAATGCGGATGTCTCCTTTAATCAATACTTAAGATATAATTAATATTCAATAAGAATGTATGTTTAGTCGGATATTCACTGCATAATTTGAGTCCACTGTGGTGAACATCAACATAATGTGAATGCCCAATTTAATTACATTAAGAGATCTGATCGCGTACGAGGTGAAATCACTGTGGTGAATTCCAACTTGTCATAATGCGAATGTCTCCTTTAATCAATACATAAGATATAATTAACTTTTAATAAAAATGTATGCTTAGTCGGATATTCACTGCATAATTTGAGTCCACTGTGGTGAACATCAACATGATGTGAATGCCCAATTACATTATGAGATCTGATCGCGTACGAGATGAAATCACTGTGGTGAATTTCAACTCATCATAATGCGAAGGTCTCCTTTAAGCATAGTAACATAATATTATGCGAGCATACAATGAAAACGAACAATAAGTATTGAAACAGCACGGGAAGACCTCGACCGAGTAAAACATCAGCTCGATCGAGTAGAAAATAAACTTAAACACCTCGATCGAGAACAACTTTAGCTCGATCGAGAAGAAAACAAAGAAGAACCCCTCGATCGAGTACAGCTTTAGCTCGATCGAGTACAAGGCAAAACAAGACCCCTCGATCGAGTAAACAATAGCTCGATCGAGCAGGATCAAAATCATAAGGGCTCGATCGAGTAGAGCATTTGCTCGATCGAGCAGAAATAAAAGCATAAGGGCTCGATCGAGTAGAGCATTTGCTCGATCGAGCAGAATTAAAAGCATAAGGGCTCGATCGAGTAGAAAATTAGCTCGATCGATCAGAATTATAAACATAAGGGCTCGATCGAGTAGAACATTAGCTCGATCGAGCAACATCATTATTAAACAAGGCATCTCGATCGAGAAAGACTTTAGCACGATCGAGAACAAGGCAAAAGGGAACCACTCGATCGAGTACAACATCAGCTCGATCGAGCAGAAGCAAATCAGAAGAGACTCGATCGAGTAGGCAGTTAGCTCGATCGAGCAGAAGCATAAACAAACCGCCTCGATCGAGTGAGCATTAGTTCGATCGAGTAGGTTAGACAACAGACGGCATTCATACGCATAATAAACATAATAATCATTCAAATCGAATTAGGCAGCGCAAAACATCATCATAAATAATCATCATAAATAAAATAAAACGAAATAATTCGATTAGGCAGCGGAAACGATCATCATAACAGGATACGCTATCAATCATGAGGGTATACAATAAATTATGAATGAATGTTACAACATCATGATTAAAACATTAAATTCATTCATAAAAACATAATTAGAACATTAATCAGAATTACAACTATAATCACAACCATGCTCTGATACCACATGTAAACATAAATTATAGAATCTTGATTAAAGCGATAATTACTGAAAGGTACTTACGTGGTGCAGCCATCAGATCTGATAATAAAGTTACTTGAGAAAGATAAATAATAAACCCTTATTGCTTTTGCCTTCTCCTACCTTCCTTATTCTCTAATTCACTTTCTTTCTTGTGTGTTGGTGATATGAATGAATTAGGTTAAAGCACAAACAGGTGTACTTATATATAGAGGTGGCAGGAGGGGCTTTATGGAATAAGTAGTCAGTTATGTAAATAGCCTGTAACTATTTACCATAATCTACTTAAATTAGGACTCCTAATAAAAACCCGAAACAATATATTTAACCATTATTTAATTAAGGCAACTAATATCAGTAATTAGGTCCACACAATAGAGAATTAAATAATATTGATATAATAATTCTTACAGAGACAATATCATTTCCTTGACAACATAAACAAAAAAAAAATCATTGATCCAAAAATAATACTTGTAATAACAATTATTCTTACTTATTATTAAGGAATAAGATCTCATATGGAGTCACTTATAACCGTTGAAAATTATAACGAATGTGTGAATCTCCCGTAGAAAAAGTGTTGGTCGGAATGTTAATAGAATATAACTACTCCCTCCGTCCCGGTCATTTGTTTACCTTTGCTTTTGGCACAATTATTAAGAAAATGGTAGGGGACCATTTGTGGTGGTCTTTGGTGGATGACAAGTGGACAATAGTCCCATTGGGCATCAAATTACTCATAGAAAACATTCTCAATATAGAAAGGTAGACAAATGAATGAGACACCCTAAAATGGAAATGGTAAACAAATGACCGGGACGGAGGGAGTATAATATATGGGCCTCAACCATCACCTTAAGGTTTTGGTTGAGATGGTTCATCTATCATGAAATCAGAGGCATGGTAAAAAGACCTGGGCATAGAAGAAAAAAAAACTGGGCAAGAAATCGCAGCCGTTGAAGAATAACATGGTTTGCTTGACAGCTGGAAGAGAGGCCAAATAGCCCCCAGTCTGATTAAAGTGGGCTCACATGTGAGGGGAAGTGTGAAGAAACCCAATTGCCCCACATGTGAGTGTAATCCCACATTGAGAAAAGAGGGGATAATTTACCACTTTATAAGGCAATGAGTTACTCCCTCTATTGCCAATTGGTTTTAGAGTGGAACCCCATTGACTTTATAAAGTGTACTCTCTGTTCTCAGTACGGGTTGGACCCAGGCCCGAGTATGAAATTTAACAATTTTACACTTCCGTTATAAATTATTCGGATTTACGACGGTTATAAACAAGAGTTTGAACAACAAGTCCCCCTTGTAACATGCATATCCGTAACAAGTATGCAACGAGTCAAATAGTATCCATATGGCTAGACAAGATAGAAAAGAATGCTACTTTCTTGATATTTTGCTTTTGTTTTATCTATTCACACAAATAGTATTTGACGCGTAGTAAGTTCGCGACGGGTATGGCCCGTAACAAACGAGAATTTGTGGAGAATTTGTGAATGTCATTTGGGTACCAAGTCTACAATCTTAGCCACTAGCATGGTTTAGTGGTTAATAAAAAATAAGTACGATGTAACAAATTGATTAACGAACCTTCATACCTTTTGATTATTAGACTCTTAATACGGAGTACTAGAATTTGTGACAATGAAAATAGAATAAAAATAATAGTGCTCCGCATATTCTCATTGATTTAAGCTTTGTCGTAGTTGTCAAGTTGGTATATTGCCTAAAAGAAATCACAAATTCTTATTTAAGACGGAGGTATCCGTTTTAAGCTTAAGACGGATACCATATTCTCTCACAAAATACCCATCAAGGGTGAGTGGAGAAGCACATGGGGGTGCCCACCTTGTCCCCTCTACCCATTTCCTCTCACAAAATACTCGTCGTAAGATCCGACCCGTCTTAAGCAAGACCTACTAAAAAGAAATACTATCGACCTTCTCTTTTTAACATTTTCTTCTACCTTCTCCTTTCATAACCGATTAAAATATCGCTTATTTTGCTTGATCCACTTGCTTTTTAACCCATCCAATATATATATTAATTAACTTAATCGGTTGTGAGAGGGAGAAGAGAAAAGGTTAGAAGGAGAAGGTCGATAACATCCCTCATTGCTTTAACTACAACGGTTGTTTGGCCATTTAGTTATCCATTATTTTACCATCGTGACCACTAGCCACAACCATGGTTTAATGATCAACCCAAAAACTTAGACATGGAGTACAAGATAGCCACAAATTCTCATTTGTGACGGACACTATCCGTCACAAGCTTAAGACGGATACCATATTCTCTCACAAAATACCCATTAAGGGTTAGTGGAGAAGCACATGGGGGGTGCCCACCTTGTCCTCTCTACCCATTTCCTCTCACAAAATACCCGTCGCAAAATCCGATCCGTCGCAAGCAAGACCTACTGCAAGATAGCTACAAAGTTTGCTACCTAAAACTATTAAAATAATAAGGATTGATGTATTTGGATTTAAAATTTTAATAATAGCACCACTTTAATGAACATACTAGATTGTATATTGAAAACATTAAAGTCACTTTTAGTATAGAGAAAATAAAATGATAAAATTGCAGCACCACAGTTATGAAAATTTAGGATTTAAAATCATTTAAAAAACATATAAAAAACAAAAATTTAGAATAAATCGGACATATGATTTTTGTACATACAAAAAAAACGTATCGATTAAGGATACTATAAGTAGGGATTTTTAAAAACCGGATATCCTATATGGATTGCAATACCATAACAGACTAGTTTTGGTGCCCATACATGTCTGAGCTAGGTCTATTTATCATTTTTAAATTTAATTTATACTCCTTCTGTCCCAGTTAATTGTTGTTATTTGCTTTTGGACACTATTCATAAAGGGAGAGAATCCGTAAAATAATTTTCAATGCATAACACAACATATAGTCATGAGAGATCTTGTTTGATTCGTCTGAATGAGCACTTTAAGATTCTCAAAATTTTATAATTTTCCACTTATGTAGTAAAAGATATTATCGAAATGAAATGCACATTGACAAACGTGTAAAAGGGAAATGACAATAATTGACTGAGACAGATAGAGTATATGAAATATAATTACGTTAGTCTTGTCTAACTCATACCCTTACTATTTATATTATTTTTTTATGTACATATCTTTAAATTATGATTAGATTAGATTAAATATTCGGTTTTGGTCACCCGAATTAATAATGTGTCAGAAAATTAGGGCAAATAAGAAAGAGACACAAATATGGGATAGAAAAATGGACATATTTTTAATGATAATACAAATTATATTTTATCATTATTATCATTGACTTAAGATATGTCAAGTTTGTATTTTACTTCAGCAACAAATTTGATTTGGATACTAATTCTACAATCGTGGGCACTAGCATGGTTCAATGATAGTACCAAGAGCCACATTGACCAAATCAATGGCTATACCTTAATACGGAATAGTATAAGGAATAGTATTTATACATAACCACAAGAGTAGGAAATAACCAAGAATTCCAGTATATGCAATCTCAATATATTAGAACAATACAATACGGAGTATATCAGTAGAAAAAAAGCAAAAATAATAAAATGGGGATTAGCTATAACGATGACGAGCCAGTAAGCGCAATACTCGAAGTTGATTCAGGTATTTTTACGATCCCTCCGTTCACAATAATTTGTCGAAATTCCAAAAAAAAAAACATAAAGAGACTTACGACTACTATTTAATGCATTCACATTTCATTTATTGCATAACTAATTTATATCAAATTCAAATTTGTTAATATTGGCGAATAATTACGAACATCTAAAAGTTGGATAATGAAATAATTGTGAACGAAGGGAGTATTTTTATAAAATTTATACTTCATCAAATGTTTTTTTTCCATTTTATTTTTTGTAGCGTGACCGTGCATACGAAATCTTGTTGGACATTACGCATGGAAACTATATAAATCTTTCCGGTTAGATAGATTATTATAAAGTATAAACATCAATCTAATACGAAAATACGTTATGAAAATTAAATTAGATGAAAATAGCAAATTTTTGTACCGTGTTAATTTAAGACGTCTCACAGCTTTGTTTACCAGTTTATTGTAAGAGCCGTTTAAGTTAAGACTTAAGACGGTCTTAAACAATAGTTGGTGTTTTTGTTAAGATTGATATGACTTTGACCATTATTTTCTCGCAATATATATCCGGAACAGCACCTGAAGAATTCGTATCAGAAAAAATAGCGGTAGAAATATTCAATAAGGCCGATGCACCGTTGGAGAATACCGATTATAGGTTGGTAATCGAGCTGATGGGGTCGGCCGGTACAGGGGACCGAAGATGTGGAGTTGATATAGTCGCGGTATTGGACGTGAGTTACAGTATGTGGGGAAAAAGAATGGAGAAGTTGAAAACATCTATGAATTTTTTGTTGACGAAACTGACCCCAATTGATCGTTTATCGATTGTTACATTCTCGTCGAAAGCGGTCAGATTGTGCCCATTGACAGGAATGAACAAAGACGGGCAAGCCAAAATTGAGATGCTAATCAACAAGTTAGAAGCTGATAGTTACACAAATATCACATTAGGCCTACAAACAGCCTTAAGTGTGTTGGCGCAACGTAGACAACGTGACGGGCGAATGACCGCTATCATGCTTGTGTCCGATGGCGAACAGAGTAGTGGATATGATCACCCTTCTACCGTTGACGTTAGTGGTGTCCCTGTTTATACTTTCGGCCTTGGTATTGATCATGACAGTAAGGTACAGACGTTACCATTCAATTTAGTCTTAATTATTTCTCCGTGTATTTTAAGAAATCAGGACGATAAATTTGAGAATTTTTTGCTTAAACAAGGTTGAAGCGGAAACTTATTACGAAAATGAAGCTATTTCAAACTAATTATAAAAATTGGGTCCACGTCATCGCGTTTTATTATTTTTTTTTCTCCTTTCTTTTTATATAAAAAAATAAGAACTCGCTGTCAGGAACTCAGGATAGCTATTTTCCAATATAATACTATAATAGTAATGGAAGTCGCGGTCCCAAATAGCGACTTACTATACAGTGTATTTATTTAGTTTTATTTTTCGGCTGTAATTCTGTAAATATGTTTTTCATTTTCCCCCCCTGTGAAGGAGCTTTACGAGATAGCAAGCAGAAGTGACAAGGGAACGTATTCGATTGCGGATGTAGAAGGCGAAGATTCAGCGAGTTTGAATATCGCATTTTCATCATGTCTGGCCGGGATCCTTAGCGTGGTTGTACAAGACTTGGAGTTGACCGTCACCCAGCTCGACTCTGATATTCAAGATGTTAGTGCAGGGAATTATAATCAGACTCGTGATAATGAATCTGTTACTATTTCATTTGGGAATCTCTACAACCGTGAGAAACGTAAGACCACCGTGTTTCTTAGTCTTCCTCATGTTCAAGCTCGAACCACATCTGATATTCTCAGAGTCTCATACTCTTTCAGGTCGATCACTTGGATTTAACTCCGTCTATTCAATTCACTTCAGTTTGACTTTTAGACAGGAAAAATGATTTTCCAAAAAATTGCGTAAAAAAGCCTTACATAAAAGTCCGTGATATAACGTGCAGGCCAAGTGGCGAAGGGGGCTTGTATGATTCCCCGCCTATATCCGCTACAGTGACCCGGACAAGTACACCAGTGACAGTGGAACCAGTCCAGTTGATCAACGAGGTTGCACGTAGAGATACAGCTAACACAATTAGAGAAGCTAGAGAACAGGCTGACATCCACAACTATGACGGAGCAAAGACTACTCTTGAAAATCGAGAGAGGTCACTAGATAAGCTTAACCCCGAGGCGAATGAATTAATCAAGGCATTGAAATATGAAGTCCAAGAGTTTCTCAGGTTGCTTAGGGAACCGGAGATTTATAGCGAAGAGGGTCGCGCATTTGCTCTATCCTCCGAATTGTCTCATGGCTTGCAACGGTTTGCAGCAAGAGGGGACGCAACACAGCTACTTCCATTGGCGATACCTCTCGTTGTCCTGTTCTCCAACCAAGCCATAGATTTTGATCAGAAAATTGCTGAGAAGAAGAGAAAAAAACCGCTAATTGTTGTACAAGCCGATACTCTGTAACACCATATTGTTGCACTGGTTGTTACTTATCCCAGCTCTCGTCTACTTTTATTCAAGAGCGCTTTGTATTTTCATTTTGTGATGTTAGTAACTTCAGTCATTGTTATCATTAAATGAGGTATAGTCGTGTAGAACACAAACTCGTCGTTCACCTTGTTAAATATATAAACCTCAAGGGAGTGGTTACCTACTAACCTTTGAAGTTGGAGATCAAATTACATAGCGGCTTTTCAAAAGTTTACTCTATTATAGAGCGATTCCTTTCAGATAATCATGCCTTAAATAATAAGGCGGTGTGAAAAATTTCGACAGGATTAATCTTTAGATGATATTACAGTAGGGAAACCGAGTAAAAACTATAATAAAACCGATAATTTGGTATGAAATCTCGGAGTTTTGATGAGCATTGAAAAGGCACTAAATAAACACCAAGAATGAAAGATAGATTAGAAGAAAATAAAACCACAAAGGTATCGATTTTGAACTGACCACGAAGGACTAGTCTAACCAGCGAATGTATTTACAATCGATTTAGGCAAATAATTCAAAGCAAGCAAATAAAATATGTGAAGCGCATGTATGATTATTTGAGTGGCATTATGTTGTGGACTCTTCATCTTCATCGATTGTAATACAGTTAAATTCCTTACTGATAGAATATGTAAATATTCTTAGTTATTTGGTAGTTAATTTGTTACCTATTATGTTGTATATGGTTCCTATATATTAGCCTAGAATAGATTTGTAAGATCTCGTAGCTATGTATTTATACCAACTTATTAATCAATGAGAAGATCAAGCATTATCTTCCTTTATGGTATCAGAGCATTAATCAAGCATTAATCAATGAGAATATGTAAATATCTTCCTTTATGCTTGATCTTCTCATTGATTAATAAGTTGGTATAAATACATAGCTACGAGATCTTACAAATATATTCTAGGCTAATATATAGGAACCATATACAACATAATAGGTAACAAATTAACTACCAAATAACTAAGAATATTTACATATTCTATCACTTACTCTCTTCAATCTGCTTGTCTGTAGGTGGTGGAATCCATAATGACTGAAATCGCGTCATGGACAGATCCCCCGTGTCTAAAAATGGTGTATTGGATCCGTCTTTTAAATTGATTACCCTTAAGTCATCTGCTATATAAACTGAATCCGGCTTTAACCCACCAGGACCACATTGCTCGACTGGTATAGCAAACGAGTCACTTCCTTGACCTATAAAAAACGCGTGATCATCGAGCTTTGTAGTAAAACTCATATTCTCCCCGACCAAATCAAATCTAAACACGTCCACAGCACGGGTCTGAGAAACGCCTAGCTCCCTATTGTGATACCTTACAACGAAGTACAAAACCGGGTCTCCTCGCCCACCTCGTCTCCAGTCAACACAAAATATCTATCCTGATGACAGCGCGCCCTCAACTCCCTCTCAAACGTCTCAATCTCATAACTAGAATCGAGTGCTACAGTAATCCGAGAAGTGACATTTATATGGTTATCAACATATCCCATAGTTCAACAACCCATGGACGGGAAGTTGGAGGATGGGAATCAATGTGAGACTAAAGATATCGAATTGTTTGAGATTGATTTAGAAGGCGACGGGAAGTTGGAACCTGTAGAGTACATAGGTGATCAGGCTCTCTTCATAGGAAGAAATAGCGAGCCGTTTTACATTTCAACTGGCAACGGTTCATGGCTCAAGTCGAATTGTGTGTATGTTGCGGATGATCTCGGTTACTATGACTTGGATACAGAATGCATTACACCATTTCTTTCACTTGATGATCTTGCCAACATTCGTCCTCAACTTTACTGGGCTGCTCATCCCTCTATTGGTTGATGTTTTTCGATCGGCATATAATATACTCGCCCCCATTCAATTACGGAGTAGTTGTTTACATTCGATAAATGTTTTTCTCACAGGAAAACGAAAACGTTCAGTTATGCCTTTAGATTTTATTTTTATACTCAAGATTGGATTATTGGTGTTTTTATGTTCAGTGTTCTGTTTTGCATTGCATTAGTTCCTTGTTTTCATAAGGGGTTGTTTCTTAGTTAGCATTGCAATTTTAAAATTGTCGATTCTTACTATTTACGGAGTAGTAATTTTCAATCGAGAAATATGTTCAGGGTTATTCGCCCACAAAATAGTTACTCGAAATACATTGTCATCGACAAACTACTCTCATATCGTATGTTCGGACATATGCTATGTCTTTGCTAGCACGGGATCGTCTCGTTGTACATGAGGGAATCCAAGGAGCCGGTTAAAAAAATGTCACCAAGCACAGCTAAAAACCGAAGCAGGAACATAAGAATATAAGGCTCCACACATAGTGTTAATAGCCAAGCGCGGAATCAAAATTTGGATACATGGGTCCACACACTAGAACGTCCCCATCAGCGAACCTCCTGCCCGGCGGCAGCCCTCCTTGCCGGCGGCAGCCCTACTCCTCGGCGGTAGCCCTGCACAAGGAACAACCTTTGTCAAATGGTTGATGATGAATGAAAGTTTGCTCACTAGATTAGAGAGAAAAAAATTAGAAAGAGATTAGAGAGGGAAAATGAGATGAGAAATGAGAGGGGTATAATTGTCAATAATGTACTAAGATGAGTAAAATGTGTACTGGGAAAATCACGACCCTATCTATATCTATATTAATCTATATCTGTATCTATCTATATCTATTTATATCTATCTATATTAAAACTATAAAAGAATAATCACTCCACATAAAACTGAACATGTGTCGCTTTGACATTAAAATCCTTATCTATGAACAATATCTTCTCAAAAGATTTCTTTCCGTGGCACAAATAAACGAAATATTCCATCTTCATGCATCCTGCTCACTGATGATCCTATTATTTTCTATCATTCTGACCTTTTATAAAATACACTATCATTCTTACTTTTCCACTTTCTACAATTTTGCCTTAATTTGAGTACTACCGTCCTAATTTGCTTATTTGTACGTTTTACATGATTGAGTATTCTAACTATTTGAATTTTGAATGCAGTGTTTCGAATTTTATATCCCCGATAAAATCGTAATTTGAGTCTATGAATTGGTTCGGAGTACGTGAGTTTAAATTTGTCATCTAATTTCCTCATATTACTACTCAATTTTAATGTCTAGAAGATTTTGCATTTACTTTCTCCAAAAAAATTATTTTATGATTTTTTATGCTGAGTTTTAAATTTAATCCCGATTTTTTTTCCACATAGCCATTGGGCTTGAAGAGTGGTTAGTGCACACGCCCCCCCATACCATGGGCTAGGTTTTCCACTTGGTAAGTTTGTGAGGTATTGGGCACTGCCAGAGTTCGAATCTGTGACCTCAGGTCACACTACTGGCTCTGATAGCATGATAGATGAACCATCTCAACCAAAACCTTATATTAGAAATCGAGAGGGGAGGAATTCATATAGATCGGGAATCGTTATATTATTGATTTGTTTCTCATAACAATAACAAGAGCACAATATAAAGAGTAGCCTATCGAACTTAAGTTAAGTTAGGATATTCTAATAATGTAATGCAATTATATCATTCCATATTTGCATATATTATTACTATATCGGTATATTGTAATATACCGAGATTATTCCCTAACATTGTATCTTCTTATTCCTCACCCAATCTTATCAAATCTATGAGAACATTTTACACATAAATATTTCGGCCTCTCATACGCGTCATTCCAATCAATCAACAACATTACTCAGTACCTCACAAGGATTCTACCGGCGATGGGATGATAAGAGCTTAAGAGGTACACATTTTATCTGTGTTTTTGGGGGATGTCTGCGGATGATCCATATCTGCATTTTTGGGGGATGTCTCCGATGATCCATAGTGATAATGGCTTTAAATATCGGACGATGAACAGTGTTTTACAGTTTCAGAAGCGCAAACATTTTTAATGAGCTTTATACATCATATGTACTCCCTCCGTCCCGGTCATTTGTTTACCTTTGCTTTTGGCACAATTATTAAGAAAATGGTAGGGGACCATTTGTGGTGGTCTTTGGTGGATGACAAGTGGATAATAGTCCCATTGGACATCAAATTACTCATAGAAAACATTCTCAATATAGAAAGGTAAACAAATGAATGAGACACCCTAAAATGGAAATGGTAAACAAATGACCGGGACGGAGGGAGTACATGTGAGTGAACCTAAAGTTAAATTCCAATGAAATAAACCCAGAAAGAAAGATAGCACTAGAAAATAAAGAAATGCTAGACGATCTATTGAGCGTATAATAGAGCATCAATTGGTCTTATTACCTCCTCGAGTTGATATATTTTTAGTCGTTTTGTGCTAACTCTGTCGTTGGACATATTACATTGGAATCTCGAATGTGTATTGCTTACTCTCAACATATCATTGTCTTTCGGTTCCACCCTATTTTACAAGTACATCTTTGCCTTATTATTTAGTAACTATGTTTGTTGGACGGTGCTCACCATTTCAACAAATAAATAGTGTTGTGAGCTATATCTAGGTGTATCATATTTCTTCTATAGGCCTGCAAGTAGTAGTTAGCACATACTCTTTGATTTTCTGGGTAGTGCAACTTATTGCTTTCACATTTCCTTGGGGTACTATAAATACCCATGGCATCCTTCGGAGAACATGCACCACAACACAATATCTCCTTTCTCTCTTATATCTCCTCTTTCTTATTCTCTCTTTCTATATTTTCGGGTATAATTGTTTAACCCGTAGAGAGTATAATATTTGGGCTATTGTCTGTCAGCCTTTGGGGAAATATTCTTGTACTCCCATTTTATTATAGTGGAATTATTTGGCTCTCTCGCCGGTGGTTTTTTACCTCTCTTTTAAGAGGGTTTTCCACCTAAAAATCCCGGTGTCATTTTTACCGTCTTTCTTTAATTTATCTTTTATCTTTAGCTGAATCTATTCGCTTCCGCCGCGCTCTATACCCCTACAAATTGGTATCAGAGCTGCATTATATTCAGCTAGGATATTTCATCATGTCGACCAAATTCGACATCGAGAAATTTGATGGTAAAATTAGTTTTGCAATTTGGCGAGTCCAAATGCAAGCCGTTCTTGTCCAGAATGGTTTAAAGAAAGCCTTGGAAGGTAAATCAAAGAAACCAGCCACTATGACGGATGATCAATGGGAAGAAATTAATGAGAAGGCGCTATCCGTGATCCAGCTCTGCCTATCACGAGAGGTGTTGCGGGAGGTCATTAAAGAGAAGTCCGCTGAAGGAATATGGACTAAATTGGAGTCCCTCTACATGACCAAAAGCCTCGCAAATAAACTCCGTCTTAAGGAGCGTCTCTTCACACTCCGTATGTCAGAAGGTACTCCCATACAAACTCATTTAAATGAGTTCAATTCTATTTTAGTAGATTTGGAGAACCTAGATGTCACTATTGAAGATGAGGATAAAGCCGTTTTACTTATTGTATCACTACCAATCTCATTTAAACACTTCAAAGAAATCATGTTATATGGAAACAATGATATTTTAATTTTTGAAGATGTCAAGTCCCACTTATTGTCAAAAGAAAAATTTGATACCGAAATTCATTCTGAAAATTCGGGTGAAGGCTTGGTTATTAGAGGGAGAAATTTTGAAAAGGGTAGTAGTAGTAACAATAGGTCCAGGTCAAAGTCTAGAGCTAAAAACTCTAAGTTTTGTCGTTATTGCAAGAAAAAAGGACATGAAGTCTCTGAATGCTATAAATTGAAAAATAAGCAAGAAAGAGATGATAAGGGTATAGTTAAACAACCCGATCACCATGCTGAAGCAAGTGTCGTTGAGTCCGGGTCTGATGGGGAGCTATTGGTAGCTGCTGATATTGAACAAAGGTCCAGAAATGAGTGGATACTTGATTCTGGTTGTACTTTTCATATGTCACCTAATAAAGACTGGTTTTCCACCTACAAACCTGTAGATGGTGGTCTTGTTTTGATGGGCAACGATGCTCAATGCAAAGTTGTTGGTGAAGGTGCAGTTACAATTAAAACACATGATGGTGTTACTAGAATCTTAACTGGTGTCAGACACGTCCCCGATTTGAAACGGAATCTCATTTCGTTAGGCACTCTTGAATCACTTGGGTGTAAGTATTCAGCTGAAGGTGGAGTTTTAAAAGTGTCCAAAGGTGCTCTTGTATTGTTAAAGGCAAATCGATCTGGTAGCTTGTATGTGCTGCATGGTTCAACCGTTTCAGGTTCCGCAGCAAGTGTCTCATCCACTGACAGCACCAAATTGTGGCATATGAGATTGGGCCACATGAGTGAGAAGGGATTGCGCGTCCTCAACAAAAAAGGACTCATCGGAAGCCATTGTACCGGTAAGGTCGAATTCTGCGAACATTGTGTTTTTGGTAAGCAGAAAAGGGTAAGCTTCTCAAAGGGCGTTCATAGAACCAAAGGTACATTGGATTACATCCATTCTGATCTTTGGGGTCCCTCTCGAGTTCCTTCAAAAGGAGGATGTTTTTATATGTTGACCATTATTGATGATTTCTCAAGAAAGCTCTGGGTTTATTTCCTTAAAAGCAAGACTGAAGTTTTTTCCACTTTCAAGGAGTGGAAAGTCTTGATTGAGAACCAGACTGGTAAGAAGATTAAAAGATTGAGAACTGACAATGGTCTTGAATTCTGTTCAAATGAATTCAATCGATTCTGCAAAAAGGAAGGTATTGCCAGACATCACACCATTCCAGGTACTCCTCAGCAAAATGGAGTCGCAGAACGTATGAACAGAACTATTTTGGAGAGAGTTCGCTGCATGCTCTCTCATTCTGGCATGGGAAAAGAGTTTTGGGCTGAAGCGGCTAGCACTGCGTGCTATTTGATCAACCGCTCCCCAAACAGATCGCTAGACGGCGATATTCCAGAAGAAGTTTGGTCAGGTAAACCTGTTGATTATTCAAATCTCAGAATATTTGGTTGTCCTGTATATTCTCATGTAAACGAGGGAAAATTGGATCCTCGTGCTAAAAAATGCATTTTCTTAGGTTATGGCTTAGGGGTTAAAGGGTACCGTTTATATGACCCTGAGTCTCGAAAAACCTTTCATAGTAGAAATGTTACCTTTCATGAGAATGCTTTGTTATCTTCTGGAAGAGATATTGTTGTTTCCCCTACTGGTACATATACAGATGATACAGAGAGTACCGTAGAGAAGGTGGAGTTTGAGGTCGCAGCCAAGAATACTCCGGAGGAAGATGTCCCAACTTCCTACCCTTCACAAAATTCCAATGATGAAACCGTTACCACCGACCAAAGAAGTCCACGACAACAACAACAACATCAACCTCTACGACGAGGTTTACCACAGCCGTGGTCTATGGCTCGAAATCTTCCTGAACAGAGACCAAGAAAATCGACTCAAAGATACGTTGGCCAAAGTGCTAATATTGCTTATGCTTTGGCCGCTGCACAAGAAATTGATGATTGTGATGAGCCCAAAAGTTATTTTGAGGCTACCTCCAATGGAGATTCAGCACAATGGGTTGCAGCTATGCAAGAAGAGATCGAGAGTCTTCATAAGAATGAAACTTGGGATCTGGTGAAGTTACCAGATGGTAAGAGAGCTATCAGTTGCAAGTGGATCTTTAAGAGAAAGGAAGGCATTCCAGGTGTTGAGAATGCAAGGTACAAAGCAAGGTTTGTCGTCAGAGGGTTTGATCAACAGGAAGGTATTGATTTCAATGAGGTATTTTCTCCTGTTGTTCGTCACACCTCAATTCGTATATTACTTGCTCTAGTTGCTTTGCACGATTTAGAGTTGGAGCAGTTAGATGTAAAAACTGCTTTTCTTCATGGTAATCTTGAAGAGGAAATCTACATCCATCAACCCGAGGGTTTTGTTGTCCCTGGTAAAGAGGACTATGTTTGCCGTTTGAAAAAGTCTCTTTATGGTCTTAAGCAGTCTCCAAGACAGTGGTACAAAAGGTTTGATTCCTTCATGGTTGGGCATGGCTACTCAAGAAGTAGTTATGATAATTGTGTTTATTTTCAGAAGACGTCAGACGGGTCTTTCATGTACTTGTTACTTTATGTCGACGACATGTTGATCGCGGCACGAGATAAGTCTCTTATCAACAAGTTAAAGGCTCAGTTGAACAGTGAGTTTGAAATGAAGGACTTAGGTCCTGCCAAGAAAATTCTTGGAATGGAGATTAGTAGGGATCGTCAGGCAGGGAAACTTGTTCTGTCACAAAAGAACTACATCCTGAAGATGATGGGCAGGTTTAAAATGCAAGATTGTAAACCTGTCACTACTCCACTTGCTGCTCATTTTAAATTGTCATCTGAACAGTGTCCACAAACAGAAGAAGGTAAAAGGCGCATGTCACATGTTCCTTATTCAAATGCCGTTGGGAGTTTAATGTATGCCATGGTGTGCACTCGGCCAGATTTGGCTTATGCTGTCAGTGTTGTTAGCAGATTTATGCACAATCCGGGCAAAGAACATTGGGAAGCCATTAAATGGATTCTTCGTTATCTGAAGGGTTCTTCTGATATTGGTTTGGTATTTAATCGACAGAGAGCTGATCCCGGAGGCATAGTTGGTTATGTTGATGCCGACTATGGTGGTGATTTAGATCGGAGAAGATCACTTTCCGCTTATATCTTTACACTTTGTGGCTCTGCTATCAGTTGGTATTCTTCATTACAAGCCATTGCGGCATTGTCAACTACTGAAGCAGAATACATTGCTGCCACTGAAGGGGTGAAAGAAGCTATATGGCTTCAAGGCTTGGTAAGTGAACTTGGGTTACAACAAGACATTCTTGTTGTGTTTTGTGACAGCCAAAGTGCTGTCCACTTAACCAAGAATAACAAACATCACTCGAAGACCAAGCACATTGATATAAGACACCACTTTATCCGAGATATTATTGCTGCAGGAAATCTTACTGTCGAGAAGGTTCATACAACCGAAAATCCTGCAGATATGTTAACCAAGCCACTTACAGCAGCTAAGTTCGATCATTGTCTTAACTTAGCTGGTGTCATTCACGCCTGACAAGGTGTTCATGGCAAAGAGAGCGTTTTTCATTCGAAATGGCGATCAAGGTGGAGATTTGTTGGACGGTGCTCACCATTTCAACAAATAAATAGTGTTGTGAGCTATATCTAGGTGTATCATATTTCTTCTATAGGCCTGCAAGTAGTAGTTAGCACATACTCTTTGATTTTCTGGGTAGTGCAACTTATTGCTTTCACATTTCCTTGGGGTACTATAAATACCCATGGCATCCTTCGGAGAACATGCACCACAACACAATATCTCCTTTCTCTCTTATATCTCCTCTTTCTTATTCTCTCTTTCTATATTTTCGGGTATAATTGTTTAACCCGTAGAGAGTATAATATTTGGGCTATTGTCTGTCAGCCTTTGGGGAAATATTCTTGTACTCCCATTTTATTATAGTGGAATTATTTGGCTCTCTCGCCGGTGGTTTTTTACCTCTCTTTTAAGAGGGTTTTCCACCTAAAAATCCCGGTGTCATTTTTACCGTCTTTCTTTAATTTATCTTTTATCTTTAGCTGAATCTATTCGCTTCCGCCGCGCTCTATACCCCTACAATGTTAGATAATTTTTTGGTCTTAAACAGCTACATACTATCTCTTCTTACAATTTTTCATTGAATCTACCGCTGAACGTTCTTTTGGGTCGTTGCATTTCTATTTTTGCATATGGTTTTGATTAATTGATGATGTTACCTTACTTTTTTTTTGTCAAAGTTATGACGCCTAATTACTTGAGTTAAAAATGAGAAATTGAGTTGGATTTCACTATTTATCAGAGTTATGGACCTAATTAGTACATTTATAACTTGTAGGTCTTAATTTCACAATTAACCAAAGTCAACGGGGCTGATCACCATTTCTCCGGTTTGATAACCTAATCCAATTAACCCGTTTATCAGGTCTAATATAAAGAAAAGAACCCCATAATCGTTTACCCTAAAAATTACTCATCATCTTCAACTCTTCAAGTGAAAAGAAATCGTCATGGCTCTACGCAACATTCTCAATCATTGTGTCCCCAAAATAAAACCATATCGTCAATTTTCATCATCAACAATAATTTCAAAGAACTTGTACAAGTCATCGTTGCCAATATTATCAACACCGTGGCTTATGCTTCCTCCTGACTTTAAAGACGGTCCGAATGGTTCAACGGATAACTACTTGAATATAATCGACAAATCAATTGTCAAGATCGACCGTTCGACAGCACATGAGAGCGTTCCATTCAACACAATGTGCGTGGGGTCGGCCAAAGGGTGGGTCGCGTTCGAATGTGATTCGTATGGTAGTCTATTCCTGGCTAACCCTTACGCTACTGAAGCGAGCTGTCGCAAGTTACCAGCACCTTCGTGTGGAATATATAATGAAGGGTTGCAGTTTACTCTAGCTGGTGATCCAATGTCGGAAAACTTCGCACTTATAATGAAAAAGGGAGATTTTACCTGTTTTCATATTAGTAAGGGAGGTGCTTTTGAACGATGGATTCATGGGGTTAACATTGATAACGACCATAATTGGCGGGAACGATTAGAGAGAGAATATGCGATATCTCGAATGGCATATAACAGGAAAGCAAACACTGTGTACGAATTACACTTGGACCACAAATCTGGGAAGTTTCAAGTTTTCTGTTGGTATCCTTCAGGGGATGATGAAAAGGGTATAAATAATCGGGTTTTTTCTTCGTATTTGGATCCGAAAGTTATCAAAAAATATCTTGATTTTGAGCATACAATTGATCATATTGTCGACAAATACCTGGTGGTAACCGAAGAAACTGATCCACGACTGTTCCTGGTTATTAGGCCTTCAGCTATACAGGATGGGCTTGGATGTGTGACTAAAGATATCGAATTGTTTGAGATTGATTTAGACGACGGGGAAGTGGAATGTGTAGACTCCATAGGTGATCTGGCGCTCTTTATAGGAAACAATAGCGAGCCGTTTTTCATCTCAACTCGCGACTGTTCTGGGGTCAGGTCGAATTGTGTGTATGTTGCTGAAGAACTTGGTTACTATGACTTGAAAACGAAATGTATGACACCATTTCTTTCTCTTGGTGATCTTGCCAACACTCGTCCTCAAGTTTACTGGGTTGCTCCTCCCTCTTTTGGTTGATTTTTATCGTTTATTTTCCTTTGTCTCGATCATTTGTCGAGTTTTGAATAAAATGTTCCGTATAAAGAATAATGTTCGAGATGGACAGAGTAATAATCTATAAAATATTCCTCCGTCCCGGTTAATTGTTATCCTATTCTTTTTTTTTGGTGTCTCATTTACCTCTCATGGAGTCTCATTTACCTCCCATTGGACTATTGTCCACTTGGTCTTTCCTTGGTCTTTGTTCTAATATAATAGGAACAATAATTGACTCGGACGGATAGAGTAAAAGTTAGTATTCATGGTGTTTTATTTTGGCTGTAAACTAGAAGTCTTTATTATTACTTTGATTGGCTATATGACACTTTGCATTACATTAGTGCCTTGTTTTCTTAGTTGGCCTTTGTAATTTTAAAACTTGTTCTCGTGATTATAGTGGAATGCTTGATAACTCAATATTTTACGTACTTTTGACCCATATCTTATCTCTTATTTAGTCTAATTAATAACTCAACTTAGTATTATTCATACACTTTTTGAATAAAATAGAAATTTAGTCGTCTTACGTTAGTTAATATAATTTTAGATTATATCTCGGAATTTGGTACTGCTTTCGTCTTTTCATTTTGTAGGTAACAAGTCCGAGTAAGGAAAGCGGTCAAGACGGGTTAAAGAACGACAAAAAGACTTGGGCTATCAAATATCCGAAATGCTCCAGATTTTTGTTTGTTCTCTCGCAAGACAATATGTTGGTGTGGGCTACTAAATTAGATGGGCCTATTCATGATCCACTTGTCTTATTTTGTTAATCCAATAGCTAGGACTTAGTTTTTGAGGACAAAAAGAAAGGAAGCCCACATTTTTGGAGGAACAAAAAGAAAACAAAAAAAAAACAGAAGAAAAGGGGGGAGTAGACAGACGGAGAAAAAGAGGAGAAAGGCAGAGGAAGAAGGGAGACGGACCAGAGTAGGGTAGTATTAGTTTTAGGGTAGAATTTCTATTTTTACTTTTAAAAATCCATTAAAAACTCCCATCTTTTCCATTTCTTAGCTTAGATTAGTAGTTTAGTCTTTCAATTTACGAAATTGTATGAAGAATTTCTCGTAAAATTCCTCCTTAATTCAAGTTTGGTATAATTTTCTATCCCTCTTCTAGTTTATATAAAGTTGTTATTTTTATTTATTTTTGCAATTGCTTAGCTAAAGTTTCCGTCTTTATTAGTTTTGTCATATTTAATGTTATAGTTAGTGTAGTGGGTATTATGTTTAGAATTAGTTATTTCGTTTTTAGTCATTAGATTAGTTAAAAGTTTTAATCTTTAGTATTTTATAGTGCTTAGTATTATGTTTAGAGTAATTATTAGAACTTTGATTACTATATTTATGATTAGTGAGTAGAATTCTCACTAGGGTTCGATTAGACCCCGACTTGTTTATTTTACTTGACTAGGTCTCGGTTTTTGTGAGTTGTCGAATAATCGGTTGAGATTGGTTATGGGAATTTGTATTGTTGTAGTTTTTGTGTCTTGACCTTCCTCCTTGACCCTTGTCCACCGGTGGGAACCGGTTAGGTTTGGGATTATTGTTATTTCACTTGGCTAGTTTCACCGACTTAGGTTGAACACGGGAGTGGGAACCGAGGTGGGGTGCCCTTGACCTTCAATTAGAAGCCTACCCTTGGGAAAGGGAGGGGGATAATTGGGAAATTAGATGCGGGCCTAAGGACTTAGACCATCGCTAGGATACCATGGGAGTGGGTTCTAGTTGTGTCCTAAGATACCGGTTGCGAACCCGGGAGGGAGGTAATCGGGACTACTTGTATTGACCGTGAACCCGGGAGGGAGGCGGGAGATACCTTGAGGCGTTTTCCTCTTAAACCGATTGCTTGACAACTAGTTAAAGAGGCTTATAAATGTGAAAGAAACTTGTTGGTGGTGTAATCGAGCCCTAGGCCTTTCTTATTGTTTAGACCATTATTTTTATTACTTGTTTAGTTAGTTTAGTAGACTTAGTTATTTATTAGTTTAGATATTAGATTAATCTTTACCACTTCATGATTTGCGTAGCTAGCTTTTAATTTAAGACGAACTTGTACTCAATCCTTGACCTCTCTGTGGATCGACCTCGACTACCGCTACTACATTAGCTTAGTTGAGATTATAAATTTGTTTTGACCGGGGGAAGGCGACAAAAAACCCCGCGTCAAAAATGGCGCCGTTGCCGGGGAGGTCAACGGATTGATATTATATAGTCTTAGATTTGTTAGACTACGTGTTTGTTACTTGTCACTTGTTGCTTGTCTCATGTTACTTATTTCTTGTGTGTCACTAGTTGCTTCTTGTGAATTCTCTCTTACTTGAGCATAAATGGCGATGCGCGACTTTTGTAGACCTAACCTTACTCATATTAACCGACCTATTAATATTGGGGTTGTGGAAGTTAATTATGAATTTGATGTAGGACTTGTTGAGTTGATTCGACAAGATGTCTTTTGTGGTTTAGATATTGATGAAGCAATTGAACATTTAGAGACATTTGAAGCGAATTGTGACCTTGTTAAGAAAGAGGGACTATCGGACCAAACCACGAAACTCATACTTTTTCCCTTTAGTCTTAAGGGTGAAGCTAAGAGATGGTTAAACTCTCACCCTTCTAGCACCTTTTGCACTTGGGATGACTTGGCTCAAGCCTTTTTAAACAAGTTTTACCCTCCTTCTAAAACCGCCCAAAGGAAACATGCAATTTATAATTTCCAACAAGGTGAGTTTGAGACTTTGAGTGAGACTTGGGGTAGGTTTAAAGGTTTGTTGAGAGCGTGTCCCCACCATGGTATTTCACCTTGCCAAATCATGCTTATTTTCTTTGATAATTTGCTTCCTTCTCTTAGAAACTTTGTGACTATATCATCCGGAGGGGCATTTGATAAGTTGAGCGCTGATAAGGCTAGAGCTTTAATTGAGACCATGGCTAGTGCTGATGAGGATCGAAATTCTATTTGGGCTACATTTAAGAGAGGGCCACAAAGTAGAGTTGAACGTAATGATTATTCTATGTTTGATGCTATAAGTGAAAATGTGGACTTCTCTTCTCTTGTGAATGTGCCTTATGTTCGATCTCATGTTCCGGTTCACCATGATAATGTGAATGATATGCATGAGCTTTCATCTTCTTATGAATTTTGTGGTGATGTGAAACATGATCTTGATACGTGTTCTTCATATACATCCTCACCCCTTGTAAATTTGAATGTGATGGATAACGATGATGAGTATATGCTTAATTGTGAACCAAGTGCTTTGACTTCATCACCTCATGCTACTTGTGAGATAATGAACCCGTCTTTTATTGAGTTTGATGCAAAAGTGACAATGATCTTTGAGGATGAGGAAATTGAGGAAGAGAGTGAATTTGAGGCTTCACCTACCATCGGTAGTGATAAATTAGTTGGATTTTCCTTGAACAAATCTTATGAAAACCCCACCTTTGAGGAATTGAGTTGTGTGACAATGGTAATGGAAAACCCACTTTTTGACTACATGGTAGATGAAGTTAGTAGCGAGAGGGAATATGCTTTGAGTTGTGAGGAGGAAGTGGAGGCAAATGATGAGAAATATGGTACTTGTGATGTTTCTTGGAATGAAGAATGTGTGGATTTTGAGGATAAGCGGGATTATGAGGTTGGCTTCTTTGAAGAACCCGTTTTAGAGAAATTTGAGGATGGAGACATAAACACCTCTCTTTGGGAAATTGTGAATAGGGAAAATGGTGTCGTGCATGGCTTAAAGACTCTTGATTCTCCTCTTGTGTATTTAGAACAAAGTGATAAGAGTTGGAACGATTATGACATTTTTGGTGTTCACATCTTACCTCACAAATTGCTTATGAGTCTTCTTGTCTTTCATGTCTATCATTGGTCATGCTTGTTGCTTAGAATTTCATATGACCACTTTCTTGAAGATTGGTCTAGTACATTTGACAAGCTAATGAAGTCATTGACGGGATTTTTAGATGACTTGCTTTCTAGATGTGTTTGAGTATATATATATTTCTTTGCTTGTTTGTGCTTTGCTTTGTTTAATGTGTGTAGGTACCCCTTTTTGAGCTTCAAAATCAACAAGAAGATGGTGGGTAGAAGTAGAACATTCAAGAATCATTTTACCTAGTAAATGATTGAAGATTTTGCTTGAAACGGTAATATTCTTTACCCATCATCTCTTTTTGCCCTTTCTAACTAGTTTTTAGACATTGAGGACAATGTCTTGTTCAAGTGTGGGGAGGTTTATTATTGTTGGATTGATGGAGTTTTTGGATGTGTATGGATGTTGGTGGTGTTTGTTGTTGTAGATATGTGTTGTTATAGTTTTAGCTTGTGATTTTTTGTGCTGTCTAGCTTTCTTATGTCCTATTTTGGAAAATGCCTAAAAATTTGAAAATTTTCAAAAATCAAAAACAAGTGTTTACATTTCGTAATAATTTAGTCGATTTTCTAGTTTTCAACTTTAATGAAAAGAATGGTTTGGAAACACTTCTTGTTGCATATTAGTATTGTGTATCAATTAATCTTTTCCTTATTAGTATTTTAGGGTGTATTCATTTACCATCTTTGTTCATCTCATGGTGTGATGTTTCTTTTGTTCATCTTGTTCTATGGTGACCGATCTTACTTGGTGACAAGTCCACAAAAACTTCCAAAAGAAAAAAAAAAAAAGAGAGAAAACACAAGAAAACACAAAAAGAAAAGAAAGGGATTCATTTTTGTTCATTAGCTCACATTTGTTCTCAAGTGAAAAAAAAAAAAAAGAAGAAAAAGAAGTCATTCCCCTTATTCCGATAATTTCAAGTATTAAAAAGAAAAAAAAAATCCAAAAAAGGGAATATATTTCAAAAAGAAAAAAAAGAAAAAGAAAAAAGAATGAAAAAGAAAAAAAAAAGAAATAAGAGTTTATTATCTTCAATAAGTGAGTATGAAATCCTTTCATTTACTTAGTTATTCAAATTCCGAAATAAATTTAGCCATCTCTTGTCACCAAATGGGAGCGGAACGATCCGAACCCTTCATTTTGTGAGGGGAGGGACATTATGTTTCATCTCGGTTACTAACACCATGTTAATTCGCTCCATTTCCGCCTTGCACCCTAATTTGCTTACGGAGGTTAAAGGTTAAGGGATGTCCAATAAGACCATGCAACTTGTTGAGTGTTTTTATCTCATCCTTTATGTTTGTAGTTGGATTTTAGAATTTTGACTATTGAATAAGAAATTTATTTAGTCGCCTTGATGAGGGAGGTGACGTATTTTGATTAGAAATGACCATTTCGTTTGATTTTGTGCTTAATGTATGGTTGTTTCGAAATTTTGGCAAGACCCTACTTGCCTTGCAATGCTAATGTGGGACATATATGGTTCGTTTGTATACTTTAAGGCATTTGGGTAATATCGTGACTAGGATTAACGATACACACCCCGAGTTCGAGTTGTGTGCTAGTGAGCAATTCTTCATTATCACGAGTCCCATCGTTACTTGCATTCTTACCTTGGTGTCGGGTAAGGATGCACACCACTAATTGTTACATTTCACTAGATATTTATTCAAGAAGTTTCTAGAGTAATTTGTAATCGAACCCCCTCTTAATCTGGAAGCTCTTGAATTTTAAGTTATGATTTGAATGAATTTGTCACTTGAAATTGATCTAGTGAATATCTAAGCTTCAATTATATTTTTGGACCTTCTCGTCGTGTGCTTGTAAGCTCGATATCTTGCACCATGGGTATTTTTGGTTGTTCTTCCCTTTCTTCGCTTTCCTTGATTGTCTTCATCTCTTGGATGTTATCATGAGCGCTTTTTTAATCTCTCGTTGTAGTTTTGTTCGTTGTTATACTCTTCCGTAAATTCTTGTATTGATCTTGAATTTCTTGGATGTTGTTGTGTTTTCCGGGTTTTGGTCGGGTTTGATGCACGCCTTGTGATTGGGTCTGATGGCCGCCTTGTGATTGAGGTCTTCTTGAGATGCCCCATTTGTGATTGAGGTCTTCTTAAAATGCCCCATGATGCATTTAGATTGCCTTCCGGACAACATGTGATGTGTTTTAAAATACCGCAAGTGCACGGTTATCAAAGTAGCACTTGAGGGTCGATTTCCACGGAGAGCAAAGCGATTACTAGTCGGTTTTAAGGGATGCTAGCTAAGTCGATAAGAGGGGAAAAATTGAATTCAACTAGCGACAACTAAATGCAATAAATAAGATCTAGACTAAAATGCAAACTAAACAAATAGCTATGGAAAATACGGGATTTAATCAAGATTAAGGGTAACTAGGATCCGATCAAGTCTTATTTCATGGGTTGTAACGGTGGGTGGTCTATCAACAAGTGGCGAAATATGGGTTCAAGCAAGACGGTGTTATCTATACTAACTACCTAACCCTCCCGAGTATAGGTAGCCTCTAGGGTCGATAAAGGGTCCCACTCCCATGGATAACCCCTACACGAGCCCAAGGCATTTCGGGTCAACACTAAGGTCTCAACTAGGGTCTTTCCCACTCCCGCGGATGAAATCCCCTAGCCAAAAGGTGGAGTCTCTTCTAAGGGGTCTCGCTCCCGCGAATAACCCACCTAGAGTCGATCCCTAAACTTACCCCAAGTCCACTACCGTAAACCCGACTCCCATCGATAGCCTAAGTAGCCCCCTAAGTTGGCCCAACTCCCATTGATAGCCTCTAAGGGTTGAACAAGGGTCAAATAAAGGGTCAATACAAAACAACCTCAACCAAAAACAATCACCCATAAACCGCTACTTGCTAATTTAACCAATCACCAATCAATACCCATAATTAGACTTAATCGGACCCTAGAAAGAGTTACTACTCACTAAACATGGTTACTAAACACTCGAAAGTAATAAGGGTTGAATATTTAAGGTTGAACATGATAAAGATGAGATTTTTAATTAATAACATGCAATTACTAACTAGATGATGAAATTCAATCTATTAGACTAAAATTAAACTAACAATGAATTCAAAGATGGAAACTTTACCAATAAGCAATCTAAACATTCAAACTTGAAAGACATAAAACATAAACAAAAGCATAATTAAAAGACAAGAGAAAGAAAATGTTACCAACTATGAGGAAAATAAGAGATGAAAAGGAAGAAATTAGATTAAAGCTTGGAAATTTGGATTACAATTGAAATTAGATCTAGAATGCTATTTTGATTTTTGTTGTTGTCTCTCTAGGAAAGCAAAATAATAAAAACCTCCCTCTACAATTTCAGGTTTGGGCTATTTATACAAGAGGCAAAAAACACGCAAAACGAGGTCGTTTAAAAGACGGATAGGCTGTGCTCAAATCTGGAGCTGCGCACGGTGGAGATTAGAAACGCACGGTCAGAACCGCACGGTGGAAACGTCAAAGTAGAGGTCACTTGTGTTACGCACGGTGGGAACCGCACGGTTGACCCAGGGCTGCATTAGTTCCGCACGGTCTAATAGCGCAACGCACGGCCGTGCTTCTTCTCCCTCTTTTTCGCCTTTGTTCCGCTTTTTCCTTCCTTTGTTGAAGCATGGGCTGTTTGGTTGGTCCATGGGCTTTGCTCATGCCAAGATGTGGGCATTTTGAGTTCAACTTGTTCCTAAACAACCCAAAGAAACAAAAATACCAAACAACACACCCGGAAGACGGGTTTTACGTATCTAAAGCCTCTAAACGTGATTCTAACATAAAACACATGAAAATAGGGAATAAATAGCATAATTATTAGCTTATAAAACGCGCAAATAGTGCGGTTATCAACATGATATAGACCTGGAACGCAAGTAGTAGACTATACATCCAGCTTTATAGAATTGTTAGTATAGATTTGAAACTTTAAAATAAATAAGTTAAATTAATATGTATACTTTATGAGCTTTATTGAATCAAATTTGAACGTCTTTATATAATTTTAAAATCAAAATATTATAATGAAACTCAAAAACAATACATATCAATTCACTTCAGCTTCATTAAGTTCAGTTTAGTTCAGCTCAGCTCCAATAAGTTCAGTTCAGTTTTGTTCAGCTCTATTAAGTTCAGTTCAGTTCAGCTCCATTAAATTTAAATCGGTTCAATTCAGTTCAACTCCATTAAGTTCAGTTCAGTTCAGCTCCATTAAGTTCAATTCCGTTCAGTTCAGACAAATTCAATCTACAAGAACAGAGCCTAAGTACAACCACAAGTGGTACCATACTCTTTCCTTGGTATTTGTGCCAAAAGTAAAAGTAAACAAATGACCGAGAGGGAGTGAGTATGTCAGCATGCGTATCCGTTTCGGTGCCACCTAGCCCAACCGGTTCCAAGTGAAACTTCGTGTATTCTCCATGTTATTTGAAGATAGGAGGACTCCGCACTAGACCTGGCAAAAGCAACCCGACCCGATTGACCCGACCCGTGAGCCGAAATTGACCCGAACTACAACACCCGAATGTGACCCGAAACCCGATTGGACCCGACCCAACCCGAACATGACCCGATCTTTCTTGACCCATAACTAACCCGACCCGAAAATAACCCGATTCAAAACCACTCAACCCGAAAATGACCCGACAAAACATAACTTTAATTGAACCAAAAAGACTTAAAATGGTCTTTTGTCTCTTATTCTTTGACCCGAAAATGACCCGACCCGGTTGACCTGAAACGGATCGGACAACAAACCCGAAACCCGAAATGACTGGACCCGACCCGAATTAACCCGAAATCAACAAGAGACCCCAACTGACCCGACCCGAATTGGCCCGACCCGAACCCAATCCGATTGACCCGTTTGCCAGGTCTACTCCGCACCCCCTTCCCGAGGTTAAAAATTAAAATAATTTTTGGTTTGCAAAGCTTTAGATATCCACATATCCCACATGATAGAGTATATTTTTATCGGTAATGTTAAATACAGCCCTTAGGGTTGAATTTAAGGAGTTAAAAACTTCTATATATGGTATTAATATAAGAAATGATGTCAAAATTACACAAAAACTTATGCAATTAATGACAATATTAAGTGAATATTTCCTCTTTTAGCTCCTTAAATACAGCCCTAAGGGTTGTATTTCCTCTTTTAGCGTTCTTTACAACATCTTTTTCTAAATCTTCTAAAAAAAACCCTCAAAGAGAAAGTTAGAATACTGCCGGTGCAAACATACAATGGCGGCAGGCATTGCTGTTGCGCTAAGAACGCTAAAGCATCTTACTCCAATGACCCGTACCAGCCCGATAACCGCCACAAGACGATGGTTCTCGAGTTTGCCGCCAACACCGTCACCATGGCTACGAGTATCAACCGATATGAATGCCACAACATTTATTGGCTTTGATAATTTCTACAACATTGTAGACAAGAGACTTGTCAAGCTTGACACATTTGATGCATATCTTTTCGGTAATCACTTTATATGCGTTGGATCAAGTCGCGGGACACTTGCATTTATCGGCCAAAATGGAAGATTTTATGTCGGGTTACCCTACGGTAGGGGAGGATACAAGTGCGCCCTCGGAAACCCTGGACCTCACTCCTTGATCCGATTTTACACTATCGTTGGCTATGAAAACGATTATAACGAAACAGTTCTTTGTTATCCCAGTCATCACCCGGAAAATCCAACCCCTGAGAACTTCCATGATTTTTATGTTCACTGGCCATATGAATGGACTAGGTACCCTAACCTATTCCACAAAGACGATCCGCCTATTGTCTATTGTCACAAGACTAAAACGGTTTATAAGCTTTCATGTTATGGTAATGAACACGGTCCATGGGATGTTGAACTATGGGATGTGTGTACGTCTGATGAACGTATAAATGCCACTTCTCGGATTAATGTAACAGTCGATTCTAGCTATGATATTGATACCTTTGAGAGGGAGTTGAGGGCGCGGTGTCATCAGGATAGGTACTTGGTGTTGACTGGAGACAAGGGTGGACGAGGAGACCTGGTTTTGTATCTCGTTGTAAGACACCACAATAGGGATCTAGGCCTTTCTCAGACGCGTGCTGTGGACGTGTTTAGGTTTGATTTGGTCGAGGGGAAACTGATTTATACAACAAAGCTTGATGATCACGCGTTTTTCATAGGGCAAGGAAGTGAGTCATTTGCCATACCAGTTGAGCAATGTGGTCCTGGTGGGTTAATGCCAGATTCGGTTTATATAGCAGATGATTTAAGGGTGTTTGATTTGAATGACGGATCCATAACACCTATTTTAGACACCGGGGATCTCTCGATGACACGATTTCAGTCATTATGGAATTCTCCATCAACCCACCTGCTGAGAGAGGAATGCTAATGTGACTACAGCCTAAAGACCATTTGAAACACTTGCTAAAGTTGTGGTGCGTCTTTTTATGGATGAAGTAACTGTCATTCGACCGAATTCTAAACATCTATTTGTGTTTACTCTTATTCCTGTTTTGTCATTTCTTTCCTGTACTTAACTTTCATCATCAACTAACTATTACTCCCTCCGTCCCGATCATTTGTTTACCTTTGCTTTTGACACAAAGATTAAGAAGGGAGGGGACTATTTGTGATTAGTAGTATTGAATGAAACACATTCTAAAGTAGAAATGGTAACCAAATGACCGGGACAGAGAAAGTATATCTGAATCTCCATTGGATTCATATGGCTGATACAAGGCCCCTCCACGCTCGCCGTGCACCGAAAATACTACTGAACTACTCATTTGGGACGATTTTACACAATTTTTATGAAAATTGAACTCCACAGAAAATTAATAAGCTTTTTCCATTTTCATTCAATATGTTTTCCGATAATTTATCCTCTGGCGGTCTCCACGGTTCTAAAATAATGCATTAAGTGAGTATAAGGTAGGAATCAATATCTCCAGTACATTCAAGGATCCTAATCGGCTTCCAAGTTCTATTCGCTCGAGTAAGTCTCCGGTAAGACAATCTCATATGAGGGATATTTTGAGTATGCACTCGTTTGAGTCAGATCGGATGTGGGTTAGATGGGTCATATAATCATATTTGGCAATCGGACTTTTAGGTAATCAAAATTCCTTTAATTACGTTTCGTAGGTTAGAGAAGAGTTTCTTGTTTGCAAAGCTTTAGATAATTTTCTTCCTTTAACGACATCTTATAAGATATTTATGCAAATCAATTCAATTTTCTCAAAAAAAAAAATCAAACAACGTACCACGGCAGGGATTGCTTTTGCGCGACGAGCATTAAAGCATATTACCCCAATAGCCCGCACTAGCACCACAACCGCTACGAGACGGTTCACGACATTACCATCGATACAGTCACCGTGGCTACGAGTACCAGCCGATATGGGTAACCCATCGATACAACCGTAAGATTGTGATTTTTTTTTTGGACTATTTTCTGAACTCGTGGCCAAGTTATGGTCAGTAAATCCTGGTTCACTGGTTGTATGCTTGATAAGCTCGTGGAGTATCTACCCAATCAGGCGATCACCATCTTCACATTTTCACGGGAATTCAGAAGACCCCCACAAGAATTTGTTTACGTATGTTTCTTACTCCTCGCAGGATGAAATGACTTTTTCCACAACGGTGAGAGCCCATCTGGTTTTGTAGCCTATGCAAAATCTCTCCGAGAATCTATGACCAAGCTGTTCTCTACAGACACCTCTCACGTCTCATTAACAGGGACATCAAAAAAATTATTTGCATTTCTGGCATCCTTTTCGCCAGTACCCATTCATCTCTATCACAGTCTGACAGAAATGCGTCTTTTCCTTCGTAGACAAAAGTACTGATCCCTTGAAATGAAATGACATAAACATAGGAATCAGCTTACATTTTATTTAGAAATGAGAAAAAAAAAGTAGTCAAGAGTCTAGACTTGAAAAATGTAGGGTCACAAAGACCGTCAAAGCTCTCGCCTCTCGCTCATAAGTTAGGCTCGAGTCTTTTGGTGCTACAAGTCTGAGGTCTGCATACTCACGTTTATTTATTTTATACTCCCTCCGTCCCGGTCATTTGTTTACCATTTCCATTTTAGGGTGTCTCATTCATTTGTTTACCTTTCTATATTTGGATGGTAACCTATGAGTAATTTGATCACCTAATGGGACTTTTGTCCACATGTCATTCACCAAGCACATCCACAAGAGGTCCCCTACCATTTTCTTAATAATTGTGCCAAAATGAAAAGTAAACAAATGACCGGGACGGAGGGAATAATATATTTTGTATAATATTTTTAGAATTAGAATCTACCTTTATACTAAAGCAGAAACATTTAAAATGTTTCTATTGGTCGCTAAATTTTAGGCTTTTACTTTTCATTGGGACCCACTCGAATTGCAATTTCTTTTTGTTCCTCCACCACGTTCTCTTTCAATTTTAAGATTACTATTTAGTATACTCACTCCGTAGGATAAAATGATGTAGTATTTGAATGAGTAAAAAATAAATTGTTATGTAAATTTTTACACAAAAAAAATCAAGATTGCGTAATAACATAAAAATTTAAATAAGAGTAATTATTGAACCCATACTATTAAAATCAACATCCAATAAAAAACGTTACGCTCTTAGTATTATAATAGTTAAAAAAAATATACAAATCAAAAAACAAAATAACTTAATCAAAATATTAATTAATTTGGGAAAATTTAAAATTAAAATCATATCTGAAAATTTTCTTCCATAAAAAAAAATATGAAAATTCAAGTTTGATCTGATAAAAGTATAACTAACATCATCATGAAAAGAAAAAATTGAAGACTAATTATTTATTTCGAGAAAACTCCATGTTTGATATCTCCTTATTATAAAAGCTGAGTCTTTTAAACTCTTCAGATTGGTCCCTTGAATCAAGGAAGCCAAAAAACTTTTCTTATCGTAACAAACTCAAGCGATTTCTATCATTTTATTTCCACTGAATTATGGATGGCATTAAAAGTTTACATTATATACAATATTCTCTTTGATCTAATTATTTCGGAAAATAAATTAATTTCATAAAGTTTCAACATTTTTTGTAAATAAAATTAAAATTGTTAGTGAAATCGAAGTACTTTATTAAAATAAAAACTAGCCAATTAATATAGTTGAAATGATCAATAAATATTTAGGAAAAAAACATAAACTTTTAAAAAACAAAACAATAAAATTCGCTACATTAAATAATAGTTTTACAAGTTTGAAATTCTATTTAAGCTGAAAAACATATACCAAAATCAACTCCTTAATTAATAATACTAAAAGCGTAAAGATATAAAATGCCAAAAAAAAAGTGAAAAAAATGCCTCAAATTGAAATTAGTTTAAAATAAAAATACTTTCTTTGGAAGAAAAAAAATCTGGGCCGAATTCAATATAATGAAAGTATTAGATCTACAAATTTAAAGAGTTTAACGACTTAAATAATGATCAAGGCGAGAAAATATACTTTATTAAAATGAAAAAGATATACAAGTATGAATTTACAGATTGAAAATATACATAAAAACGAAAATTCCAACATTAAAAGAAATAATATTAGCTCTTAAGAAAGTAGGTAAAGCTATATACAGTTAGCAAGTAGATCTATAATTCGAGTTAAAACAATAATATATATGATTATTTGGTTAGATTGTATTTGAGTCAAGTTTTCTAAAGTGGAATGAGGGGAGAGGTGAGATTAAGTGTAATGGTTTGAGTCTTGGACGTGTACGGAGGCGGAGGTTATTGTGGAGGTTGAATGAATGTGAAGGGGGTTGAGAGAGGCACTAGTGAAGAAATTATAGAAAGGTCAAATTTCAAAGGGGGGTCGGCTGAGTTTTGTGTTTATATCAATTTGTATGTTATCTTTGCTCGGGCCAATTGTTTATTAGTGGTATTAGTTTGGGACTAGGGTATGTTACTACGGAGTATAAGAGTTCACAAATTTTTATTTAAGAATTAAGACGGTCATTATCCGTTTTAAGGTTAAAAGTTAAGACGGGTAAAATAAATATCAAATCACATGGCAAGTTGCCTAGAAAATATCAATGTTTTTGTCCTTATTAACCTTATGATGTAATATTTGGCCCGTCTTAAAATTTAAGACGAATAGTCCGTCTTGAGCAAGACTTAATGATAAAAGTTTGGGTAGAATATTTCAATTCGTTTGAGGTACTGAGACGTAAAAAATCATTTTTAAAACACTTTCCCGTTTTGCACAGTGAGCCAAACACAAATATTAGTTTCGGTTAACAATTATTGGCATGAGGGGACCGTGATAACGAGTATGATTCCTATAAATGTTAGAGCTTAGACAAATACAAGAATTTCCTTATTTTATGTTCATGAGTACATAATATATAGTTTTTTAATTTGAAATTTTGTCAACCCGAATTAGGTTAAGTAAAACAAACAATCAAACATATACTTAAGTTTAACACATATAAATTATAAGTTAAAGTCAAAATTATATGTAAGTGTTTTTCCAAAAATTAAAAACATTTTATATGACTTCATAAATATTAATCACGCTTATATTTTACCATTACCCTTTTTTTATAACGACAATCACTAAAATATTATATTCGAAATAACCCGTGCATTTTTTGTACGGGCGTAAAACTAGTTAGGATAAAATTATTAATATAGGTTCTTAGTTATGTTACTAATACTATTACTTACACGACTTTTGATATTAATATGTACTGTTTCTTTCATTATTTGGTTGTTTTTATTACTTCTTACTGCCATTTTCATTAGTACCGCTGCTACTATTACAACATTATTTATAATGACAATTTTAAAAATTATGATTATGAAAATTTTTATCCAAATTATGAACTACATTCCCTACACTTATCAATTTATGTTAGTTTAACATTCCCATTATTATACTTGTTACTTTCATTACTCCTACTACGACGGTTATTACTCTCATTACTCTCACAGTCTCACACCCACTACATTTAATAAATAAATAAATAAATCATACTATTTATATCCAATTATGTCATAATTTATTGTTAAGGAAAGTCACGTAAATATATTTTTCCATCTTATACCAACTTTCTAATTTTGACTTAATTTTTAAATTTTAATTATCTTTTCAAAATTAATTAATTTCATACAACTATATAGTATTATACTATAATATTGTATGAATTTATATACATGGTCAAGTTTATCTTTGGAATATGAAAGTAATCCAGGACAGCGGCTTCACGACTTGGACTGGATTGCCCATAAGTCGAGGAAAACCGCGACTTGGAGTAAAGACACAAAAAAATAAAAAATTACTGAGGGCACTGGTTAGTTTAAAACGAACACTATTTCTTTAAATAGTTACATAAGATATACGAGTAAATAAAAAAGAATTCTGATATTCAATGCGTCTTTATAGTTTGAGTTAGTTCACTGTCGATCATGTTTTATAAGGGTGCTAACTCATACAGCAACCGAATATTCAACATCGTTCAACTTTGAAAATTACAGTAGCAAAACAAAGTAAAAAACAAAGTAAGTAACAACTAGTTAGAAATGCAAGGATAAAATTTAAAGGCATTAATTACTAAACATTTTTATTTTCTCGTCAAGAGTATTTTTATCAAAGGTAAATTACCCGGTTCAATTAAATGCCGTAAATTATACAGGATGATCGAAAAACATCAAGCAAAAGAGGGAGGAGCAATCTAGTAAACATTAGGACGAATGTTGGCAAGATCCCCAAGAGAAAGAAATGGTGTAATGGATTTTGTTTCCAAATCATAGTAACCGAGATCGTCAGCAACATACACACAATTCGACTTGAGCCCTGAACAGTCGCGAGTTGAGATGAAAAACAGCTCGCTATTTCTTCCTAAAAAGAGCGCCTGATCGCCTATGGAATCAACACATTTCACCTCCCCGTCGCCCTCTAAATCAATCTCAAACAACTCGATATTTTTAGTCACGGCTCCAACTCCATCCTCTTTAGCTAATGGCCTAATGACCAGGAAAAGACGTGGATTATCTCCTTCGGTTACCACCAGGTATTTCTCGGAATCATGATCCCATGAATACACAAATAACTTGCCATATTTTTCGATAATTTTCGGGTCTATAGACAAATCCAGACCCTCTTTCTCATTTTTATCATCCTCTAAAGGATGCCACCAGATAATTACGAGATCGTTCCCCGAGTCCTCCAAGTGTAATTCGTACACAGTGTTCAACTTCTTGTTGTACGCCACTCGAGTTATCGAATTTACAAAGCCTGATTCTTGCTTCCATCCATTGTCGTTACCAATCTGAACACCATGGCCCCAATGTTTGCCAGTGGAAAAACAGAAATCTCGCCTATCTTCCATTATAAGTGCAAAATTGTTTGACAGTGGATCACCCGCGAGAGTGAAGTATAACCCTTCTTTATATATTCCATAATCGGGAGGAGTACGTAGGTAACTTGCGAGAGCTCGATTCAGTAATGTACGGGTTAGCGAGGAATAGACTAGCATCCGAATCACAATCGAATGCAACCCACCCTCTGGCCGACCCTACGCACTTCGTACTTGTTGAATGGAACGCTTCCATTTGCTATCTTCGGACGGTCGAACTTGACAATTGATTTGTCGATTATGTTCAAGTAGTTATCAGTTGGACCATTCGGACCGTCTTTAACGTCAGGAGGAAGCATTAGCCACGGTGTTGATAAAATTGGCAACGATGGCTTGTACAAGTTCTTCGAAATTATTGTTGATGATGAAAATTGTCGATACAGTTTTAATTTTTGGACACAATGATTGAGAATAATATTGCGTAGAGCCATTACGTTACGATTTCTTCTGCAAGATGGTATTTTTTTAGGGTAAGCGATTACGGAGTATATACTTTATATATTAGACATGGTAAACGGGTTAATCGGGTCGAGTTTAGGTTATTTCAGAAAAATGGCCACGAACTAACTTACGATTATTTGACAACCGAACTTTTAGGTTATCAAATCAAATAAAAATCTCCTTTAATTCCGTTTCTTTTCTTGTTTGCAAAGCTATAGATAAGATATTTCTACGAGATTTGTATATTCATAGGATATAAGAAATAACAAATAGAATAGAATATTCAGGAAATATTTTTTCTTAGAAATTTTTTTATAGATATTTATAAAAATATCATAAATTTCTTAATTTTCTAAAAAAAAAAAACCTTCAAAGAAGAAATTTAGATTACTGCCGGTGCAAACGAAGAATGGCAGGCATTGGTTTTGCGCTAAGAGCACTAAAGCATATTACGGTGGTGACCCGTACTAGCACGACGACTGCCATGAGACGATTATCGACATTGCCACCGACACGGGCACCATGGCTACGGGTACCAATTCAACCGACATGACCGACTCAGTGTATGTTGATTATGACAATTTTTACAACATTGTAGACAAGACACTTGTCAAGCTTGAAATGGTAGACGCATACGGTCTCAATTATTACTTATTATGTGTTGGATCAAGTCGCGAGTCACTGGCATACATATGCGAAAATGGAAGGTTGTATTTCGGTTATCCTCATAGCGGCGGGGGTTACAAATACAATGTCTACAGAGGTGAAGAGTATGAATCGAATTGTGGTCTTCACTCGTTGACCCGATTCTACATTAAACACGGCTATCAATTCGCCGGTATTGAAACATTTCTTTGTTATCCCAGGTATCACCCCTAACAACTACCATGATTTTTACATTAAATCAGATGACTACACTAATTAGAATAGGTACCCTAATCTTTTCCACAAGGACGATCCACCTATTGTGTATTGTGAGAAGACTAAAACGGTTTATAAGCTTTCCTGTTATGGTAATGAACACGGTCCATGGGTTGTTGAACTATGGGATATCCCTGATGATCGGATAAATGTCACTTCTCGAATTAATGTAGCAGTCGATTCTAGCTATGAGATTGAGTCCTTTGAGAGGGAGTTGAGGGCGCGGTGTCATCAAGATAGATATTTAGTGTTGACTGGAGATGAGGGTGGGCGAGGGGACCCGGTTTTGTACCTGGTTGTAAGGCACCACAATAGGGAGCTAGGCGCTCCTCAGACGCGTGCAGTGGATGTGTTTAGGTTTGATTTGGTCGGGGGGAAGATGAGTTATACGACTGAGCTTGATGATCACGCGTTTTTCATAGGGAAAGGAAGTGACTCGTTTGCCATACCAGTTGAACAATGTGGTCCTGGTGGATTAAAGCCAGATTCGGTTTATATAGCAGATGATTTAAGGGTGTTTGATTTGAAAGACGGATCCATAACGCCTATTCTAGACACGGGGGATCTCTCGATGACACGATTCAGTCATTATGGATCCCTCCACCAACACCCGAGCAGATTGAAGAAGGTAAGAAAAGGGCGGAGTATACGACAGGCAGTAAAGAATCTACAATATAATACCCCACTTAAATCAACCATTTGAATCATTTGCTTTAATGTTATATTCTCAACTCATAGGTTTGAACGATTTCTGTTCCTTGTTTTTCTTAATAAACGAAGATGACGACAGGTAATAAACAATTTCTGTGTTCATTATTGTTTTGTCGAATTAAAGTAATATGGTTCTTCAAAGTTAAATTCAAAGGCTTTTTAAAGCATTCTTTCATCAGTATGATCTTCTTCTATTGTATGTAGTATAATTGTTGCTTGCTTGGTTGATCTTGAGACTTGAGATGATTTTTTTTTCCTCGGTTGGTGTTCCGTATGTTGTCATTCCCTGCGAATCTGCAATCACGACATCAACTGGGTTTACTGTCAATGGTGAACTCGTGCGGGCCGATGCTAACTTGGCGAAGCTCCAAATTAAACTCTTCAGCTCTAAGGCTATTTTTAACCGACTAAGAGCACGGGTATGAGCAAAGAGTATAAGCCACATACTTTCAAAGTCCGATCTTATGCTAAGACTTGGGATAAAGTGAAGATTCTTTTCTCAAGTCTTAAGTTGGGTCTTGGAAATTCAAGACACAACTTGAGACCCGTAAATAGTGTTTTGTATGTGTAAAACATGGATTACCCGGGTCTCACATATTATTATTGAGACTTTTGATGATGCTGAGGGATAGTGCTGAAGAAATAATAGAGTCTAAGTTGAGTCGTGAAGGTTGAATACTAATATTTTTACCGTTGCTAAAACTTGTATTAAGTCCGTAGATAAATATAGTCTAACAACAACCAAATATTTAACATGGCATCATGCAACTTTGAAAATTACGGTATAACATAAAGAAAAAAATAAAGCCATAAAAACACCTTGATGAAATAAGCAGGAAATAAGGATAAATTTATAGGCAATACTCCATATGTATGTCTCATGGGAAGGTCGAAAAGTCGAAAACATCAAGCAAAAGAGGGAGGAGCAACCCAGTAAGCTTGGGGACGAATGTCGGCAAGATCCCCAAAAGAAAGAAATGGTGTAAGACATTTTGATTCCAAATCATAGAAACCGAAATCATCAGCAACATACACACAATTCGACTTGAGACCTGAACAGTCGCGAGTTGAGATGAAAAACGGCTCGCTATTTCTTCCTAAGAAAAGCGCCTGATCACTTAGGGACTCTACACGTTCCACTTTACCGTCGCCCTCTAAATCAATCTTATACAATTCGATATCTTTAGTCTCGCATTGAACCCCCACATTTTTAGCTAAATGTCTAATGACAAAGAACAGTCTTGGATTATTTTCTTCGGTTACCACCAAGTATTTCTCGACACTATGGTTCCATGAATCGTCAAATAATTTATCATATTTATTGATAACTTTCGGATCCATAAACAAAGACAACTTACAGCCGTTCTCCTCTTTTTTACCATCGTTGCAGGTAATTTGAAGATTCCCAGAGTGCTCCTGCAAGTGTAATTCGTATATAGTGTTCATCTTCCTGTTATACGCGACTAGAGATATCGAGTTAACTGGGCCTAATTTTTTATGCCATCCATCGGCGTTACCAATTTGAAGACCATTACCCCAACTTTCTCCAATATCGCCTTCCCCCTTCCCGAAAGAAAAACATCTATCTTGCTTATCTTCGTTTATAACTGCAAAGTTGTTTGACATTGGATCACCAAGCAAAGTAAAATGTAACCCTTCTCTATATTTTCCAAAATCGGAAGGCGCTGGTAACTTGCGAGAGCTCGCTTTAGTAGTGTAAGGGTTAGCCAGGAATAAACTACCATCCGAATCGCAATCGAATGCAACCCACCCTTTGGCCGATCCCACACACTTTGTGTTGAATGGAACACTCCCATGTGCTGTCGGACGGTCGATCTTAACAATCGATTTGTCGATTATATTCAAGTAGTTATCAGTTGGACCATTCAGACCGTCTTTAACATCAGGAGGAAGCATTAGCCAGGGTGTCGATAATATTGGCAATGATGGCTTGAACAAGTTGTTGGTAAGTATTGTTGATGATGAAAATTGTCGATACGGTTTTATTTTGTGGACACAATCATTGATAATGTTGCGTAGAGCCATGGCCATTTCTTTTCAAGTAATTTTATTTTTGGTGACAGTTTTAGGGTTAACGATTATACGGAGTAGTACTACTTAATAGCTTATATAATAATAGAGCTGGAAAACGGGTCAATCGGATCGAGGATAGCTTATCAAATCTTTTTTTTTTGGGAGTTTCTTGTTTACAAAGCTTTAGATATCCCACGTATGATAACATGATATTGATAGAATATACTCCGTATATCTTTTTCTTTTTTAGCAATATTTTAAAAAGATATTTATACAAGTCACCGAAATTTTCTAAATCTTCTCAAAAAAAAAACCCTCAAAGGAGAAATTTAGAGTACTGCCGGTGCAAAAATACAATGGCAGGAATCGCCTTTGCGCGGAAAACACTAAAACACATTACTCCCTCGACCCGTGCCAGCGTGACAACCCTTACGAGATGGTTTGTGACATTACCATCGACACCGACACCAGCACCGTGGCTACGGGTACCGATCGATACAACAAATCCATCATTTGTTGAGTTTGAAAATTTCTACAACATTGTAGACAAGAGACTTGTGAAGCTAGATAGATCGACTGCATACAGTATCGATCAAAACATATTATGCGTTGGATCAAGTCGCGGATCACTCGCGTTTATCTGCGAAGGTGGAAAGTTGTATTTCGGGTACCCCCACTCTGGCGGGGGTGCCAAGTACAAGATCTACGGTGACCAAGAGTTTGACGACGAATACCAGATTGACGAATCTAATAATGGTCTGCACTCCTTGACCCGATTTTACACTAAACTCGGCTCTATTGTAAAATCCTATTGTATACCGGGTAAAAGCCCCATTCTGTATACCGAGGATGTAGAAACATTTCTTTGTTATCCGAGGTATCACCCTTTAGATCCAACCCCTAAGGACTACCATGATTTTTACGTTAAAACCGAGTGCTTAGTTAATTGGACTAGGTACCCTAACCTATTTCACAAAGACGATCCACCTGCTGTATATTGTCAGAAGACTAAAACAGTTTATAAGCTTTCGTGTCATGGTAATGAACACGGTCCATGGGTTGTTGAACTATGGGATATCCCTGAGGAAAGTATAAATGTCACTTCTCGTATAACTGTAGCATTTGATTCTAGTTATGAGATTGAGACGTTTGAGAGGGAATTGAGGGCGCGCTGTCATCAGGATAGATATTTGGTGTTGACTGGGGACGAGGGGGGGCGAGGAGACCCGGTTTTGTACCTAGTTGTAAGGTATCATAACAGGGAGCTAGGCCTTTCTCAGACGCGTGCTGTGGACGTGTTTAGGTTTGATTTGGTTGAGGGGAAAATGATTTATACGACAAAGCTTGATGATCATGCATTTTTCATTGGGCAAGGAAGTGACTCGTTTGCAGTACCAGTTGAGCAATGTGGTCCTGGTGGGTTAAAGCCGCATTCGGTTTATATAGCAGATGATTTAAGGGTGTTTGATTTGAAAGACGGATCCATTACACCTATTCTAGACACTGGCGATCTATCGATGACACGGTTTCAGTCGTTATGGATTCCTCCACCAACAAAGCAGGAGATTGAAGAAGGTAAGGGATGGACAAAGTATAAGACCCCCTCTAAAGAGCCACTCAATTATTCTTTTTAATCATTTGCTTAAATGCTTATCTCAATTCAGAGGTTTTTCCGATTTTGCTTAAATGTTCCTTCTTTTATCACTGGGGGAAGTCAAAGTAACACGACAGTCTTGCGTTTCTCATTGCTGTCGAGCCTCGTAAGATTAACAGTTACAGTTTCATGAACACAGGCAATATTATAATTCCATGTGCATACTTCCAGGATGTTCGAGACGATTTAAGGACTTTCAGCTAAGTCTTGTACAAGCAAGCGTATGCTAAGGAGCTGCGACAGTCAGGATGAAAATAACATTCAAACTCGCTGAATCCGAGTCTTTCATATCTAATCGTAAGAACACTTAAAAGTATATAAAGGAACCCTCTCCAGATTTGCATTCCCAAACTATTACGAATCTGAACCGACTCTTTCTATCCATTAGTTTGAAACGAGACGATCCCGTGCTAGCCTAGACTTGCTCATGTCCGAGCATACATATACCTACGATATGACAGTAGAGTGTCCGAGCCTATGTATTACGAGGGACTGTTTTTTGGGCGAATTAGCCTCAGCGTCTTTCTCAACTGAAAAATAATAAGAATCGAAACAAAATTGTATAAATTTCGAAATTCCTATATATATAATCATGAAAACAAAATTCTGAAATTGCAAACGCTAAGGAACAACACCGAAATAAAACAAGACACTAATGATGTAAAACAAAACATAATCCGTACAACTTAATGAATAAAAACATCAATTCAATATATCTTAATGCAATAACAACTAGCTAGAAAAACATCAACCAAAAGAGGGTAGAGCAACCCAGTAAACTTGAGGACGAATGTTGGCAAGATCACCAAGAGATATAAATGGTGTTATACATTTTGCTTCCAAGTCATAGTAACCGAGATCGTCCGCAACATACACACAGTTCGACTTGAGAGAAGAACAGTCGTGAGTTGAGATGAAAAACGGGTCGCTATTTCTTCCTAAGAAGAGCGCCTGATCAGCTATGGACTCTACCAATTTCATCTCCCCGTCGCCCTCTAAATCAATCTCGAACAATTTGATATCTTTAGTCTCGCATTGAACCCCAACCTCTTTAGCTAAATGCCTAATGACCAGAAACAAACGAGGGTTATTCCCTTCGGTTACCACCAGGTATTTCTCGACATAATGGTCCCATGAATCCTCAACGTCATATTTTTTTGATAACTTCCGGATCCAAAAACAAAGGCAAAACACGTGTCTTATCCCCGCTTTCATCATCCTCTAAAGGACACGACCTGATAATACGTTGGAGCTTCCCGGACTTCTCAAAGTGTAATCTGTACACAGTGTCCGCCTTCCTGTTATACGCCGGTAGTCCTTACCTATGTTGTATAATTGAAAAGTTGTTTACATTGGATCACCAGCCAGAGTAAAATGTAACCCTTCTCTATATATTGGATCTTTATATTCCCCAAGCGCGGAAGGTGCTGGTAACTTGTGACAGCGCGATTCAATGTAAGGGTGACCCCACAATCGAATGCAACCCACCCTTTGGCTGACCCCACGCACTTTGTGTTGAATGGAACGCTCCCATGTGCAATCGGACGGTCCATATTGACAATTGATTTGTCGATAATATTCCAGTAATTATCACTAGGACCATTCGAACCGTCTTTAACGTCAGGGGGAAGCATTAACCATGGTGTTGATAAAATAGGCAACGATGGCTTGTACAAGTTCTTCGACATTATTGTCGATGATGAAAATTGTCGATACGGTTTTAGTTTGTGTAGAGAATGATTCAGAATAAAGTTGCGGAAAGCCATTACCATTTCTTCCCTTGGAAAACGCTCCTTGAAGAGTACGAAGTATTTATATTAGACATGGAAAACAGGTCAATCGAGTCGAGTTTAGGTTATATTCGGCAAGCGTATTTTTATTAGGCTATCAAATTTCCTTAAACTCCTTTTCTTGTATGTAAAGCTAGAATTCAATATCTATATAATAAAATATATTATTTTCATTAGCAATATCTTAATTAAAAGATATTTATACAAATCACGAAAGTTCTAAATCTTCTAAAAAAATCCCTCAAGGAGAAAATAAGAGTACTGCCTGTCACGGATGGCTTCTTTCCCTAGATTTTTCTACACTTTCAAGTATAAGGAGGTTGTCTAGAGAATTCCGGAAACTTCTAGAAACTTCCAGGAGCACAAAGGAGATTCTAGCACGGACCGGAGACTTCTGGAACATTCCGGACCATTCCGGAACAAGCTAGAACATGGCGGAACCATCTAGATATCTCTAGGCATATCTTGTACATACTAGAGTATTCTAGACAAGTCTTGTAAATACTAGGAAGCTTTGTAACTACTAGTATAGTCTAGAATGTGCTAGAACTTGTAGGGACTAGAACATTCCCAAGAACCCTATATATAGGGGACCTTGGCATTCACTTTGCATCATCACAAAGCATTCACACAAACTCTCATTGTATACTTCAAGTGTTCATAATAAAAGCAATCTTTCCAAACTCTAAGTGTCTTAGTCTTCTTGTTCTCAAGCTAACACTTCTTTGTCCATCGACTTAGGCATTGCCTAGCATATAAGGGTTTTGCTTGACTTAGCTTGCAACGGACCGCAAGTTAGATAGCACACGAGCGTGATCTTTGGGTGTAAGTTATCATCTCGTGACATGCCGGTGCAAACCTACAATGGCAGGCATTGCTTTTGCGCAAAGAACACTAAAGCATCTTACCCCAATGACCTGTATCAGGACCATAACCACCAAAACACGGTTCTTGACATTACCGGCGACACCGTTTCCATCACCGTGGCTACGGGTCCCCATCGATACGACTGACCCATGGTTTGTTGAGTTTGAAAATTTCTACAACATTGTAGACAAGAGACTTGTCAAGCTTGATAGAGAGAGAGAGCATATAGTACCGAACGTAACTTATTATGCCTTGGATGAAGTCGCGGGTCACTCGCGTTTCTCTGCGAAAGTGGAACCATCAATTACGGTTTTCCCCACGGTGGTGGCGGGGGTAAGGAGTCCACTATCTACGGTGAACTAGAGTTTGATGATGAAGACCAGATAGACAACTCTAGTACTGGTCTTCACTCGTTGACCCGATTCTACGTTAAACTTGGCTATAAAGGCGACGATATTATAACAGTTCTTTGCTATCCCAGGTATCACCCTAAAAATCCAACCCCTAACAACTACCATGATTTTTACGTTCAATCAGATGACTACAATGAATGGACTAGGTACCCTAACCTATTCCACAAAGACGATCCACCTATCGTGTATTGTGAGAAAACTAAAACGGTTTATAAGCTTTCGTGTTATGGTAATGAGAACGGTCCATGGGTTGTTGAACTATGGGATATGTTTGATAACCGTATAAATGTCACTTCTCGGATTAATGTAGTGTTTGATTCTAGCTACGAGATTGAGAGGGAGTTGAGGGCGCGGTGTCATCAGGATAGATATTTGGTGATGACTGGAGACAAGGGTGGACGAGGAGATCTGGTTTTGTACCTTGTTGTAAGGCACCACAATAGGGAGCTAGGCGTTTCTCAGACGCGTGCTGTGGACGTGTTTAGGTTTGATTTGGTCGGGGGGAAATTGATTTATACTACTGAGCTTGATGATCACGCGTTTTTCATAGGGCAAGGAAGTGACTCGTTTGCGGTACCAGTTGAGCAATGTGGTCCTGGTGGGTTAAAGCCCGATTCGGTTTATATAGCAGATGACTTAAGGGTGTTTGATTTGAAAGACGGATCCATAACACCTATTTTGGACACGGGGGATCTAACCATGACGCGATTTCAGTCATTATGGATTCCGCCACCAACTCACGAGCAGATTGAACAAGGTAAGAGATGGATAAAGCATTTCCATCTATAACACCTATTTCTCACTCTTCCTTCCTTTGAATCATCTTGGCTAAATGTTTATCTTATTTCATAGCTTTCCCCTCTTTCTATTTTTGTTCCTTTTATTTATTTATAAAACCACGATGATGCTATTCTCTTTTTATTTTTGTTGTGGAAAGTTAATTATGTCCTGTGAAAATTCAATTGTACCGAATATAGCTGTCGCTTTGCTGAAATTGTAAGACCGCCTTTGCTAAAATTCGAGTAGAGTTCATTCGCGGGTAGTTGTTCTCTTATAAGGAGTTCAGTAAAACCACTCTCTTTAGTTGGCGGGTTTGCTTTTTGTCCTTCTTCCACTTTGGTAGTCTCGCTTGTGTTTCTCGTTCCTCTACGGGTGCGTGGTGTCGATTTTGGCCTTGCCGAGTCCTAGCCCATAGCCCTTTTATACGTGAGCTTCTTGCGCGCGATTAGGAAGGTCTTTTGTTTATGGTTAATTAAAATTATCATGGATTGTAGGGAATGATTAAGAGCCTCACCTCATGTCACGATAACATTTGAAAAGTGCTCCACGAATCGGGTTGTTGGAGTAATGTATCATATATGGATGGAATGAAATTTTATATTTACACCAAAAAAAAATAGGATTTTTCAGTTAGTTGCTTATGTTGTTAGCAACTCCGTATTTAAGACTTTGTAATGTCTCAGTTTCAATTATTCAATCAATACAAAAAAAAAAATCTTTCCTCTACAAAATACTTCTCAATAATTTACAGGTTTATTTACAACAATTGGCACGATCACAGCTAATTCAAAAAAAAATAAGAATTAAAACACCAATTCAACTTATGCAATAAGTAGTAGGTAGAAATAAGGATAAAAAGGATAGACAATACTAAACGTTTTATTTTCTTGTGAGAAGTATTTTAATTAAACGTAAACTACCAGCTGAATGTTGGCAAGATCTAAAAAAACATCAAAGAATTGGCTTGGCCAAGATTGTGCATAGGAGTATCAGCGTGCGTGTGCAAAAATTGGCCTCCCCGCGCCTGCACAAAAATTGTGTCAAGCTGGCCGGGTCATCGACTCATCGGACCTGGCCATTTTTTCAGCTCTAGTTTCGACCTCTACTTACCCATCTATTGATAGAGTTTAGGGTAATTATGAATTATGAATTTAATTCTGAATGCCAAACATTAAGTTTGTGTGAGCTAATTTCAAAGACAGAAAATTTTAATGATACATTGGTACAAAATTATAGAGTAGTTAGTTAAATGTAAAAATGTAAAAGAAAATAACCAAACTACAGAAATTTAATGATACATTGGTACAAAATTATTGAGTAGTTAGTTAAAAGGTAAAACTGTAAAAGCCTAGAACTACTTGGTAAGGTTGGCTTAAAGGAGGAGCAAAGGTGACTTCTCATGTGTTATATATACTGTATCCCATCCTTGGAAATAGTATTCCGTCCCAATCATTTGTTTAACCTTTTGGGTGTAAGAAATCAACTACGACATCGTTTTGGTACGGCAAGATAGTTTGAAACTTGTCGATTGATATTTTGATTTTGATACGGACAAGAAGTAGCGGCATTGGCCTCTTTGATGTGTTTATTCCACGTAGCATTTGGATCTCGGGTTGAGAACACGGTCCATGTACCAGTTGAGTTCTCATACCTACTATGTGTCATACGCTTGAAGGCTTTCACATTTTCGTTCTTACTAATGTCAGTTGGATCAATATCGATTACAAATATATCCCCATAAGGCCTCACCGAGTGTAAAAAGTGCGGCAAAGAAATAGGATCAACGGAAACACCAGCAAGATCTGCAACGACGACAATACTCTTTCCATCCGGGCTGAAAAATGGGTGGTTTATATGACCCGAAATATCATCTCCGCTAGTTAAAACTCGTACCCATACATTTTTATCATTTGCCTTGACGAGAAACGCTCCATAGTAACCCGGGTCTAAATCATTGTCCCTCTCAGGAGCACCTTTAGGCTTGTCTCGAGTTGACGAGAATACTATCCAGTCTCCGCTAGGAGACCAATGGCAGTGTGTGTCTATCCAATCGCCTTCAGTTAGCCTTCTTATTACGCCATCTCCAAACTCACCCACTTGTGCATCCTCCATTATGTATAGGTTCTTGTATGGTTCATCTCCACCATGATCTCTGGTTGATCTGTATACTAATTTTGTTCCTGTTACAATTTCGCTATTACGGTATCAGATACCATTGATTGGATATCAACCATCATCTGAAGTTTAAGTTTTTGGTTGAAACAGTACTAAGTAAAAGAACCAATAATGTCCTCAATATTTACCTTCCGGATTTGTGGATGGAAATGCATTGTTGAACTTTTTGGTTAATCCCTTACGCAGTAGCGTGCCATCGGAAACCTTAGCGATGGCACATATGTCAACTGTCGCCTTTGTGTCGAATGAAGGTCCGACGCATACATAAAGTATATCCTTCTTTGGATTCTGATTCCATACCGTTGAGAAAACACTATTTGTGTGTTTTCGCTACAAAATATTGACAATAATTCAAAAGGAGTTTGGTTACTTTTACCTTATTTCTTTTTTTTTTGGTTTTAACTTTTTTACAATGTATTTACCTCTTAACTGTAAAAAATTCGGACCTATTAAGTTTGATTTTTGAGGTAAAAGTAATTAAAATTGGTAAAAGTGAGAAATTTGAGGTAAAACTCGTAAAAGATACAAAAATTGTCTCACTTTTACCTATTAAGTTTGGACAATTTTAGTTATTTATTCATTCATAATGATTGGGACGGAAGGAATAAATTTGTACGTATGGTGGAGGTCGTACCTCAAAACGAATATTCAATCCGGTATTATCAGCTACCCAAACTTTCTTGAACTCGTTGTCTACAAAGGCAAGCTTGGAGCCATCAGCGCTAAACGTCGGAAAAGCTCCTGACACTCTGAATAATCCAATATCCGATTTCGGACATTGAAGCTTACTAAAGGTTTTTTCAATATTATCATGGCTCTGCATACAATCGCAAAATCAAGATTTGAATTTAGAAATACGAATAAAATCAGATGGTTAATTAGTTACTGCGTATGTAATAAGGTCAATTAGTATAGTATCGAAAACTTGGAGCTACAAAATATCAAGTCTTTTATTTAAAATACGAACCTGATCGAGATTGTTGCTTCTGCAACGATGGTATCCAATGCGGGTTTCAGCATCCATGTCCACTATAACAAACGGGTTAAAATGGTCGGCATCTGGTCTGATACCGCGGGTTATTTCTATGGGCGGCCGTGTTTCAGTAAAATCGAATATTTCAATATGTCGATATTGAGGATCTTTTGCAGTTTCATCAAAGGACGACTCCAACTTTGGACGGATAGTTACTACGGCCACAGTGTTTGAGTCGATGGCTACTGGAGTTATGGCATCAATACCATCTGGAGTAACTCTACGAACCATTGTGAAACATCCCATAATTTGAGCTCGAAAGACAGCCCAAAATTTCCCAACTTTCCGATGAAAAAAGATGACATTGTCACTTCCCCATGTTGGCCAGCCACCATCTGTAATGAATAACCTTCTGTTAAAAGGCTCCTTTATATTCATGATATATATATCGGTCTTCATGCTTTCGATCTCTCCGTTCCAACCTCCCCTGTTCTGGAATGAGGCCATCGCTACTCTTTTTCCATCTGGTGACACCGAGGGGCTTAAATCAGCTTCAGCTGCATAAATAAGAACAACATTAATTACAGTCACTAGCGATAGGCCCATAGAAACAGTTTCAAACACCTATACATGTATTGATCGGGCGACCTGACCCATGCACATCGGAAAGTGGACAAATCGTCTATTGCACAAGCACAATGAAGTTTCATCAATCTTAAAACCAAGCGGTGATAGAAGGAGTAACTCCTTAGTCACAAGTCTACTGAGATTCGATCCTCCAAAGCAGTGGCGAACCCAAGATTCACATTATAGTCTTATAGAGTGCACTTTTAAAACTTTAAGCATTAACATTCTTGTTTAAGCAAACTTTTTACCTTTGTATACAAAGTGACTAAAATTTCAATCTTAATTCGTTTTCTACAATGTGTGGACTCTTAGAGTGTTGCGCGCACCCTAGTCCGCCCTTTACATAATTTCATAATACGGACTAATTAATAACACAAATTCTTGCTAGAAAACGTCATATATTAAGAGCAAGCTAATTAAAAAATCAACAATTCTTGTTCAAGACGGTTCTCAGATCCGATTGAAATAGAGGTGAAAATAAAAGGGGGTTATGAGAGACATTACGTTACAGACGGGTTTTAAGCAATATTAAAAGTTATAAAAAAAATCCACATGAAAGAAGTAAAACAATGCAAGAAAAGGAAAGGGTAAGGAAAGTCACTTGCTTGGTGGAGTCAGGCGATGAGTTTGTCCATCGATGAGGTTCGTTCTATAAACAGAAGTCCAAGGCTGTCGACGACGATCAGCCGGATCTTTGGTCGTCACGTACACAAGATAACAATCATCACCATCAACACAAATGCACCCACTATCTTCCATCCTTACCAAATCATACGTTCCATACAACTTGGCAAAATTGAAGACCCTTGGCGGTTTGACAGCAAAGTGCAGTGCTATATGAAGCGTTTCTAGATTCTCAGTTCGCTCCGAGACCATAATCATGCCGGAAACAACATCTTCGACGACTACTTCCTCGATCAAATGTCGATGGGTGAGAATAGACTTCAAAGCCGCGGGTGAAAGTGAATGGCCATTGTAATTATATGACTTGCCATCAGTCATGAGGACTTCGTCGTCGACTGAAGTTGGAGGGATTTTACACGAGTATATGTCTAGTGGCACTGGTGGACGATAGCTTGTGAAGAATGCAATGCTACCTCTTCTTTCTTCCTAAGAATGTTGAAAATAGACAATCAAAATGTTATTTAAACTTCACCTGTTGTTGTACAGGGGCGAACTGGTGATAAACCAATCTTTACCATTGAACCACGAGATGTTTATTTTACATTTCTGGGATGACGTTTACGTTTTTTATTTTTCACCAATATTCGGCGTGAAAATCCGTTTCTAAACAGATTTTTTTTTGTTTGGGGTAACGGCCGCCAACCCTTGCAACCAGGTGGGTAGGGGTGTTCATTCGCGGTTCGGTTAACCGAACCGTGAAATTAACCGGTTAACCGCCCAACCGGTTCGGCTAAATGACGAACCGTAACCGAACCGTTTGCTGCGGTTATTTTCGGTTCGGTGAACCGGTTGAACCGGTTCGGTTAGACCGGTTAACCGAAACCGTTACATTATCAGATTTTTTTTCCCAAATAGAAACTTTGTTCTATTTTTTTTATCATTGACATATTTTAATGGTGAATATAGTAAAACTTTACAAGATAAACATAATATAAAGATAATTAAAGATAAAATATTAGAAAGAGTTAATTGCTGAACGTAAGACAACGTAATTCAATAATAGAATGGTGAATAGTGATTGAGAATGAGGGTGAATGGGTCTTAGAATAAAGGTGAAATGTAAGGTATGAAAGTTTCAGTGCAAAAATAAGGGTAATTATTAGTTTTTGGGCTAACCAAATAATATTTTGCTATATGTAATAATGTCACGGTTCGGTTTCGGTTAACCGCGGTTACGAAAATCCGAACCGTAACCGAACCGTTCATGAGTAAAATGAACCGGTTCGGTTAACCGAACCGTCTTTGTGTTTCGGTTCGGTTAACCGAACCTAAAAAAATGCGGTTTTTGGTTTTTTCGGTTCGGTTTTTACGGTTCGGTTAATTATGAACACCCCTACAGGTGGGTTTGCCCCTGGTTGTACACCCTTATACAGTTATACCGATCAATAAATACTACTCTCTCCATTTCACTTTTATTGTCATAATTTGACTAAAAATCATATTTAAGAAAAAGTAAATTAATAATTACTCTCTTATAAGATCCACTTTTCTAAATTTACTCCCTTATAAGTTGTTTTGCTAAAATTACTCCATAAAGTTACACTTTTATCAAAAATTGCTTCAAAAGTCCAATTTAAGTCATTTATTTTGTCTATTTTTGAACTTTTTTCGTTTGTGCATTAGCCAATCTATACTTTGAAACGTAAAATTATGTAGACAAATGGAGGGAGAATTCAAAAACAGACAAAATAAGTGACTGAAATAGGACTTTTGAAGCAATTTTTGATAAAAAAAAATGTAAGTTTAGGGAGTAATTTTAGCAAAACAACTTATAAGTGAGTAAATTTAGAAAAGTGGATCTTATAAGGGAGTAATTATTAATTTACTCTTTAAGAAATAATTGGTGAAATATCATAATTACCCCTTGACCAATAAAATCTATAATACAAGATCTAAGCAAAATGGGATAGAAGAAGTTATTTAACTAAGGATATAATGGGTAATTCGCTATTTTTACGTATTATAATAAGAAATAGGACAATTAATTTAAAATGAAAATCATAAAAAAAATAACAATAAAAGTGGAATGAATGACGCATTTCCTCCCTTCTCTTAAAAAGTACTGCAATTTTGTAATTTAATTTCCTTCTGTTAGAAGGGAAATCCCATTCTTCCAAAAAGCCTCCAAGCGTACCTTACTTGTTTCACATACCCCCCATAAAGGGGGCGTGTAACCGACCCAATTTGGGCTAGAGTTCGGATTGAGAAGGTTGAGCTCCGCATGGAAGTTCGGGGTTAGGGTCCGACTGAATTATGTTTGGCCCTAACAGGGCCCGTTATGCTATTATTAGTTTTTAATTTGTTTTGTTATGGTTTTGGGCGGGATTGGCCCGATTTTACTGCCCATGAATCGGTCTGGATATTAAACGGGCTTGGGCGAGGCTTGAAACGGGCCGTGTACTCTAGGGATTTTTTGTACTGGAGAGTCCACGCTACCCCGTGCTGTTGGCCAAATCTAACAACTACCATGCGTAACCGTGATACAAAATCTACTATATACTAAAAGGGAAACATTTCATTGGCTAGAAAGTCAAAAAGAAAAATAAGCCCCACACATACTCCAACTTATTTAATTACTCTCTCTCCTCAAATCATATTTATAATCCATCAGCCTTATTTGATTACCTTGTCTCTAAAAATTTCAACTTTTATGGATTTCATTGATTCATTGATCTGACATACTCACATACTCCGTATATTTGTTTACTCAAAATCAGCATTAAACTTTTTGACATACTCCGTATATTTTTTTCTTTGAAAAAAATAATACTCAAAATCATCATTAAACTCAAAAAGTCCGTATACTAGATAAGCTGGCAAGTCTGACCCGACCCGAGTGACCCGACCCGAAACCCGAGCAAAACCGACCCGACCCGACCCGAGAATACTGCAACCCGAAACCGACCCGACCCGACCCGATGATGACCCGTAACCCGTTGACGACCCGAAAATCAGTGACCCGAACCCGACCCGAACCCGACCCGACATTGACCCGACCCGATATTGACCCGATTAAATTGACGCTCTGACAATTATTAACCTTAATAATGATCAAAATGAAAGTGATTTATTGTTTAAATTGATATGTTTGACTTAATAATGAATTAATTAAACCAAATAATAATTTAAAACTAGATTTAATGGAAAAATATTGAAATATTGCGAAAAAATAACCGGACCCGATTACGACCCGACCCAAACCCGACCCGACCCGATGTATCATTTGACCCGAAAATGACCCGACCCGATAACGACCCGAACCCGACCCGACCCGAAAGGGTTGTCTGACCCGATACGACCCGAACCCGATACGACCCGAACCCGACATGACCCGACCCAAACCCGACCCGACTGACCCGATTGCCACCCCTAGTACTCATTGATGTGTTCAAGTAATTTTTTAAAAAAATATATATAGGGAAATATTATAGTAATTTTGGTTTTTTATTTTAAAAAAAAAAAGTGATTTGTACAGGAAATTAACAAAAGTCCATCTTAAACCCATCAATCAATTACAAACGGAAATTATACAATTTGGCTTCAGATCAAGTAGGAATATAAATGGGTAAACATTTATGTGAGTTGACATATTGTTTGTTTCACTATTTGTATTAATAACTCTTTTAGAAATAGAACTATTTTCATTTTAGTTATCCGTACTATTATTATTTGTATTTAATATATTAAATTAGTTTTATTCATTTTTTTGCCTAATTATGGACTTATTAAAATATTACATCGCGTCTTATTATATACGCGAGAGCTTAATTTATGACAACGTTATTTTTTTTGCACGGGTCTAAAACTAGTTTCCATGTAAAACCGTCTTACAAAATTTAGAATTGTGTTATGTACTTATGTTAATCCATGTTACACTTTTGCTTCAAATTTTAGAATTGTGTTATATTAATCTGCGTTAAAACCATCTTACAAAATATTTATTCTTATAATACTCGTTTTTGGATCCGCGTACCCAACAGACGACTATATCTGCTACTCCATATTTGTTTACCATTTCCATATTTGGGTGTCTCATTCATTTGTTTACCTTTCTATATTAGGAAGACTTTTGATGAGTAATTTCATAACTCAATGGGACTATTGTCCACTTGTCATCTTATGACACTACCCACAAATGGTCCCCTCCCCTTTCCTTGGTCTTTGTGCCAAAAACAAAGGTAAACAAATGACCGGGACGGAGGGAGTACTTGCGATCATAATTCAGAAAGATGACAATGTAAGAATGCATTCGAATCAATACACTTGGTGTGATTCCCATGCTAATGAACGGTTTTGTTAGATGACAATGTTAGAGATTATAACAATTAACTTACTATTACGGAGTATATACTATAAGAACTAGTTTTAAGCCCGTGCAAAATTGCACGGGTATGTTTTTGAAGACTGATATAACAATAGGGTAATCTATAATCACTACATCAAAAACTATATTTTTAGCCAACTTTTTTATAAATATAACTTTCCTAACATAAATAATCAATTTAGTTTTCTAAATTACCGTGTAGAAAGCACAACTTTCATTTAAATATTTATCTTTTTATTTTTATAGTAATAACTACTCCATATAAGTTTGTTTTTAATACCCGTGCATTTGAACGGATTGCAAAAAGAGTTTTGTCTTTATTTCCAACATGTGGAAGTATTTGGCTCGTCTTAAGTTTAAGACGGATAATGTCCGTTTTAAGCAATATTTACTGGTTCAAAGGGGTAAGGACATTGCCTCGTAAACAGTTCACCTCGCGTCCTCGCCTCATAAACCCGTTCAATAATTTACTGGTTAGTTTTATAAGTTTGTTTTTATACCCTATTATAATTCAAAAAATGGAAATCATATGCAATTACTAATGTAATTTACAAATGAATTGTCATATGTTTAAACCATGGTGAAATTAGCAAGCATTTTACATTCAGAAACACCGATATTATGGTTGATATCGAAAGAATTACGATATACAAATAAAAGTCACTAATTAAAAAAAATATTCTTAAATACCATTATTAGTAATTAAATAAAAGTTAAAATTAATATTAAGATGATTATTTTTGCATTTACACTATGTCACTTTGTACAGGAAGATTAGTTTTAAGGCTAACATGAAATTGGAAGTCAAAGAAAAAAAACTGTATTTTTGCTTTTGTATACACTGACGTGGATCAACCACAAAGCAGAAAATGTCACTTGCCTTTTGTAAGGAGGATTTGACCCGTTTTCAATGAGAATTTTTGTAATTTTAAAAGAGAAGTTGTCAACAAAGTGAGATTGAAAAAACACAAATTTCATTGAAGATCGACATTATCCGTCACAAGTTGAAGACGGGTTAGATGCAATAAGTAAGAGAAAATGAAAGTTCTTAAAAATTTGTAAATTATTTGTCATATCTAGTCAAATGGGGTAGTATTTAACTCGTTTACTTTTAAAACGGATATACCCATATCAAAAGAGACATATTGTTGGAGAAATTAGGTAAAATTGACTGACATCCCAAACACAGATTCTCATTTTAAACGGGTCAAATTCCCCCTCACAAAGGTCAAATGGAAGTGCAAGTGAATGGCAAACAAACCCCATACTTGCTCTTTGTAAAAGGGGATTGACCCGTCTTACCGGAGACTTTGTGCATCTCAAATATCTCAAAAGAAAAGCAGATTCAACAATTGGGCCATGACACTGATAACAATCATTCACTCGCATAGCCCAAACCCCTTGCCCTAATGAACCACAAACTTTCATAGAATCCTAGCTTCTATTTGGCCGTCTTTCATCACTTCAACTCTTTTATGCCTAGTCTAAAGCTAAATGTTTCTTTCCCATCTCCATGCCGACGATCCACAATGGTGCCACCAAGCTTTGCTTATTTTTTTCGGGTTAGCCATGCATATATAGAAATTAATACGGGGTATTTTTTTTCATTTAGATATAAATGTAGGTGTTACCCGTCTTTTTTTTAGATATTATCTGCTTTTTTCATATATCCATCTCCTTATCTTTTTTTCAAACGTATATTATATTTTCAATGGCTTTAAACTCAAAAAAAAATCCACTATTAAATTTTTTCAAGTATGGAATGGATTTTTCCAAACAAAAAAAGATGATTATTTATTTATTTTAATGTTTTAAATAAGTTAAAGTTAATATTAAGATGATTATTTTTGCATTTATACTATGTCACTGTGTACAGGAAGATTACTTTTAAGGCTAACATGAAATTGAAAGTCAAAGAAAAAAAAAACTGTATTTTTGCTTTTGTACACAATGATGTGGATCAACCACAAAGCAGGCTGTTTTAATAGATTTAAGATTACTGAATAACATTTATTTAAGATTACTGAATAACATTTATTTATATTATGTTACTGTTTTTTTTATTTTAATATACACATCAAATTGATGGACCTTATTTTTTCATCAGTTTATTTTGTTAATTTTGATATTGATATCAGTATCAAGTTATCAATTAAAGACTATTACTAATTATTTTAATTAAGTAAATTAATTGACAAATTATATTTATCAAATAGCAAGAGAGTATTAATCAGATTGTAATTAAAGATATAGATGAACGTGGGGTATTTTAGCCAATTTAATTAAATCAGAATTTTCAACTCTCCTACTTTCATGCACAACTTGCCAGGTAGGATTTGTGGTTCTTGCTTTCTTAAAGAGAGATTAAACTACGGTTATTAACAGCATAGTTTGAAATTTAATATTTATGATCATATATTAGCAAATATTCACCTAAAGGAAATGAATTTATTTATATATGGTATATAAATTAAAAGAGGATAGTAAACCTTAAAACAAAAATGGCCCGTCTTTAGGGAGACTTGCGAAATATAGACTAACCTCGGTGAAGATAAACTTGAACATTAAATATAAAGCTCATAAAATATTGAAATTACCTTAAGAACATCCTCAGTGTCGATCGAAGAATCCATGGGAATCAGGAAAGAGAATGATTTATTCAGGAAGAGAGGAGGATATGTCGAATACCAAGAAAATCCTTATTTCGTGTATAAATAGGCAAGGATTGACTTGTACAATTTTTTCATCATTAATAATTGAATTCATTCTATGTCAAGTTGTTTTAATTAGAGATGTTAGTCGGGTGGGTATAGTTACAATAATACTCATTTATCGACGAAAACCCACCCAAAAAAATCGGATAATGACTTGTTTTTATCAGCGCAAACCCGAAGACGACCTGACCAGCTAATAACTCGAACATTTAGGATCAAGACCCGCCCACCCCCTTGACCCGATCCAAAATAGGTAAATTTGTTACCCAAAAAAATTAAGTTTAAAGCAAACAAAAGTAATAAAAAATGAAAAAGTAATTTAAAATTAAAATTTTGAAATAAAACATGCTTATTGTTTAATTTAAGCATACTTTTAATTAACACGTAAGTTAATTACTAAAATGATTACCATGTAAATATAGTTACTGTTTATGACGTACATGTTACAACTGATCAATATTTCAATACTCCGTATAATGTTGCGAATTGCGATATTGAGCATTGTTATGACAGAAACGAGAAAAACAAATAAAGAACAATAAAGACGATAACACACAGATTTACGTGGTTCACTAACGGTGTGTTAGCTACGTCCACAGGGCAGAAGGGAGGAGAGTTTTATTAATGTTGAGGAGTATTATAGAGTTTTCAGATTAAGAGTTCAGATTGTTATGATATGCATCACTGCTAGGGTTAGGCTTAAAGAGTTTATATACTACTCTCTAAGACCTAATACAGAAAACCTAGAAAGACCCAAAACAGGTCATAGGCCCAAGACAGAACCCGCATTGTCACTCGAAGTGGCAACTAAACCGATTCAATGCATTATTCAACAAGCATATCACAAAAAAATGCATATTCTTACTAACATGATATATATTATAGTAGATAAACATAAAAAATTAAAAATAATTAAATGTTTATAATTGAATTTAGAGAAAATAAATATTTGTAAAAATGCTTTAATCATACCCGTTTCTGATCCGAAACCCGGCCGAAAATCGTATAAACCCGATACGTTTAAACCTATACAAACCCAAAATAAACCCCACTCGCATTTTCTCTGAACCCAAAATGATCGAACTCTTAACCCGCACACACGACCCGTTTGACAGGTGTAACTGTATTAGTGTAATAGTGTATCACATTGTAGCCACCTTCATTGGAGCGGACATGAGAGGAGTTTTGGCGGGTGGTGGGGCGAGTATTTGTTTAAAATTGTACCCGCTATAAATGGTGCCATGGTGGGACGATGAGAGTAGGATTTGCATGATTATTTATAATAGTAATACTCCGTATAAGTTATTTTAATGATTTTATAAAGTCTTTTCGTTAATTTCGTATCGTAAATCTTAAATCATAACAATAATATCAATAATATCAATTTTTTTTTTGAAATACTTAATATTTAAACTACTTTTATTGAAAAACTATCGAGTAAAATAATAGAATACGAGTGTAGATTTTGATTTTAACTTGTTAAGAATAATATGGTTTTGACATAGTACCCGCTATGGATGATTTGGCGGGTCTGAGTATGTTTTTTACGATTAGTAACCTAAAATAACCCGTCTACCGGATCATAACCCATGATTAGGGTAATACCGTATCATCGTATAACCAGAATTTATTACTCCTAATACCATATTAATCCATGATTAGGAGTAATAGAATGCACGTTGTTGCATATTAGCTGTTATTTTTCGATATAATTAGTGACTTTTAAAGTCTTTATATAATAAAGTCATTGTATTTTGTTTTTATTTATGAATACTTTGTCAAGTCTTCTTATCTAAATCTTAAATCTTAAATAGTACCAAAACCTAGATTAGATCTGTAAAGTCTTTATATACGAGTAACAAATAATTTATATGAATGAGATATATTGATGGTCAATGGTGTAATGGCCCATGAGCCAGACAAATTTTGATAGACGGTGCTTTATATGCTACTTGTCCTTCTATATGGTAGGACTTTTTTTACAAAACTATTATAACATCGTCAAACTGAAGACGGCATCATCGGTCACAAGTTGAAGACAACCAGTGCCTCCCTCATAATATGTAAATTGGAGGACAAATGGGGGGCTTCATTTGCCCTCCACTTGGTCAACTAACCCACTTGCATATTATGAGAGTTTTACTATCCGTATTTAGCTTGTTACAGATAGTGTCCGTTTTCAATGAGAATTTGTGTTATTACTTAGTAGCAATCATTTATTTGCCATTTTTTATTGACAAATGACCGGTACATGAGAGTATTATAGATCAATTTAGGTTCATATTTTAGGACTTTCATATGAAAGGCTTATTAGATCATTATATAGTACTCCGTATTAATTGTGTTATCAAAAATCGGATTAAACTTATAACCTAGATGATTGTTTCACATTGATATTTAATTTAGGTCAAATTTTCCCAATTGTCTCAGTAAGTTGGATTCAATTTCAATTCATTTAGGTTGAATCAAGTTTTCGAGTAGTTCAAGTTCTTCAATTTGGCTATTCTAGCTATTAGAAGCCGAATAAAAATAACGATTGGTTTTTGAAGGAATAGCCCGATTTACTTAAGACGGATACTATTCATCATAAGCTCTCCACTTGCATATTGGGAGAGGGGCACTATCCGTCTTCAGCTTATGACAAATAATGCCCGTCTTCTATGAGAGTTTGTGTTCAAGGGTTTCGTTAGTTTTGTCGACACTTTTTTTTCACCTTAAAAATGTAATTATAAAATGATTGAGAAAAAATGGTAAATCCTACTAAAAAAATATAAATAAACATTATGTTCAAGTGCGTGAGTTGTGACCTTTCTTCCCGGAGTATATACCTTGAATCAGACTCATCTTGTAGAGTTCTATTACTAAAATATGACCATGGAAGTCAAAATATTATAGTCTTATGAACTAATATTTACTATGTAACAAGATTCATAGTTGAGATCGTCAATTTATTTAATCACGACTTAAAACACGAATTATTGATGAGGTCATTAAATAATAAGATTAATTCGTAGTTTATTTTTATTCTTTTAAAGTTCTTTTTTTTGGAATTTTCCTTTTGAAACTAATTTATACCTCGTAAGTTACGTAAGTGAGTATTTGTGTTATGATAGATATTCAAAAATAAAAATATCAATTATTATACTTTACTAAAGTTTGAAAAAGAAAATTAGAAGAAAAAAAAAGTGTTTCGAATAACATGATGTACAAAAGGTTTGAGTTTTGACAATTATTTATGGAGTATATATTTTTCGAACACTTCCTCCAATTTCCAACCAAAAGCTAGCTTAGAATTATTTACGGTCTTTTATGGAGTATATATTTTTTCGAACACTTCCTCCAAATTCCAACTGATATCAATCATGAATTATTTACGGTCTTTTTCCCTGAGAACAAAATATAACATCATTCTATTTATAAATATAGGTGAAAAGATAGGGCAAAAATGAAATGCTTGAAGAAATGTTTTGTTTTTTTATTGGCCAAATGGTTATTTTATTTTCATGAAATTGTAGAAAAAACTTTCATAAAATGTTAGAGATTTGGAAAATAGAAATTACCTGTAAATAAATTCGAATAAAAAATTTATGTACTTCAAAGAGTTCCAACATAATATTTTTTCGAAATTGAAATTAGTTAAATGTAAAGTTTGTTAGTTCCGATTTATAAAAAAAAATACACATATTTATTCTAAATTGTCGGATAAATCATCTTTATCATCTACAGAGTATATGATTCGTAAAACATTAAAGTCAAATGACGACAATAAAATTAGTTCGAAATAGCTGAAATATGATGTGTTGACTTCTTCCATGTTATGAAATCCTTTTCAATCTATAAATAGATCAAACAATACACAGTAATTATATCCACAATTACAATCCAAAGAAGAAACAAAAACACAGAGTTGTCTTAAGTGAAAAAAAACACAGAGGAAAAAAACAGAGGAAACTAAGATGGGAGAAAGTAGAGGTTGTATATCATTCTTTGCAACATACAGGCCACCAGTTGCACTAGACATATACTCTTCTCCATATCCATTAACATCGAACCAAATCGATGAGCTTCAAATGTGCGACCAAGGTCGGGACTACAACTACAATGGCCACCAAATTCCCTCGGCTGCACTCAAAGCCATGTTGCAGCGTCCCAAGTTGGCGGTCCATGGGACCGATGAGGACGTTGATTCGGGAGGCCTTACTGGGCTGCTTTTCGTTTCTGAGCGAACCGATAGCCTCGAGACTCTTCATATAGCACTTCGTTTTAATAACAATGATGAGCCTGATAATGTCGTTGTGTTGAATTTCGCGGAGGTGTATGATACCTTCGATGGGGTTCGACTTGAGGATAGTGGCTGCTTCGCTGGGGATGAATATCTTGTTTATGTTAGCACCATGGATGACCCTCGCGCTCCGCATCAGCCGTGGACCGCCGTTTATAAGACTCATCTCGTCACCGGCGACACCACCCGCCTCACTCCTCTTGGTACATACGTTTTTTTTCTCATGTGCTTGTTGACCTTTTTACATTTCGTTTCTATGCTGTTTAGGCAACTTTTTTTCGCTATTCGATTACATTAGAGATAGCTAGTTAATTCATTAACTCAGATTTTCATTTCAAACAGCTGCCGTCTCACTGAAATTAAGACGGGTAATATGATACCGTTTTACGATAAAATTAATACAAACCAATTGTTAATAGGAGTAACTACCTATTTTGTCAATGTAGCACACTCACACGTGATAATATATGAGTTTCTTCACACATTAAAATTAAATTGATTTATACCCTAATTATTTGTTCCTATGGCCTAGCCATAAATCGTATGGACGGCGCAAATACTAAGAAAGAAAAACCTTAACATCAACCTTTGACTCAAATTAAAATTACGATATGGCTCGAAAAAATCGAACTTGAGTAAATCTGAACCGACCCTTATTACATTTAGAATAATGAGATAGCGCCACCAGATGGTACACATTTTCAGTACCATCCGGGTTATTTTAGTAATTTTCCCCTTACTTTTATTCCCCATTGAAGTTTTCAAATTCTAATATTCATTAATAAAGGGTATTATGGGATGTTTTGATTTTATAAACTACTTCAAGTTAGCGTCATCATCAATTCATCTGTTTTCTTCTCAATTCCATCACAACCTTTTTTTATGTGTTCAGGCGATGAATTATCTTATATTGGAGTATTAATTTAATTAGGGTTAGGAAAATAAATGGGTGCATAGCTACTCTTCTCCCTGCAATCAATTAAGCAGTAAGCTAAGGGAAGTAGTGTTTTATGTTATTCATGACATAACTGAAAAGTCGAAAGTTTTGGACTTTGGAAATAGAAAATTTAATTAAACTTCTATGGAAATAGGAAGAATCGGATCGGAGAAGATGATGTTGATAGGGTAAAATTGTATTGATTTCATTGTAATTTCATTTATTCGTGCTAAAATTACACTCTTGCCCTTTTGAATTTGGCGCAAATTTGACAATTAATTTTCATTTTTATTTATTTTAATTTGGGTGGTACCGAAAATGAGTACCACCCGGTGGCGCCCTATCATCATCCTTACATTTATACTCCTAGTGTGTGATATTAATTCTCTGGCGTTGATGTATGAGCAGGCGTAGCTGATTTAAACCCATCGGTATCACCCGATGGCAAGACGGTAGCTGTCGCAACGTTCGAGGGGAAACAAGGCGGTTGGTGCGGTGAGATTGAGGATCTCCAAACCAACATTGCTGTGTTTAATATAACAAACTACCAGCAAAGAAAGAAGATTGTGACCGACGGTGGTTGGCCTACTTGGGGAGGCAACAAACACATATTCTTTCACCGCAACACAGAAAAGGTGTTAATGGTGAAGAAGTGGGGGGTCTACCGAGTCAATATAGACGACGGTGAAAGATCGGTAACCCGTGTCACACCCGCTGACATTAGTGCCATAACTCCAGCAGCCATCGATGAGACGACAGTCGCGGTAGCAACTATCCGTGAGGGCTCCTCATTTGGGGTTCAGCGCAATGTTGATCAGTACCGTCACATTGAGGTCTTTGAGCTATCACGTTCAGGACCACAACAACCAAAACAACGAGTCACGGCAAACATTAGACAATTAGCTGACCATTTTAACCCTTTTGTTGTCAAGGATGTGCTTGGAAAAATTCGCATTGGCTACCATCGTTGCAAAGTGACAGATAACATTCAAGAGGTTAGTTTCGTCATTTAGCCGAGAACCTATCATTGTCTGATCATTTTATTCCTATTTCGTACAACCTTTTTTTGCTATTTCTGTTTTTTTTGGTAACGAGGGAACCCGCAACCGCTACCTTTGGTGCGGGTGGGTAAACCCTCGGGTATACGAGGTAGCCTGCAAATCACGCATACCAGCCCCTACCTTTTTTTCTCTATTTCGACTAATCCTCAATGTTTCCAACATATTTGAATGACAGTATGAGGTGGTTGAAACAACATTCCACAAAATCAAATCTCCAGAAGCCGATGTTGGCTTATTTAGAGTGTCGGGGGTATTTCCGACATTTTCACCTGACGGATCAAAACTTGCCTTTGTTGACAATGAGTTCAAGGCTGTATGGGTTGCTGATGATAATGGTTTACGTGCTGTATACGAGGTATTTCAAGTTTCTACGAATTGATTCATTATATTGTTCTTAGTAATTTTCATTTAACAATCACGGCGACACAACCGTGTAACACGATATTATACAAGACCTTCTGAGACAAAGGTTGTACTCGCTTTATCCAATGTTTATATTATTTTCCCACGATTTGGTTGTACTCGCTTTATCCAATGTTTATTTTCCCACGATTTATTCCAAAATTACGGTTTCCTTTCTAAATTTAGTGAAGAAAAAGAGTAAACATCTAATTTTAACCCGAGCTAATTGCACAGTAACTACAACTCTCTACATATATAGTACCATCGAAACAAACCCGCTTATATTTGTATAATACAGTATATGCTTCGTAACTAATTTGGATGACACGACGATGTAGATGAGAGGTCCAAACAGCGTATTCTCACCGGTATGGAATCAAAACCCAGAGAAGGATATACTATACATATGCAAAGGTCCTTCTTTCAGTGCAGGTCAACCAGTGGACATATGTGCCATCCTTGATGCGGCCAGTGGCACTCAACTACGCAAGCATCTTACAAATGGTAATAACAATGCCTTCCCATCAACCAACCCTGAAGGTAATCTTCTTATTTCGGTTTTGGGATCCTCTTCATTTCGGAAAAAGAATCGGCTCGGTTAAGACTCAACTTGAACTCGGTTAGACTATGCTCGAACCAAGTTTAACAAAATAAGAGCTGATCCCGAGCTCAGCAAAGCTTAGATCCTTAGCTAATTTGAACACCTTTTTATTTTTTAGTATATGTTTAATTTTTTCTAATTATATTGATTTTTAATTTTAATTTTTCTTTGTTTTAGTACTTTGCAAGTATAATTTTCTTGTTAAAAAAATATAATTTTACTTACAAAGTGAAACAATGTAAAGAACATAATGACAAGGTAAGTTCGAACATCATTTTTTTGGGCGTGAGGGGGTAAAAGATGGGCTTAAGTAAGGATATTGAAGCTCGGACTGAGATTGGCTCGGCTTGTACACCCTTAATCTTGCTCGAAGAAGAAAATGCTCGAGAAGAACTCGAGCTTGGGGAGGACTTCAATAAAAATTATATGAGCTGAGGTTGAACATTGACTTGAAGAGCTCCAGATTGGGCTCGATTTTGATCTTTAATATACGAGCCGATCTCGACCTTGACCAAGCTCCATTCGACTTGGCTCGGTTATACTCCTAACCATAAACATATACGGGGTACTTCGTATACCATTATGTTTTTTTCTGGCAAATCTATTTTTATTCAAGCTAGTACCAACCGACTATACCCATTTTCCCTATCACATATAATTACTTTTTCTTGTATGCAAGCCTGAACATTTTTGTTATATACCTGGTTACACCAAACAGGGACCAAACTAGTATACCGATCAACAAGGGACGGGTCGAAGAACCTATACATAATGGACGCAACAATGGGTGAGTTTGGTGATGCGGAGGTAGAAAGGATCACAGACGGGCCATGGACCGACACACATTGCCAATGGTCTCCAAGGGGAGACTGGATTGCATTCTCATCTAACCGCGACAATGCAACTGCCCCCAAGCCAACGGACCTACCTGATCCCGGCTATTTCGGTGTGTACCTGGTCAATGTCGCCAACAAAAGCTACCCTGTGGTTAAGGTTATCGACAGTGGATTTGATTACATGGGTAATTTATTTGCCGGACATGTTAACCATCCTTATTTTAGCCCAGACGGGAGGTCTCTCGTTGTTGCCTCGGATCTGGCTGCGATTTCCTGCGATCCCATCTCTCTGCCTATTTTCAGCCACTCTGTTAGGCCTTATGGTGATATTTTCACTGTGGAACTTGATATGACCGACATAAAAAAGAACGAAAATCTGAAGAAGTTTACAAGAGTCACTCACAGTAAGTACGAGAATTCAACCGCTACTTGGACCATGTACTCGAATGAGAACACCAGTGCCGCGTGGAATGCCTTCCTAGGTCCCCCACCTAGATGTCCTTACATAGACAGCCAGAATAGGGGCGAGAGTTTTGTCACTACTGGCCACCTTTACCTCCCTAAACGATGTTGTTGATTAAGATCACGAGTTCAAATCTTAGAGATGCAGCCGCGATGGTTACATATTAGATCTTATGTAGTGCATCATATGTATGTTCCTTTTTTCCCTTATGAAAGGGTTGTATTACATTCGACCCAACCCCGTAGTTTACAAGAGCCTGGTGCTCTCGAATAATATTGTTATTGTTGTTGCATTTGTTTACTACTATTATATCTAGTATCATCAAACTTTGTTTCTCAGTATTGATCTTGTTTTGTCTTCCAGCCTTACATGAATGTTGCAGCAAAGTATGAAAGAATACTACTCTGTATATCCTAAATATAAAACATATATAATACGTAGTACGAGTACTAATTATTAATTCAAAAATACCCATGAGCACTTAGATCAACTGGTAAAAAGTTGTTCTAGCTTAACTAGAGGTTTCGTGTTTGAGCCCTAAGAATGCAGTAGTGTTAAAACTCATGTGGGAGAGCATTACCGCCCTAGTGGTCCTACCCGGCTCGAATTCGGATTAAACCGAATGGTCTACACCAAAAAAAAAAATTAATTCACAAATTACAAGTTTTATAAACGCATTTAAGGGTGACGATATGAACAATCTTGAATATCTGATGCAATATTCATGTAAAATATATAGTACTCCCACCGATATACAATTCCGACTATTTTCCAAAATACGAAAAATTGTATGATTTAAGAGGTAATACAAACAATAAAGACCACTTATAATGATGCAAGTGAAAAAAGTGTGGTAAATGTGTAGTTGTGATGAAATGTCGGAAGGTAATTCAGAGACAACCAAATAGTGAAAAATAGAAGTATTTCAGAGCGAGTAAGAGGGAGTACATGGTTTTCAGGAGATTCAAACAGCCATAATTACAAGTTTAAACACTTTCAATCATCATCGAACCAACAATTCATAATTGAAATCTTCACTTATTTGATAATTTTAAAATATACTCCTATGAGTATTTGTAAAAAAGCATACTTCCCTCAATTTAAATTGCTATATCAAGTCTTCACGGCGGCGCCCTGGTATAAAGCAATACTTAAACTTAGATGGATTCGGATGATGATTCATGTTAGCCGATTGCGGCCTATTATTATGTTGTTGTTGTTGTTGTTGTTGTTGTTGTTGTAAGGCTACTAGGCCAATGCCTTCCATTTTATTTTACTATATTAGAATACGGTTAGTTATCTATGATCAGTGTTATTGACTCCGGTTGTTTAATTGGGTGGGATGTACAGTGACGTGGCATACCCGTTGAATATAGATTCCCTTTTTCTACGAAGGAAAAACAAAAAAAAACAGCCTTAAATTGAAAGAACGGTTGGAGCAATTAGATTTAGGTCCACGTATTGGTACTATTCAAATACAACATTACCCTGATGTATCAGTTGCTCCGCAAATTGCGGAATAAGGGGGTACAATTCAAATGTTCAAAAGAAATTGACGAGTAATATAAAAAGCGTAAACATGGCCAAAAAGGTAGGCAAGTCCGCAGCGTAGGTGCTAGACCCACAAGTGCTTACAAAAGGCCTAAATCTAATCGCTCGATACATGAAAAGGAAGACCTGGTAAATGGATATGTCTTCTTAGATCATACTACATGGAAAGGGTGCTTGAAAGAATTATTTTTAAGTACTATGTTTTAGTATGTTTTCAATGGCTTCAACGGAGTAAAAGGCTTTTTGGATATGGTCATCCAAAGCTTTCACATTACCGGAACGAACCGTGTCTTTCGAGTCACCCTGTTTTTCTTCAAACTCTGTATGCTGCTTCACATAATCGCTTAGTATATCTCGTATTATCTGGACAGAATCGAAGGTTTTCTGTATATGATTACTCATGTCTGCCGCGACTTTCTTTGCTCGAGATGGGTCGATCTCCTTGGGCACACTATCCTTAGTCAAGACTCCTAGACCAGTATCACTAGTCATCGGATTAGGTAACGGTAATGGTTCTTCATGGATTATTGTGGCCTCAACAATTCCCGAACAAGATTGATTGTTAGTCAAGACGCACACATCAGTATTGCCATTTCCATCTCTTGATTTGCCTTGATGTAAGCCAAAGAAACTCTTTGCCACGGTTTGGATGCTCGTCGAAAATTTGACGAGGCCCATGCTAACAAGACTTGCAAGGAGCAAAAGAAAACAAACCAAGTATTTGCCATTGTAACTAGCCTTGTGCTTCTCACTTGAATCGTCTTTTGCAGGCTTGTCATTGATACTTCCGGCCTCCCAATTCGTCACATATAATGGGATCGTTTCAGCATTATGTAGTACCTTTTTAATGGCTCTAGTCCACTCAAAGGTCATGTATATATGCTCACCTAAGGCCTTCACATTTTTCGAACGAACTAGATCACTCGAATGCCCTCCATTCGCTTGAAGCCTAATATGTTGTTCCATGTAATTGCTTAGTATATCGCGTAGTATGGTAACAGAATCCAAGGCTTTTTTTAGATGATCAGACAAGATTCCCACATGAATGTTACAATAATAAGCCCTTAAATCACTAACAGGGTAATGCATATCTTCGACGATTACTGGGCGAACATCTCTTTGTTCGAATACTGGCTCAATTAGACTCTTTTTCGCAGCATGTTTACTCGTTCCATAGAATATTAGAAAGACAATAAGAAGCGGGAACAAGATTTTGAAAATTCGTACTGAAATACGGATGATCTGCGAGCCAAACCCCTTCACAGGCAACCTATTGTCACCAAACTCAGATTTCATAGATTCTCGAAATCTGATCAAGACAGTTGTGAGACTATTCCACATGTCTTCAGTTCTCGTCGAGACAAGGCTTGGAAAGCATAGAAAACGTGGGATTAAGAACTTGTAAATGGATGATGAAATGTTAACTAACTGCAGCCAGAACCCCTTTATTAGCTTATTAGAGGTTTTTGACTCAATTTTGTTGTCTTTTGAGCCCTCGACACGAGGTTTAGTATATTTATTATATTGTATTTAATAGGTTTTTAGTAACGGCCATATTCAATTTGGTTGTTAATTATCCTATTTATCACCATATTAATCTACCCCATTATGGTGAAACTTAATGGGAGTTTATGGTGCCCTTTGGTGCTCTTTATTTGTAACTCCTCTTTGTGAGGTGATTATAAATAAGAGAAGAGATATTGTTTGAGGAACAATCTCATCCATCCTATCTATACACAACTCATATAATCTCTTAGTTAGTCTACCATCTAAGTGACTTGGAATTTGGGGCGTGGACATATTCCGGGACTCTAGTAGCCGCCGGAGGTACGATATATGGTAGTGGTCAGTTAGCGAACACAACGATCCGATCGCTTCCGCATTAAGGTAAGTCCTTATTTCCAACAGTGGTATCAGAGCAAATGTGTTTTGCTAATGCCCCTCCGTAATACACATTTTATTTGTACCCCGTACTTAAGTCATGAAATGTATAGTTGTTTTGGTACATTTGCGTATTTGTGTATGAGCATATTTGTCCCAATCTAGGCCTCTGTGGTGATGCTTTAGTTTTATCACCACCTATATATTTATTTTGTATTAATATGTATTTATGTATTGTTGATTGGGTTATGCATCAGATCTATCTTTTCATCTGCCTGTGTGGGTTGTGCATTCAGGCATCATCCAGCCTATGCGGCAAGCATCCCTCTTATGACGTGCTACACGTGACACGCTTTTGTGATCGTGTGACTACGTGTGAGCGATACATGATGACCAATTTTAACCTTTGTGGTTGACGGATTTTTAAATCACCGCATTGATTGTGTAAGTGTAACAGTCGCAAAAAGTGAGGCGAACTATCATGTTACGGAGGCTGGTGTGTGTCACACGCCTTAGACTGTCAAGTTGAGTGCTTGTGTCGGTTAGTTAGTAACTTCTGTTGATTTGCAAGTTGGCCATGCCGAGCATCGGTTGAGAGCCGGTAATCGAAATCTTATTTGACATTGGATATCTGGCTTCTCACGTACCGGTCTGTAGGTTGGAGGTATTCGTTACCTCGGCTCCCGCTGCCTGCGTGTGTGTCACGCTCCAACGGTTACACCGCATGTATGTCGAGTCTGCCTCTCCAGCAAGTACATGCATTTTAGACAATATCAGACTCATGTTATGTGCCGTTGTATGCTCAATGAATAATTTTAGTCTTATTCTTTTGGGCCTTGTATTGCTACTTGCTAATCCATGTGGGCCTGTATGCTTCATTTCTTTTTACACAAAATTCAAAGTCGTTTCGCATCTACAGCAATGTAATTGTAATATTTCTTTGATGATCTTAGTGATAATCTATGCTAATTAGTTTAGTGACCTTTATAAAGTGTGTGAATATGTTTCGTGCATATAAATATGTATTATATGTATAAAGTGTGTGGATCATATGAATAAGTTTTATATGTATAACTAATAATCTTAATGAGATCAGTTATATTCTACTTTTTATGACTTTATGAGTACGTCTCATAAAATTTATTTTACGTGTATATGATAAATATTTGAGTAATATCTTTATGGGTTACGATAATTAACTCTTGTATGTAAATTTTAGATGTCTTAGTGACATTATTTTGTTTTTGAGCATTTTGGCTAGCAAGATTATGGGTATAAGAAATATAATGTTCGACTCCGTGTTCGATTTAGATTATGTTACTCATAATTATCTCTATATTGTGTTTTACGAGATAAACTTAAAACTTACGAATGCGTTTCGTTTATTCTATCTTGTTAAACTCGTGTAATTTTGTATTACATAAAAAAAATGTCCTAGTGATTATTATTATTCATGAGATTTTACAACTTACATACAAGAACTTATATCTTTGTGATATAATAAGTTATTGTAAATTTGTTTTATGAAAGGACTTATATTTTTGTGATATATTAAATTATTGGTTCATGTAATTTTGCTTTACATAATTGATGTATATATATTTGTGATATATTTGTACATGTAAGTTCGTTTTACATAAGAGACCCCGTTATATATATCTTATTGATATAGAATTAGTTTATGTAAATTTGTTTTACATAAATAATACAGTATATATCTTCGTGATATATGATAAAGTGTGAATTTAGTTTTTACATGAGAGATGAGAAAGAATTGAATACATATTAGTTGCGTATCAATAATTGGCAGAAGATTTATATCTTTGTGATACTCTTGTACATGTAAATTCATTTTACATAAGAGACTGCGTTATATCTTAGTGATATATGTTATGTAAAATTAGTATTTACATGAGAGACGGGAAATATTCGTGATTGCGAATTGAATACATATAAGTAATGTATCAAATGAAAACTATCATATGTGTTATGATCAAGCTTGAATTATTTTTAAAACGTGCAAATTTGTTTTGCATAGAGCTTGTCTAATATCTAAGTGATATTATTATTCGTGCAAATTTGTTTAGCCGTTATTGTAAGGGTAAAAGCTAATTTTGTTTAGCGTTTTTAAGGGTTAAGTGATTTCGTTTCATTTAATCTTAAGAGTAAAATAAATTGTTGATTTTTTTTCGTTTATGGCGTTTGTGATGATTATGAGCTTAGCGAAATTTTCGAACGAACAATATAAATGAAGGGATTTAAGTAATTTAATTTTGAATTGTGCCTTAATCCATATACTTGTGTGTGACAACAAATGTTTTTTGGTGATTTGTTCACTATGGTAAAGCGGTTTGAACATTGATAATTAAAGTGATAAGATTTTGTATCTTATACATTATCATGGTTTTCAGAACTCGTGTGATCAGTATTACATACCTGAGGTTGGATAATGGAAATTTGTGTTTTTTTTTATCTGTATTTGTTCAAATATAGTAAAGTTTGATTCATGCAGAATTGTGTTATTTTGTATGTGGACCTAGTAAGTAGTTTTTTGAGATATGTCTTCTAGCTTATGTAGCGTATGACTAGATGTAAGTCAATTTCGATTTGACGAAAGGTACAAGACTATGTGTCTTGGCCCGAAATATTTGTGGATTGTCCCGTTTTATTTATGTGCGACTTTTAAAAACGGTATTGGCTATTGTAATGAGTAATTTTTTCATGGTAATTTGTTTGCCATCCGATTCTGGGATTATGAAAAAATACAAAACTCTTACTGGTTCATAGTCACTCAATCCTTAGTAATTCTCTCAAAACTTATCGAAAAGGGAAAGAGTGCCTCTTGGCACTAATGTCTCCCGATACAATTATTAATGGTCTATGTTTTTTTCTTACTATTAAGAACAAATATATGGTATTGTTTAATATGGTTGACTTAGTGTCGACAAGAGAGTAATATGGAGATAATATTAATTTGGTTCATGTTTGTTTCGAGCCAAATAAAATTAATCTGATCATTAATTCGAGTTATATGTGTGTTTCTTACATCTAATGTTAATTCTTGTCCTTTGTAGATTTAGAAACATAGTGGGAATTTTCATAACTCATAATTTTTTAATTCATTGTTTGTCGATGAGTTATTCACCTTAGCTATGCTAAACTATGATTCAAATAGGCTTTGTGCTACTTTGATGTGTTACTTCTCTACGCACTTAGGGTGCAAGATTATTTTCAATAATTAGTTTATTGAAAGTCACAGGTTCTTATTTAACTTCTCTTGTTAATAGAGTGTTATGGCTATGTGTTTGGTCATAATATTTATGTTCACCGCATTACTTTTATTCTTCTGCTTAATTACATATATTTTTCCATTTGTTCATTGTCTTTTAACTTTTATATTTCAATCTATTTTTATTTTCTTTGTGGGTAGTTAAATGTTAAGAGTATCATGAGACCGTATGTTTTTCCTTCTTCATTTGAGATGATTCACGCCTTATGACCGTGTAATCATTATTTTGTCTTTTTGTAAAGTGTTTGATATGTTCAAACATTTTATGATAAAGGTGAAAATCGACTTCGAACTTAGAATAAGAACTCTTAGTTTATGTGTTGGTTGTGAATAACTCTTTGATATGTTCAAAGTGCGAAAGAGGAAATTTATGTGCGTTGATCTTACGATTCCAACATTATGACAAGATGTTGTTTTAATTGAGGAATTGTACATTATCACTTGATATGGTTGAGTGAAGGATGACGCTGATCAATTTTTTTTTATTTAAAGGAGGATTCCTTAAATATGTTTTGAGGAAATTTTGCTTGCTCCAAATAATTTTTGGGTAATAGATTGGTCATTCATGCCTCAACATTTGTCAAACTTTGTGTTTAGGGGTGACTCACAATATTTATTCACTTGGATATGTTTCTAAGTGTTGGCGAAGATTAGTACACATTTGCCTTGTATTCGTTACAATGCAAAAACTATCTTATGGTGAGTGGGAGAATTTATGAACTCATTGAGACACCAAGGATAGTTTAACTTATCTTTATGTTCAGAAAATTGAGTAGTTCCATGATTCGAGGTAAAGATGAGAGTTTGTCTACTAATGAGCAAATATTAACTTGTATGTCAAGTTATATGGATTAGCATAAGATCAGTTCTTATGGGGTTTTGCTCATTACGGAGGATAGTGGGAGTTGTTCCTTCTATTCGGTTTTTTGTACCACTTTTACTAAGTGGGAGCTATCACTTTAAGTAAGTGAGTTTTTTTTTTCGCCAAGTAATAAAAAATGGATTGTTATTATGAGAGTAGATAGACATTGTGGCAATGTGGTTATGATAATAAGGTTTAAGACAATTTTGAGATATGTTCTCAAATGGTAGGTTTTGTTCTGTTTTCTTCTAATTTTGGTCATCTATTTGGATTTTGTTTTCAAATGAATGTAAAGAATATTTTCTCGAATCACGTCTCTCGAGAAAACTTATACATGGATCAATCAGTTGAGTTTGTCTCAAATGATTAAGATGATAAATTTTGTATCTCTTAAAATTGTCCATGTGTTAGTGGTCTTCCATATTTATTTCAACTTTCATAAATTATTTGTGTGATAATTTAGTTGGAATGGTGGAATTAATGTGGTTATGTCAAAATTACATAGGAGAGTAAGTATTTCTTTGTTAATTGTTGACATATTGGTATTTAGAAGAAAAATAATATTGTGGTTATGTTTAAACCTATAATGAAGTGCAAGAAACGACTAGAGTATTGTTTCTAGTTCTATTGTAGTTGTTATTTTGATGTGTACCTTGTTTAGTACATGGTTGAACGTCAATTATTTTGTGATTGATAAGTAATTTGTTACCTAATCAATCAATCCTCTACATGCACAATTTATGTAATCAAGTGAATTTTACTCTACCTTTGTGATAAGAGTAGATTAGTTCTTGTGTGGGACTACGAGTTGTCATCAAGTAAGATTGACTAACAAGATTGTTGACAGTTATTTTTAAAGATGTGTTCTTAATTAGTTCATGTGTTGAGTTAATTGTGTTAAAGAGTCAACTTGAGTTTTAATCTTGTTAAGTTATGGATGTGTTTGATGATGAACATTTTAGCATGAGGATTTTGTTTCTTTTGGAAATGTTCATATGCATTTGTTGTATCATGAGGCACATAAGATATCACCAAGCTTTTAGATTGCCTAGTCACACAGGTAAATCGCCTTGACACTTGAGTAGTGGGCAAGATGAGACTGAGTCACGTTAACACTTAGTGTGTGTTGTAGATTATCTTTGTACATGAGTTGTACGGAAAAGATATTGACTCGTTATATATATAGTCGCCTTAGTAAGTCTAAGATGAGACTTTTGTAGTCGAAGTATGAAAAGACACCCTATTTTCGTACTAAAGCTTAGAACCGAATCACAAGTGTCAGGTTGGATATTTAGTATATCAATCTAGTGGCTTGGGTTAGATACTTGAGTAGTATCTAGACTTAAGATTTGCACGACATGGAAGCGTGATATGCCCATCATAGTGGGAGCTATGTTGTGACACATATATCATACTATGTGTGTTTATAAGTCGACCGTTAGGAGTGAAAAACGATTCCCTACTTTGTCACTGTGTGATCCTATGGACTGTGTTGTCCACTTTTGTTCAATGCCCTTTGACTTGGAGCTATGATATGAAGTTAATTCTTGATGTTGCTACTTTAATATGAATTCTAAGGACCTAAAAGATTAAGGTTCAATGGATTATGTTAGGAAAGCAGTTAAGTTGAGATGAATTATTATTAGTGTTTAAGGAATGATCAATTCAACTTCACCATAATTTCCTGGCCAGGGGTTATATTGTGTATATAACTAAATGATTATGATAGCATATAGGGACTGTGTATGCTAACGGTGATGTTTTGAATGATTTGGGGGGTTGATGATGTGAAAGTGTTATGTTAGTTTGATGGTAACTTAATATAATGCTACTTTGTTACTTTATGGTCGCACACCCCATTTTCCGTATGAAACTTAAGAGATTGTTTTTTGTTTTGAGTTGTGTTGTCATAAACTTGGTTGTGTGACCAAGTGGGAGAATTGACTTGGCTTTGTGACCAAGTAAAAGTATTGCTTAGGTTTCGTGACCAAGCAACAATACTGTCTTGGCTTGAGTGGCCGAGTGGGAGTATTGTATTTAATAGGTTTTTAGTAACGGCCATATTCAATTTGGTTGTTAATTATCCTATTTATCACCATATTAATCTACCCCATTATGGTGAAACTTAATGGGAGTTTATGGTGCCCTTTGGTGCTCTTTATTTGTAACTCCTCTTTGTGAGGTGATTATAAATAAGAGAAGAGATATTGTTTGAGGAACAATCTCATCCATCCTATCTATACACAACTCATATAATCTCTTAGTTAGTCTACCATCTAAGTGACTTGGAATTTGGGGCGTGGACATATTCCGGGACTCTAGTAGCCGCCGGAGGTACGATATATGGTAGTGGTCAGTTAGCGAACACAACGATCCGATCGCTTCCGCATTAAGGTAAGTCCTTATTTCCAACATATTAAATGAAAGACTCGAGAATAAGGATCGGGTGCGTGCTCCAGCAAGGCTAACAAGGAGCCAAAAAAGATTAACCAAGTATACGTAAATGCGGTTGAATAGCCTTTGAATTTTGCCAAAATCAACGACCCTCGGCCCTACTTCATCTTTTTCCTGTTCACTACCACCTTCCCCGGTGAGATTGGATACACGATTCACACGAACAAGTCGAGAACTTGAATTAAAGACTTGTCCCATGGTCCTGCGATTGGTAAAATGAGTAACTATTAATATAATTTCTTCACATATTATCGAAATTCCATTCTCTTTCTCCTTTCTATTAAGATTAAAGTGGTACAAAAACATTGAGAATTTGGTTTATGAGCGCGATCATGTATGCAAATAATTTGATGTATAAAGATAACTTATTCATTCATCTCATTCGTCTCAGTCTTTTGTTTACTTATTTTTGTTTGAAATATTTTAGAAAACGCAAACAAATCACTGAGAAACTAGTTTGCTCAAAAATTACCTCCATGAGTACGAGAAATAGAGAAGATCACAAGGCTGTTGAGTAGTCACATGAGGAAGGTGAAGATCGACTTCGACCTTGCAAGTTTCAGTGGCACAAAGATCACCCAATGAAACTATAACATTGTCTTCCATTGTTGTAAACGAGATGTATGAGCGAGAGTAGGTGCCCACACAAATGTTGTCCATCTTGGCCGTTGACTTTCCCCTTTTGACGGTCAACGTCAAGTCACTTACAACTACCGTGAATAGTTTCGCGAAGCATTCAGCAACGGCTATCCTTAAGTTGCTTGGACTTGAGCTTGTAACATCTATGGAACAATGAATTCCTCCGTCGCTACGTTTTGCAACGTCGTTTAGCACCTACCCGAAACAACCATTACATGTAAAAACGGTTAAGAACTTATCACAATCAAAAACTTAAACTGATGGTTGAAGTCCTATGATCGGTTTTATATTTTATCACGTCCCCTCACTACTTTTTGCAACATCATTTAGCACCTACCCGAAACAACCATTACATATTTACATGTAAAAACGTCAAATTCCAATGTACTCCATCGATAACCATTACTCCCTCCCATTCACTATTTTCTTCCTATTTGCTTTTGCGTGTTCTCAGATGCGCCACTTTAACTAGATTTTTCAGGTGTATATGTTGTTTGTTTTTGTCGAAATTTATATTATGTAAATCAGATTTTTATAATAAATATTTTAATTTTATGTGTTAATACTAATTATTTTTAGTTTTTCAACTGTGACCCTAAAAAGGAATTGGAAAAAAAAAAAGAATCAGAGAGTATATTTTTTAGTTAATTCTATCATAATCTAGAACTCGAGCGTAATTTACTGTTGACTGCGTTCGAAAGGGAAATTAACAATTCTGAATGCATTACAACGAAATTAAAATGATCTGAAAAGGTATTTAATTAGGAACGTACCATTGAATTGCGATCATCACCAAATCCGAATGTGTAAACAGGCATCGTTTCAAAGAAAATATAATTAATCGGAACTTCGAATTGGTAGCCATCAGACATGAGCAGGATTGCTGATCGACGTCCAGTAGCGTACTTGCGGTCATTGATCACTTTATATGCCATGTCCAGGCCGGTGTTGACGTCTTTGCCAGGAAGCGTTTCCAAACCATTTACTAGTTTTTCGATCTCAGCTTGAGAAATGAGACTCATTTGTCGTAAACCACACAACTTTTGAGGATTTTTCGAGACAGTCACAATCGATAAACGATCAGCTGAGCTGAGTTTATCGATCAAGTGTCTCATAACATTTTTCAGTGTCTCCAATTTCTCACCTTTCATGCTTTCGCCAACATCTAAAACCGTCACAATATCCACCCCCGGCCTCTCGTTTTTGTATCCCGCTCCTGATAGCTCGAAAAATACACTTAAATGGCTCTCTTCTATCCCTGTTTCCTCCTTGTTAATGGTAGTCACTTTTATGTCGCCTCTTCTCAATGACTCATGCTTTGTCCCTAATAAACAATTAAACAATATGAATTTTCATTATATTATGCTCAAACTAATTATAACTACTTCTTTGCATACATTGTTTGATTACAACAACATTACCCTAATGCCTCAATGACTCCCGCAGATTGCGGGAAAAGCTAAAGCTTATCTGATGTACGTAGCCTTATCCTTGTGTTACCAGCCCAATGAGGCGGTTTCCGAATGATCCAAGATGAAAACTCTGTCGAGAACTGCATCGTAAGACTACTACTTCACTAGATTATTTGGTTGAGATTAAAACTTTATCATTGTTTGCTTGTGAAATTGAAATTATATCATTGTCTAAATTATTTAGAAAATCAAGTTCAACACTAGACCATATAATGCCAACCTACAGTGAATGATAGGTCGTAGTAATAGGTTGATTGTCAGACCTTCGAATAACCATGCCCTTTCATTATACTGTTCTTGCGACTCATTTAAAAAAAACATACTCGTATAATATTACAGTACATAATTAAACATGAGGCGATGAATGAATACGTTACCTGAGTCGTATGGAGTTGAAATAATCTGCTCATCATCACTTAGAGACATCCTAACCAAGATAATTAACGCTTGATTATCTACACTCTTTGATTGCTTTATTTTATTTCAAAAACTTTTTAAAAATTTAGCATTTGCTTTATTTTCTATTTTTCTTACTTGAATTATACCATCTACCTTGGCCTTGTATTTATATATGTACCTCTAGACTAAAGGAATGTCAGCTGGTAGTTTGAGTTTTATCTCATCGACATAAACTTCTTGTTTTTGCAAATTGCAATGTACTCCCTCCTTTTTCCCATCAACAGTTTATGGATTATACAACAGTGTCATCCTAAATAATTAATTACTCCCTATGTCTTAATAATTACAGTATTATTCACTTATATTATAACCAAGTCAAGTACTACGAACAACGAACTTGTGATGAGCTGGTTCTACGTATTCATTGTCCTTGCAAATACAATATTATTCTATTGACCAGACTTGTAGGTCATTGTTTATTTAAGGTCATATAAAAAGCTGACTTCCAAGTCTTAATTATATTTTGTATCTAGACAAAAATTTTGGAGAGAACAGTTGGTTGGCGTGAGTAATGAAATTAATAGTAGTAATAACGAATGTGAAAACTTAACAATAGTAATAACATCAAACCGTGATATTGTGAAAGTAATCTTATCTTAGTTTTAAGATATTTCATATTATAAATGGTAAATGTTTAAGTTATACATGTTTTTATGAAATTATATAATGGTAAATAGAGGTAACCTAGGCGGGGATGAACACCAAGCCTAGTATTGCGGTGATGATTAGATTAACCTTGGCAACTTGCCGTCTTTTCACACACAAAATTTCAAAAAAAAATTCTTAAAAACTATCAAAAATATTGATAACTTCATATCCAATTTTTAGATATACTTATTGCAAAGTTATTTCATTATTTAATTTGACTTGAGCTAGTCATTATAAAATAATCAGTCGTTTGGCAATAAGTAAGCATTAAATCAGGCACGAAGTTGTGTTGATGCATGATTCCAGATTCCTAGTGACTTATTAGTGAGTACTCTGAGTAGTTGACCAAACGAATAACCATTTTGTTATGGATGGTGATAGGGCGCCACCCGGTGGCGCTGAATCTCGACGCCATCTGGTGGCGCTGAATCTCGGCGCCACCATAATAAAAAAAAATAAGAAAAATAAGAAAATAGAATATTGATTTTCTTTTTTGTGCCAAATATTTAAGGATAGATTCGTAATTTTATATCATCTAGTAGTTCTTCAACTAAAATTAAACTCTTAACTAAATCAAATTAGAATAATATTTACACAAAAATGACATTAATTTATCTACAAAATAAACATTCTTTCATCATTGTTCATCTACTGGGTCTCAAAAAATATTACGTAGTACAAAATAAATGAACTGGTTTTCAACACTGAATACACCAAAACGTAATTGTATGGACAAAAAATTTAAATTATTTACATGTAAACATAAAAGTGATATACAATAAAGTATTTCACCAAAAGTTAAAAACAAAAAAAAAACATCAAAAAGATTACTAGAGGTTTCGAACTTGGCTTTACATACTCTAGTTATGTGCAACTTAGTTTAATTTAATTAAGCTCAATTTAGGTCGGTTAAATTCAATTTAATTAAGCTTAACTTAGTCCACCGTCCTTCAAATGTTTATGTATATCTTAGTTAAACTCAATTTAAATCTGTGCAGTTTTGCTCGGCTAAGTTCAGTTGAATTCATTAACACTTGTGTATTTTAGATATAACTTTATTTTTACAGCATAATACTTTATAAATATATTTCAACATATTATAATTTTGTCATCAATATAAACTAAAAATTATTAAACAATCGCGAAATTTCAACATAACACTTGCCTTTGATTTGAATACCGCTCACGAAGATTAAAAAACATACACAAATCACCTACATAAAATGGCCGAGCACAAGAAAACAAGATAAGTAGTATACTTTATCATTTTTAGTGTCTTAATCTTACTTCTATTAAAGTAGGAACATTTCCTGCAATCTTATAAAGCCACGTCACTTATTTCCATTCTCATCAGTTGAACGGTTGAACCATATTGTACTGTAACTACTACTCCTGTTAATTGCTGCTCTCCAATTTTAATAAAGCATCACATGATGTTACAGTGATGTCACCCACATTAATTTGTTGGGACTGATATAGAAAAGAGGCCAAAATCTTTGATTTTTATTTTACAACTTCTTCAATCATTAATGTTTTATACGTATTTAATTTTTACAATTATCCAATTTCAATAGAATTTTTTTTATCCATTTCAATAGAATTTTTAAAATTATCCAATTTCAATATAATTCTTTTTATTGATTTATAAATTTTGCTTACATATAAAATATGATATTTAATACGAATATTATCATTTTTAAAAGTACAACTCTAAATACATTATTTTACGTAAATTAATTGTACTTCATTGTTTTTTCAGAGGCCTATAGCATAGACACACTAATATTGTATACCGCAGATTATGCTTTGATCTATGTCTACAAAATTGAATTAAATTGAACCTTTAATACATAGGTATACGATGTAACATGTAAATAGGCGGGTAAATGAGTGATCGCTAAATGACAAGACCAGTAAATAGTTACCCACAAGAAGGTATCATAAGCACGGAGCAAAGATTGATATTAAAAGTGTTACTCATTACGAGAGATGTAACGGGGTGCGAGTGTACGCCTTTGCATTTACGTTTCTTAATACAATGTTGTTTGTAATTAAATTTTAAAAAAAAAACAGATTTAATTTAAAGTTATATTTTTGTATATTCTTCTATATATGACAAGACCAAGCGTTATGAACAATCTTTATCTTAAGTTAACATCTATCTTCTAAGCCCGATTTTAGTCATGATCAAATTTTTTTTTTGCATCTTCCACAAACACAAGCAAGCGAGACAAGAAGATTTTGATTTGTGATAGTAACAAGTGTACATTTAATACAGCTAATTTAGTTCACAAAAAATAAAATCAGATATTTTTAATTTTATTATATATATTTAATCTTCGATTAAGAGATTTTGAAATAAGCAGCATATTTATTTAGTAAAATATATATTCTTATAACTAATTTATATAACATTCCCGTGCAATTTTGCACGGGTTTAAAACTAGTTTGTTATATAATAAGACGGTCCAATAGACATGTTTGATTTAACCACTCTAATCGCCAAATATACAATTCTAATATTCAAATTCTAACTAAAACAATTGTTGTAAAGAGGTCTCGAACCCAGTACCTCTCTCACGCCCAATTCCCACTTTACACAAGATGCCACCTTACCAAAGCCCCAATTGGTTTCTATATGCTATGTGATAGTATTTATTGCATGTAGTCATGTACTACTCTTGGTTCATAATTATAGTTCCACAAAAAATGCCTACTTTTATGAGATTTTTTTTATATTTATAATTATCATTATTATTGTTACAACTAATTAATCATGTTAAATTCCTATATTACCTTTTAGCACTATTTAGTTTGAATTTTAAATTTTGGTGGAGGCAAAGCAAATTAAGTATGAAATTTACGATAATATCCCCGGTGGCGCTCAAATTGAGCGCCACCGGGTGGCGCCATCTCATTTTCCTTTTATTCATCCTCTATTGAAATTCAAATATTGACATTTATTTGCATGTTCATCCCCTAGTTATAAAAGGAATCAGCAATAAATAAATTTTATTGGTTTCTTTATTTAAGGGATTAAAAATGCTTTTGTTTTTCTGGAGGAGAGACCCGCGCGCATTCTTTGGTGGGATTTAATTCTCTCGTAATTTGAGTTGTTCAAATACATCACAATATCACATATTCTAAATGTGAATCCATATCATATATATTCCTCAAATATTAGGAACATAATCTTAATATAAAAATTACAAATTGTATGATTACAAAAAATTATGAAATTATAAAATGAATATCACTATAAAATATCACTATAAAATTCATTAGTTACTAATTTGGTCTCGATAAGTACAAAAAATTATAGATATACACCAAATATAGCGAAAAACTTTGTTTGTTGGTGCTCTTAGTCTTGATGGTACAAAGATATCATTATTATTCACTGAAATATCAGCATGCTTTTTTTTACAAATAAATAAAAATAAAACTCTTCAAAAGAATTAAAATACACTCATATAATCATAATTCATCCATAATGTTAAGAAAAATACATAATCTGACAAAATTAAAGAGTCTGGAATTCTCATATATCTAATGATAGCGCTTGCTATTACGACCCGTGCATTTTTTTCACGTGTATAAAACTATTTGTCTCATATTGGTTTGTTTTTTTTAACAACGAATGTCTCATATTGCTAGAACAGTGGGAAGTTTACAAAGTACTCACTCCGTTCCGATTATTTGTTTATTCATTGTATTTCAGGGTGTCTCATTCATTTGTTTATTCATAATATTCATTCTATTTGTTTATTCATAATATTTGGAAATATTTAATAGGTAAATTGATCGTTCAATGGCACTATTATAAAAACATAAAAGCTATCATACGAAAAACCATAAAAGCTACCCGGTACAATCTTCCATTAACTCATAAAACTAACTGCTATAAACCTTCAATTTGAGAGATAAAACGCGAAAAATATAACAAATCACTCACATAAGTCTAATACTATGTGCAGTCATGCCCTTTAACTTATAAATGTAGCAAATTAACCCCCACAATTTTCTCTCAAAGTGTAATTAACCACATAACTTATTTTTAAGAATCAGATGAAATTTACTAAATTAAATACTTCACTTTTATTGAAAGTCAAAATTATTGTTTCAATTTTAAATCCTAATATTCCTAATTATTAGAAAGTATATGTCCCAATATTATTTATTTATTTATTTTGGTGATAAAATCTATATTTACTATATATGAGACTTTTTATTAAAGTTACCATGGAAAATTACAAGACCATATATATTTGAATCACATTTTTTGGTGAATATGTAGAAATATATTGTAGTTAATTTGAAATAGATGTGTTTGAATGGGTTTTATAATTAAAAACTATTTTTTATATAAAAAATGGTAGAAGTATTGATTTGTGCTTAGCTGCACGTTTTTGGGAATTTATTAATGAGACTAATTTGGTACAAGTGAAATTTAATAAGTTGATGTACACATAATAGGAGTTAAATTATGGGGACATTTTGCTATATTCTTGGATAAAATGCAACAGATGGGAAGGGAGCTCTCATCAGGAGATACATAGCAAATAATTTTAACGTAGGAAAAAAGGATTACATATCGGATGTATTACCTCAATTTTTTTATTTTTTTTTAGGAAAAATAAACTTTATAATAATTTTTTAGTTTTTGAATTTACATGTATTTTTTCCGAGTATTTACAATTTATAATTTATATAATATTTTTTTTGATTGAAAAACTCAAATTAATTTAATTTATTTGTATAACTTTTGAGTAATGTTGTATTTTTTTTTAGCTTAATATTTAAATAAACATGCTCAAAAACTTTATAATAAAAACTCAAATTCTTTAAAATAAAACTTAAAAAATTTATCATAAAACTTAGAAAATACATAATCAAATGTACCAACCAGATATATAATCTATGAACTGGAATTATTATTGCATAATCTTTTCGTTATTTAATTTGACTTTAGCAAGTCATTATAAAATACTTACAGTAACGTTTGGCAATAGGTAAACTGTGTGAATGCCTACTGACTTATCCAATATCGTTCTCTTATTTAATTTGACTTCAGAAAGTCATTATAAAATATTTAAACGTAACCCTTTTTTTTTAAACTTTGTGTTACATTCATATCATTGACTTAAATTTTGCTTAAACTATACATGATCTTCAATTCATATCGTTGCCACTACAACAATTTAATAATTAATTAAGAAGCAGTGCAACTTCATATGTAGCTACATTATCTTCACTATTGCCAAAATATATATATATATACAATATCACAGATTTGAGTATGTGAGTCACCGTGAAAATACAATTGACAATAAAAAAATTCGTAGATACAAAAAGACAACAAATGTAAAAGAAACTTAATTTTCTCAATAATTGAAAGTTAGGTAGCACCGAAACAGATACGAACACGGATATGGACACAAAGCAGACACGTGATAGCACATCCGTGAAATGTAGAACACGGACACGTTTTAAAATTTTATAAGAATATATTTTATAGTTATAAAAGGACAACTTTATTTTTATAAAAGTATGTATATTAATTTAAAATAAAAATTCGAATTATATAGTACGGAGTATATGCTAAATAATTATAAAAACATAAAGGTTAGATTAAAAATAGTCCATATCCCAACATAATAAAGAAAATAAGTCATCTATGCAAAAAAATAAGCATGATTTATCGTGAAAAGTCTTTAAATTACATCATATGCTGGTATCTTTATTATGTTGAGTTAGAGTGTAGTGTCTCAGAAGTGTCCAAATTTTTAAAACATTCACAAAAAAATAGGACATCGTTTATTTAGTTTTCGACGTGCGAGTATCGTGTCTAACACTCTGTTGAAGTCGGACACGTTGGGTAGTAGAAGTGTCTGTGCTACCTAAGTAAAAGTATAAGGTAATAAGTAAGTCTGACTTAAAACAGGTACTATATGTCTAAATTTCAAGACGGGTCAAGTATTATCAAATGGTGGTAATAGAGACAAAATTTTTGGTATATTCTAAGCAACAAGTGAGATAATTTGGTATGTATTTTATTCGTCTTAAACTTAAAACGGATAGTGTACGTCAGAATTTGGGCAAGGTGATATTTATATATTGACAAAAAAATGTCAAAACATTAGATGTAAGTTATGTAACATGAAAATATTCCATGTAGTCATTTTACTATTTAGTACGGAGTATAATTAAAATAAAGGGACTTCCTTGACCAACAAAAACAAAGTGTACAAGTAAACCTTAGTATATATACATAGCCATGGCAGTGAACAAAAACTCAACAATCTCATTATTTCTTAATATATTTTCATAATATATTGAGCAAAAATGGGGACGAACTACAATGACGACGAGCCAGTCCCTGTACCGTCAGGTATTTTTACAATGCTTTTTATTAACTTTATTTTTTTTTAATTATTTTCCTTAATTTTTGAAAGTATACAAAAAATTAGAAAATTAGTCACTTATTTTAACTTGAGCAAATCTTTTTATGAAAAATACTTGTATCCTTCGCGAGGACGGTACTCCTTACACTTAAGCATTTATAAATATTTCGGTTTAGTCCTCCACCTTGTAAAGGAGAACTTACTCCCGGAGGATACATGGGTTTTTCATTTTTATTATCAAAATGTACAATTTTTATCGTAAGAACCAACAATGTAGCCTTGGGCTAAATTAGCTCGGTCTAAATGGTGGCCAACGGCCAAGCCATGACGGGCCTTATAGCCGACACACAAGTCATCATGGTAACCTTAAAAAAAATTACGTACGATATGGACCGAGGCCAAGCCATGCCATATTTTCTATTAGGCAGAGCCGTTTGAGAGGGGGATCCGAGATGTTCATAGAACTGGGGCCAATAACATGAAAAGGGCTCCAAAATACCTGATTTCTATTAATATCCTAAAAAATACGAAATTTTTTGTATGGCTTTGAACGAAATATATAATATACAATGCGGTTCCTTATATTTTGGGGGGTCATTTTGGTATTTAAAACATGATCTCTCAAACTCATTAGACGAGCCTGCTATTAGGCACGACACAGCACGACCCATTGCCCCCCTTATTCCCAATTTCCCCTTCATTAGTCCTCTCTTTTACAAGTACTCTGTATATATCTAAACCATTATTCTCGTGCCATGAGGATTTGAACTTGAGACTCGTGTCGTTATCCACCCTTTGTAAACCAACTATTAAGTACCTTTCGCAACATTTGTATTACTACTAAAGAGGTCTTAGTCTAGACTCTAGTGGTTAAGAAGTAGGTATGACAATAGGTTTCAGGTTCGAATCTCTCCACCCTCGGCATCTGTATTGCTCTTGTGGCTCATTTGACAATCCCAAAAACATTTGTTCTTATTTAACAATTTTGACCATCTTTCTCAAAATATATGTACAGCGGCACCAACTTCGATTGGCCTCGGATCAGGAAAAATAGTGCAAAATATATTCAATAAGGCAGATGCGCCGTTGGAGAAAACCGACTATAGGTTGGTAGTGGAACTGATGGGGTTCGATACTGGGGGCGAAAGAGGTGGAGTTGATATCATCGCGGTATTGGACGTGAGTGGAAGTATGAGGGGGAAAAAGTTGGACAAGCTAAAAACATCAATGAAGTTCTTGCTGAAGAAACTGGACCCTATTGATCGTTTGTCGATTGTCACATTCTCATCGGGTGCGAAGAGGTTGTGCCCATTGACTGGGATGAACAAAAATGGGCAGGCCAAAATTGAGAAGCTAATCACTGATTTACATGCGCAAGGTGGCACAAATATCGCACCAGGCCTACAAGAAGCCTTAAGTGTGTTGGCGCAACGTAGACACTGTGACGGGCGTACAACCGCTATCATGCTTATGTCCGATGGCGAACTATCTAGGGGATGTGATCACCCTTCTACTGTTGACGTCTCAGGTGTCCCAGTGTACGCTTTTGGTCTCGGTAGGAATCATGATAGCCAGGTGTGTACTGTCTAAGCATCGTACATTGTATACAACTTTCACTCGATTTTGTTGTAGTTAATTATTTCACATTGCGTATATAAATCATTATTGATGTTGTATTTCTTCATATATAGTTGCTTCAAGAGATAGCAAGCAGAAGCGACAAGGGAACTTATTCCATCGCGGATGTGGAAGGATCAGACTCGGCAAGTTTGAATATAGCCTTTTCATCATGTCTAGCAGGGCTCCTTAGCGTGGTTGTACAAGATTTGGAGCTGACCGTCACCCAAGAGGAATCGGAAATCCAGGAAGTGCGTGCAGGGAGTTATGATCAGGCACGCGCTAATGAATCTGTAAAGATTTCATTTGGGAATCTCTACAACCGCGAGAAAAGGAACATCACCGTGTTTCTTACTCTTCCCGCTGTTAAAGATCGAACTGCAATTGACATCCTCAAAATCACCTTCTCCTACAGGTACCTTTTACTCCCTCTGTTGAGATATGTTTTTTTGATGATGACTTGAGTACCGGATCCATAAACTCAACACCCTCGATTGCACAAACACTTGCGTAAAAATGTCTTAGATAAGGGCCGTTGCGTGCAGGCCAAGCGGTGGGGGGAAGCTGTTTAACTCTGCGCCTATAACGGCTACAGTGACCCGCACGAGTTCACCAGTGACAGTAGACCCAATCGAGGTGCGCAACGAGATTGCGCGTGGAGATACTGCTGCTGCAATTGGACAAGCCAAAACACAGGCCGATGCCGGCGACTTACCTGGAGCTCAGGACACTATGAAGAACGCTGAGAAATCATTAAACAACCTTAACAGTGAAGCGGATGAATTAATCAAGGCATTGAAATATGAGGTGCAAGAGTTCTTGAGGTTGCTCAAGGACCCTGAAACTTATCTCAAAGAGGGCCGTGCATTTGCTCTTTCATCCGAACTGTCTCATAACCTGCAACGGTTTGCAGCGAGAGGTGACGCAACCCAATTACTTGCACTCGCCATACCTCTCGTCACCCTGTTTGCCAACCAAGCCGTACAATTTGACCAGAACATTAACTTCGAAGTGCCCTCAGCTAACCAAGACAAGGAGACAGTTGCCACAGAAGCTGCGAAGCAGGATGCAATTGCAGCGGAAGAAAAGAAGAAACTTGATGAAGAGATTAAGGCAGTGATGGACAAAGCTCAAGAGGTAGAAAAGAAGAAAGCCGCTGCTAAAAAGGATCCCCTTGTTGCACAAGCGGATACCCTTAAACATCACCTTGATCAAGCCATTGATTCATTGAAAGCTATCCAAGATTTGATTACTGTTCTTCAGAAGTCCACTTGAAGTCTTAAAATGCTGCCTATACCAGCCCTTGTCTGCCTTTATTTATCAGTTTTTCGCTATTTTGCCTTTTGCTTTCCGATAGTTATATCCTGTAAGACCGCTGTACAATGCTATAATGTTTGTTCGCCTCGTTTATTGTTTAGAATGAGGTTTAGAACGCATTGTAAGTCAGTAAGACGGTCTCACACGATAATTTTCTGTATTTGTTTCCAGCTTTTCCTTCATTGACACAGTCTACAATAATAAAAACAAAAAAAAACAAGTGTTTATTGTTTGTATTTGTTGTACTTTGTACTTAAGTTTAGAGTGTCGTAGAGTACTTACTTCCTCATCCATTTCATTGCTCACAATTTCTAAATTCTCATTATTTTGCTAAATTGCTGAAAAATGCCTTATCCAAATTTGTCCCTTAAACTTGTAGTTCGCCCATCTATCATTTGAACTGAACGTAACTTAAATAAACTGAATTATACTGAATTGAACTAGACATATAAGACAATGACTCGGACCGTCTCGCGAGTATCGGTTTAAATGAATGGATCTTTAAGTCATTATACACTTTAGCTAAATAGTCCGATTTAGAACTAGACCAGCTTAAACATGCCTTTATTTCTATTTACATTTCAGTCCAACTCCAAACACTTAGCTTTATTAAGGAAAAGAATGTACATGTCATCATACACCCTAAACATTGCTAAATGCGTGGACATCAACGATGATTTCGTCACTGTATCCGACATACAACCCATTAGAGACTTGAAGAGTTGAAGTAGACGTTATAAATGAGCAAGTGACTTCTTGATTATGCTTATTTCGGATTCGGGTATGTAGTACAACATTTGGTCTCTCTTATGACGGTCATAAGCTTATAATGGTTACGGAAGAAATGCGACCATTTTTATGAGGAAGAAATAATAGTTACATTTTCTCATAATGGTCACATTTCTTCCGTCACTAGACTGTAACGAAAAATATCCGTCACAAATTAGAATTTGTTGTAATACAACTGTACAAATATTAAAATTGTGAAGATCGAGCTGTATTTTGAAATGGATTATGGTCGGATATATTGCTTTTATTACTCCTAAATTGCCAAAAGAAATACTCCTTATTTCATTTTAGACATTGGTCGTTTTCTTTACTCTTTTGCTAAATAGTTCGATTATTTTTTTCTATACACGGATTTAAAAAAAAAATTGTTGATCTAATGACAACATGACACTTGTAAGTTCTAACTATACACAACTTCAAATAAAAACAAATTTTACGTGGATTGTTTTCGAAAAAAGTATTATTTACTCGTATCAGACTTGACCCTAATTCATAATTTCTGTTATTCTATAAAGTACCTTATAAAAATATCCAAAATGTGTGTTATTGATTTTAGCCGAAGTGCACAACCCCCAAAAGTGTTATGAAGCGAATTATTTTTTCCCAAATAGGGTCGGGCCACGAGTATAGACTTAGAAAATGGGTTAACTACGTCAGGTGCGGTTCAGATCGTACCACATCATTCTAGTCGAGTCAGATTATTTTGAATTGGGATCATTAGACGATATTGATCAAATTAATAATGATCTATATTCAACCATGAACAAGCACATCTGATTATATTGTGTCCGTCAATTAAGGTTACGGGTCAAGCTCTAGTATTCGATTTTGATATCTAGTCAGGTACAAGTCGGATTGTTCTGATTGAGTGCGTTTCGGTCGAGTTAACTTTACCTAAATCAACACACCTTCAAAAACACTCATATTATAATGCTGACGGAATTCGAACTCACGATTAAATATCAGATCCGTGAAGTATATTTAAGCCTTTTAGACCTTTTTTTTCCTCTCTCCCTCAAGAGAAAAACAAAAGAGAGGCCAAGAACAAAACTCCCATTTCCTCACACTTTCACATATTAAAACAAATTCCCACAATTTTCCCCTAATTTTTTCCTTCACCCAAAACAAATTTTCCCCCAAAAATTTAAAAAAATGGTGACAATTACATTCACAAATGCCAATAATTTGGTATCATCCCCATCAATTTCTTCCCAATTTAACACCAAAAAGCCCTTTAATTCTCTACCAAAAACATGTTCTTTTCACACAAAAACAAAATCAAAAAGAAATGGTACATCTTTTAGGGTTTCATGTTCTTTCTCTTCCATGGAAAATGCTAAGATTAAGGTTATTGGTGTTGGTGGTGGTGGTAATAATGCTGTTAATCGCATGATTGGTAGTGGTTTACAGGTATAAATTCTTCATTTTTTCCTACCTTTTCCCCAATTTCCAATTTTTTTATATCAGTAATTTGTTTTTAAAGTTTTGAGCTTTGTGATTTAGTTAATAATACCCGTTTCATTTTGATTAAAACCCGATACGGGTGCGTGTCCAAGTGTCAAAAATAGGCACATTTAGGCTTAGAATGACTGAATGAGGTGTCCAAGTGTTATAAGTGTCGAGGGTTGGACACGGGTACTTGAGGGAATAAGAAGAATTGGAGTAACATAGGTACATTTTAGGGTTTTATTTCTAATTAAAGAGGGGTGGAGGGAATGGTGCAATTTTTTTTAGCTTTAATTTGAATGCGTGTATTTTTGGTTGACACAAATTGTGATGTTCTTGATTATATTAATATTGGGTATATGAGTTCAGATTTTAGTTGAATTGGGTCGGTCTCGCATTATATTGTTATCTCAAAGATGCTACATTCTCTTGAATTAGAATTTTCATTTGGGTATGGAGTAGTAAGATTACCTCGCAATTTGCGTAAGTCATTGAGACACTCGAGTAATGTTGTTGATGTATGGTATGATAAGATTGATATCATTGGGTATATCAATTGAAACTAAAAATGGTCAAATCCTAAAATTTGATGTATATCTATGCATTTGAAGCTGGTGATGTTGTGGAGTCAGTATAGATGTGAATGTTCTGACTGTATGGGTTGAATAGTTGAGCCGAAAAACATTAAGCTATGCAAGCTTTCTATGCATATTTGTGATGTTTGCCGGTCTAGCGGTTTTAGTAATGTATCGAGAATGATTAGTTGTAGTAGTTGTTATCTATGTGTTTGAAATTGTAAGTGAGCTTGGATTTATGGAGACTATTATACCTACTTGTAGCTTTACTACTTATTTGAACTACTTGAGTGTATCATGTAGTTGATGCTTGCTAGATTATATCTAAATTTGGCATTGCTTTATTAGATATATGGTTCCTCTTTTCATTTAAGTTTCATAGGCTGTCTTCTTATCGAATCTGGGTCGACCCCAATTGGTTACATCAATTTTTTCAAATTGGAATGTCTACTTCATTTTAACTTTTGTTCCACATTATTGATTATCTTGGTGGCGGCTTCCAAGAATGACAGGGATAAATATGCTTTAGTCTTGCTAAAATGATTCGAATGACGTTGGAATTTTTTATAATACAATTTTCTTTGACTTATACTCCTATTATTTTACTGACCTAATATTCTATTTTTAATTTCTGTTTTTCACAGTTCTCTTACTTGCGGCGTTCATCTTTATTTTATTTTATTTTACCTTTGTATACTTAGCCTTGATCGTATTGTTGGATTAAAGCCTAAATACGCTCGCATGATGACTCATGTTAGCCAACCCCAAATCATGTTGGGACTAAGGCTTTGTTGTTGTTGCAATTTGCCAACATGATGGCTCCTATTCTAATCTTACGTGTATGGCTCTGGCAGGGTGTTGATTTTTATGCTATAAACACAGATGCTCAAGCGTTGTTGCATTCAGCCGCCGAGAACCCAATTCAAATTGGAGAGCTTTTAACTCGTGGATTAGGTCTGGCTCTGTTTTAGTAGCTAAAACTGTGTGCATTTATCTTTCATGTATGATTTGGATGTAATGTTTTCAGTTCCATTGGAGCAAGTGATTTATTCATTGGTTTCGAACGCGATGGAGTAAAGTAAAATGTCTGCAGTTAAATTGTGATACATTTTTAATTATAGGTCATCCGAAAACAGTCTATTCATGTTTTAAACACAGAGATAAGGTTGTGTACATTGGCAGACCGCGGGAGCCTTTAAGACTCTAGGGTAAGGGTGTATATTGTACTTGGTTAGGATATAAAAACATGGTCCTGTTTGGATGTTCATGCTGTAAATATCTAAATAAATGTTAATTATTTGTGGTCTGATACCTAATGATTTTAAATTGGTGTCATCTTTTTCACTTTTGATGGAATTGACTTGATAGTGCTGCAGGTGCTGGTGGGAATCCATCATTGGGGGCGCAGGCTGCCGAAGAGTCCAAAGAAGCTATCGCAAATGCTCTTAAAGGATCTGACCTTGTTTTTATAACAGCAGGTATGGGTGGGGGTACGGGATCAGGTGCTGCTCCGGTCATCGCTCAAATATCCAAGGATGCCGGTTATCTCACTGTAGGTGTGGTCACCTATCCCTTCAGCTTTGAGGGGCGCAAGAGGACTTTGCAGGCAGGTGCCACTTTGATTTTCTGGATTAGACGCTTAGTACTGAAACAGCATCCTTGTTTGAATTGAAACAGTTACTTATTTTATCCTTATCACTGAACAAGCTGTTCAAACCGTTTTTCTGACTCCCTCCGTCCACAAATGAACTGTATAGTTTGTTTTGCACAAAAATTAAGGAACATAGTTGGATATAGGTGTAAAATATAAGCTGATGAAAGATGTATGTCAACAAACCATAATTGCCACATATAACATACACAAAAAGGAAAGATTCCAAATGGGAAGTTTATTAGCGGGTTCACTACAATTTTTTTGGGATATTCTACGTGGTACCCCTATGTTTTTGCATATTCTACATGATACCCCTCGTGTTCTTCTAAAAAACTTTGACTGCATATAATTCATGGCCATGAATTCGAAATGTGACGACTCTTTTTTTCAAATTGATTGTCTTTTTGAGATCTTCGATTTGAAAAAAAAATTGTAAATTTATGAACTTGTTGCAAGAGTTACAATCGGTCAAACGTTTTTAACCAAATAAACTTTGACCGACAATATCTCATGGCTACGATTTCATAAAGTAACGATTTTTTCTTCAAATTGATCGTCTTTACGAGATGTGTAGTTTGAAAAAAAAAATAGTCGCTTTTGGAGTTTGTAACCAAGAATTAAAGGCAATCAAAGATTTTTAGCTCAAAATGAGGGGTAATATGTAGAATATACAAAAACAAGGGGTACCATGTAGAATATCCCAATTTTTTTCATAGACGAAGGGATTACTTATTTATTTTGAAGTTCTCTCTTAGGTCTCTCAATGCTTTATAATCTTTTTCAACTGAAGCCCTCATCCTATCTTCATATTATGTTGAAATTTGGGGACCAAAGACCACGGTAATTTCTGAAATGTTCTGTTTGCTCTCTTCAGGCTCTGGAAGCAATAGAAAAGCTGCAGAATAATGTCGATACTCTAATTGTGATTCCTAATGACCGTCTTCTGGACATTGCTGATGAGAATATGCCTCTTCAGGATGCTTTTCAGCTCGCTGATGATGTTCTCCGTCAGGGAGTTCAAGGCATTTCAGACATAATCACAGTAAGTGATTGACCACGGTAGTAAATGTTCCCTTAGTATTGTTCTACTAGGTTAGTGTTGGGTTGTTCGGCATTAAGATAAATGTCTAGCAGGAGATCTAGAAATCGCCATTTTGGAGAAATTTGCTATGATCATTGAACAATTAAATTATTGCTCGATAGAATTTGAGATGTTTTGGACTTCTCTGATATTTCTTGACCTAAGACCTAAGTAGCATGTAAAAAACACAGAAGCGACAATCTTAGCTGTAGGAATATCGGTCGCTGTTGATTACTTCACTGATTATTTAGATGTGAATGTGGTGCATATATGGCCATACGGGCAATTACTCTTGTTAGTATATGTGAACGGCAAATGTTTTATTGTTTTTCCAGATACCTGGACTTGTAAATGTAGACTTTGCGGATGTCAAAGCAGTAATGAAGGACTCTGGAACGGCAATGCTTGGAGTAGGTGTTTCTTCAAGTAAGAATCGGGCGGAGGAAGCAGCTGAGCAAGCTACTTTGGCACCTCTTATAGGATCGTCTATACAATCTGCTACAGGCGTTGTGTACAACATAACTGGTGGAAAAGACATAACATTGCAAGAAGTTAATCGAGTTTCACAGGTAATGTTATAAATTATTGTCCCATAATATCTCCTAATGAGCTAAACTTTGGTCAATTTTACAATGTTACCCAGTTTCCTTTAGCAAACGAGGCCAAAATAGGAAGAACACACATGAGATAAATGATAGCAATTGCTTCATTTGCCGAAATATGTGATACTGTTATCTTTGGTGTGTCCGAAATTTCTAAAAAATGGGGTGAACACTGAACATGTGCGAGTTTTTACAATTGTTAAATTTTTACATCTACTTCACATTTAAATCTCTATAGGACTCTCCTTCCAAAAAGTAAACTATAGTGCGAAGGTTTATACGTGAGATTAACCCATTAACCTTATAAATATGGAATACACGTGGATTTGAGTTGGTCTCACCCTATGTGTGACCGTTTCATACAAAATTCACGTTATTCACCAAAAAGGTGTTCCGCTGTTTTTACTTTTATATTTTCTGATTTCTATATAGACATAGATTTTGGTTGGTTTCACCTAAGCTTGACTTATTTTTCTTGTGTTTCCGTGCCTTTATGTTTTCTTTCCATTATTCATTGTTTTGCCTTCGGTTGTTTAGTGTCTGAGTGTCTCAAATGATGATGTATGTATGGCAATCCCAAATTGCTCCCAACTAAAGTTTTTGACATGATCAGATTGTAACAAGCTTGGCGGATCCATCAGCCAACATAATATTCGGTGCTGTCGTCGACGATCGGTACAATGGGGAGATTCATGTGACGATCATTGCAACAGGATTCTCCCAGTCATTCCAAAAATCGATACTGTCAGATCCCAAATCTGCAAGACTCGTCGAGAAAGTCGCTGCCCAGGAACTCAAAGGATCTCCTATGTCGCCCAAGTCTCCTCCCTCTCCCAACTCAGTACCACCTCGACAGCCATCAAGAAAGCTCTTCTTCTAACTCGCACAAAACTTAACCCCTCTTTGTAACCCCTAAGGTTATATGTTTTGTAATGATTTTGATTCTTATCGATGTTATCTTCCCTGTTTCTTCATCCATCTCTCTTCCTCTTCTCTCTTTTTGACGCCTCTTTTGCCTTGTAAATTGCTTCCCTAAATTGTGGGAATTTTTCTTCATTAGTTATTGTTTTTCTAAGGCATACTCGATTTCAGATGGAAGCGATATCAGTGACATGGCATGTCATAAATCTGCAATCGAAACCAGAGTCGTCTTTTCCTTGCACCGAGTCGCAGCTCACAGCGTAGTATGCGTTCAAACATCTTCAAAGAAATAACACAAATTTATGAGTGGTACGTAGACCTCACAAACAGTGCCAGTCGTGTTGGGGGGCCTAAAAGCTATTTATGAACAGGATGACCAATTTGGCTTGTTCCGCCTGGCCCGCCAACAACTTAAGACAATGCATTTTCCAAAATTTACAAAAAACTGGCCCATAAACCCGCCTAAAACCCGTGAATCTGCATTTTTTTGGGCTGAAAAAATCATGCTAGCCCGATCCACACTCGGTCCAAACCTGCAATTAACCACCTATATGTCGGTTTTGTCCGTGTGAACATTAAATAGATCGGTTTTCTCTAAATTAACCTGGTGCAACTACATAAATAAATCTATTCTCTCGAAGTTTGCTTAACTATTCATTTAAACCCAAAACGACTTGTTATGCCTGTTTATTTTTCAAGTTCATCATCTCCAACCCGTATATCCCACTTCATTTCAAACCCGTATATCCCACTAACCTAAGTAACTCGTATAACCCATCAAACCCCCAAAAAAATTACACGTGCATCATTATTAAACATGTCAGGTAGTTTATCGACTCAACTCACTCAAATACAAACCACCGATATTATATACAGAGTACAAGTTATTCATATAAAGCTGCTTTCGAAATACCTCAACCCTCATATAGCCCATTTATAAATTTCATATCGTGTCTATATCAACCCAGTTACTTAAACACAGGTTAATTTCATATCGGTTTCGTGTCATGTTTACTTAGGGGATCAATGATTATTGATTATGAGCTCTAAATGGAGGGACATAGTAAAGCATAAAATGGATGTAAGCTAGACTCGAAACCCACCGACCCACCCACCAACCCACATGAAACCCATTTCCACGGCCCAACAAAACCTGTCCACATATCCTCCCAATCTCCCATACATAATAAAAACTCTAAATTTCCCACACACAAAAAAAAAAAAAAAATTAAAAAAACTCGCAATAAAATCAGTGAGTTAACTCGTTCACTTACTCAGTCACTCGTTCCTCTCTTCCTAAAATCCTACACTCTCAGGAGGAGAGAGAAAACTAGAGTGAAGGAAAAAAAAAGAGGGGTTTTGAAAAATGTCAGATTTAGATAAACAAATAGAGCAATTAAAAAGGTGTGAACCCTTAAAAGAATCAGAAGTGAAAGCTCTTTGTCTTAAAGCTATGGAGATTTTAGTCGAAGAGAGTAATGTTCAAAGAGTTGATGCTCCTGTTACTGTTAGTAATTCTTTCTTTTCTGATTTTTTGAGTTTTTTTTTTAGTTTTTTGGTGTTTATTTTTTGTGGGTATTTGTTTGTTTTGTTTATCTTTGGATTGATTTTAGTGGGTATTTTGTTGATTTTGATTTTGTTGTGTGGTTTAGTGGGGTTGGTTTTCTTGGGTTATTCGGAAACGGCCTCGGTTTTTTTGTGTTGCTAAACACTTTGTACCAAGTAATTTGCTGAAGCGCTTGAGGCATTCGGGTAATGTTGTTGTTGTCGTTGTTTGGTGGCTTAGACTGTATATTTTTAGTTGTTTCTTACATTAATTTGATTTGATGAGTATGTATGTTATGTTTAAGGAGGAAAGGGGAAAATATAGAAAATAATTTGATTGAATCTGATTAGGGTTCTTAATTAGGTGGTGTATCTTCCAGTTTTATTTGTGAAGAGTGAAATTGTGAAATCGATATTGTGACTGATAATGCCCGAGTTATGCTATTCGACTTTGATTGATATCTTCACGATATATGATAATTTCGACTTTTAGAATAATGATAATTTGAGATTAGTTGTATATATAAAAGGATATGGGAAACATTGAACTCTATCTATGTACATTTGGAGAAATTAACGGTAAAGTTGGCAATGGATGATCAACAAAGTAAATGTAGACGATAAAGTTGGGATTGAGGGATTATTAATTGCTTGAATGCTATGGGGATGTTTTTAGCTCTTGAATTTTGTATGATTGTGTCTAGGTTGTAGTAGTGTGCGTGACATGTAGATGTAATGTTTACTTTACTATTATTTTCAGATATGCGGTGATATACACGGGCAGTTTTATGATGTAAAAGAGCTATTCAAAGTCGGTGGTGATTGTCCGAAGACAAACTACTTGTTTCTTGGAGATTTTGTGGATAGAGGGTTTTACTCTGTCGAGACTTTCCTCCTACTTCTTGCCCTTAAGGTATTTTCATGCTTCTCACTTCTGTGGAACGAGATTCTTTTTAACTGAGCTGATAGATGCGCTGTGGTTTAGTACTTTGGTTTATCGTACGTAATGTGTGGTGAATACATCAAGAACCAGTGAATGTTCATGAGATTGATTCTCATCGAGTATTTTTTTTATAACTGTCAAAAAATGACTTATTGCTGTTTGAACAACTGCTATAGGAGTGAATCTGTTTTCCTTAAGTTTCAGTGTACGTTCAGGGGATGAGCGTCATTATCTGTAGTTAGTTATTGTCATTGCCAATTAAGAAATGATTATCAATCTATTATGGACCCAACATAAGATAGGTAAAGTATGTCGATTTCTTGTGTAATGAAAGGGTTTCTGGGTTAAAATGATATAGAGTACACAAAGGTTGTAAGTTCTTTAAATTGCATCATTTGCTTAAGTTTGCCATATGCGTTGTATGCATTTCTGAGTCTTAAATTCATGTCTTCTTTCTGTTGATTTGGGTCTGTCACTGGTACAAGTAGTGTTGATTGTGTGAAAGCCAAGAAACAAATAAATCAATAACAGAATTTCCGGCATAAAAAGATTACGAGAAATTTAGATTTTGCAGTTATTGCTAGTTTAGAGGTTGGAACTCCTGAATCCTGATTACTGTGGGATGCTATCGATGAGTAATTCTTGCATAGCAGCCTCAGGATGAGCTCATGAGCCAATAAACCCTTGTTAAAGACTGGCCAAACTCGAAAGCCTTCATAAAGATTACCGTAGTGCCTGTAAGCTTAGATGTGATCTTTTTCCTCTGGAAAGATGTCAAAGGAGATGCTGCTAGAACAGTTTCTATGTCTTGGACTTCCAGGCTGAGAATAAGTTTGACTCTTTCCTTACTGAACAAAATGCAGAATGAGAGCTATTCTGACATTTTAGTCTTGGTATACTCTTTGAAACTTGGAAGTACCTCTTTCAGTTTCAAGTGTTGAAGCAGGCAGTGAAACAAGAAAAAAGAAAAGGTTAGAATACCCGGGGATGGGGCTTGACTAAACGCAGCCTGAGAAAAAGCCTCCGAAGCGCTTTATTCTGGTTGGAAAATGGGACTTCAGAGGTCCTAGTAGATCTTGACACATTCACTTAAGAAAACCATCAATAAGAGTAACGTAATTGACCAGATCACGAGTTTCATAAGGAAGGGCAAGAAAGATATCTAATAGATTAAAGCTCGTGAACCAATCGGTATAGATTTCATGATCTTAAGAGCTAGAGATGCTTTACAGATATGGAACCTCCCTTCTTAACGGCGTGGGGAGCTAGTAGTAGAGGAGCTTATCATTTTTGTAGTTGGAAACTTATTTGATGGATCAATATTTCAGAAGCATCCTATTTGTATTGTGGGCTCTAGCTTCTGCCAATTATTAAACTAAAAATGAGTTCTGAAGTCTTAATAAGAAAACGATAATAGTGTACTGGGGATTGCTAATACAGCGGACTAGCTTCAGTCACTTCAGTGCTATGACTGCCATCCACACACACAAAGGCCTACTACGTATATCTTATTGTAGAATCACTAATTCATTTTAGTCCTCATCTTTAGCTACAGTTTGCACCATACATCTCAACACTGTTTGGCTACCATGGTTCCAATTGTGGAGATATCCTACATCATGTAATTGCAAATGTTTCTGTAATTGGTTGTCGCTTGAGGTTATGCTGCCAGTCTTCCTTAGAATTTCTCTTGGCCGATCTTAAATATATTTCTCAAGCTCAGTGTTGGACTCAAGTGGCACAAGGCTATGGGGAAAATTTTGTTGTTCTTGTTCTTAATATGAGTTACCATCCCTGGATCAGTTATGCCTCCATTCATAGTTAGACCTCTACTTGTAATTATGTCTCGAAACCCACTCCGCTAACATGAATCATCTTAGTGCTAGCAGTGCAAAAGAAAGTTTGAAGAGTTGCTGAACTTTTACCTTCAATCTGAGGAAGTTAAGGTCTTCGTCCTCACTTCTTTCGTTGTGGGATAAATCCAATAAGCTGCACTTCTTTTGATTGAATGAGGTGGAGGAAAAGGAAAAGCTGATTCAAAGAACTCTGGACCTTAAAACTCAAGATTTGAATTGATCAATTGTTCTTCTGCATTGATGTGCTTCTCATTTTATTTGTTTTTGTTATTTTTATTATTGTCCTTATATTGTTAGCCTATCTCCCCGTCAGTCTCTTACACTCTTGTATACGCAGAGGTCACATAGTTCATGTTATGCAGTTCCCTTGCATTATAAATCAGATGAAATGTTCGTAGAACAAATCTTTTTGCCTTTACTCATTTATTTTCTCTCGTTTGACTCATTGACGAAGTCTAATCAAGTTTAGTTCATTTAGGTCAGATATCCAGACCGGATAACGCTAATCAGAGGGAACCATGAGAGCCGTCAAATTACTCAGGTTACCCAATGTTCTATCTGTTTTTTTTTATTTCCTCTCAGAATTTGCTTTTAGAAGTGACCGATGTTTTTTTCCCCTCAGGTATATGGATTTTATGATGAATGCCTCCGCAAATATGGCTCTGTAAATGTTTGGAGATATTGCACTGACATATTTGATTATTTAAGGTTTGCTCATCTTTGAAGCTAACTTTTTATATATATTTTTTTATGTGGCCTCATAAAATTGGATGATGATAACTACAGAGTTTGAGGCAAATACTTAGTCAATTAGTCTTCCATAGTCCAAACAACCTTTTGGGCTGAGCTATACGTTCAATGCAATAAGAAAATTTAAATACGAACAATTGTAGTTTCTTGCCATCATCTCATATACGAAGCTGGTTTCCGGAATGGCTAAGATGTCTGGAGAAATTACTTGAAAAAGTTAGTGAATGTTAAATTTATAATTAGCTGTAGAGATTTGATTGAAGTATCTCTGTCTGCTTCTTCCGTTGCATGCTTAGGGGTTTGATCGTCCGATCTTCGAATCAAGTGATTCGTACTAGGACGGAAATCATTCACTAGGTTGTCAAAGTTATTTATATTTGAACCAAGTTCTGGATATGTGAAACTCTTTGCTTGAACCAAATTGAACTCTGAATCATGTCGTGCTGCTTCTGCCTCTATTGACTGGGATGGCGAAGTTTTAGGAGTTTAGTTACAGCATTGTATAATGGTTATCAATGTTGATTGATGACAACTTGGAGGTCTTACTGAACCAGAATTTGTAAATGACATGAAAATGCTCTGGTGTCATTCATTGGGGTCTAATCCTAATTTTGTCAGCAATTTTACCGCGTCCAGAATCTAATGAATTAAGAAGCTAGTACTGCTCTCTCATGAAGCTAGCCTGCTACTGTGTTTAGTATATGTGCGCCTTGGGGACCCTTAAACCCAAGGGTCTTTGAGGCACTAGCCAGTAGCCAGTGCGCTTCAGTGTGCCTTACAGATAGAACGCACCTAGTCAGGCGCAATACTATGCAATTACCATTTTTTAAATCTAGTTCTATTATTATCAATATTATGCCGTTCCCTTTGCCACATTATCCCTTCCTAACTCTTACTTCTTCATGTTGGCCCTCTTCAAAATCCAAAAGGGCATTGTTGCACAAAATTATATATTGAAAATGCAAATTTGTTTGCAAAAAAAAAGTGTTCTTCATGTCTAGGAGGCGTCTGCCTTTGCCTTGGGCGTTACACGTTGTCGCCACGAGCCATTGTCACCTTAGTATGCATCGCGCCTTTTAAACCTAAAGTTCATTTTAAAAGTCTAACTTCACCTTTTCTTTAATGATACCTGAATTCTGCTTATGACTTTATGACAGTCTATCAGCTCTGATAGAGAATAAGGTATTTGGTGTTCATGGTGGTCTTTCTCCCTCCATGACGACTTTAGACCAGGTAAAGTCTAGTGATCCAAAATTACTCCTTGTTGCCATTGATTTTCTCTCTAATTAGGAACTACAAGTAGGAATTAAAGCAAACTGTTTTCCAGATACGGGCTATTGACAGAAAGCAAGAAGTACCACATGATGGTGCAATGTGTGATCTCTTATGGTCGGACCCAGACGATGCAGTAGATGGCTGGGGAATGAGTCCTCGTGGAGCCGGCTACCTTTTTGGCGCCACTATTGTCTCTCAATTTAACCATGCAAATAATGTCGATTATATATGTCGTGCGCATCAGCTGGTAATGGAAGGTTTTAAGTGGATGTTCAATGAGCAAATTGTTACAGTATGGTCAGCTCCTAATTACTGTTACAGGTAATTTTTGTTCTGACCAATACTTATTTGTATGGATTATATATCTCGTGCGAGCAACCAATACACTCAAGCTGTATTCTTAACTTGAAATTTTAATGCAATTCTAGATGCGGTAATGTTGCTGCAATACTTGAGCTTGATGAGAATCTTACTAAGAAGTTCCGTGTCTTTCACGCAGCTCCGCAGGTTTGTACTACTACCTTGCTTTTCAGTGTTCAACAATTATACTCAGTGTAACGGTTTCCTACCTACAAAGACTCTCATTTTCTTTCTTCCTAGCGGCGCTTGGTTTTAGCCCTAAAAGAACATACTATTAAGCCACTTGTTGCCAAAAATTTGCATTAAAGGGTCTGACCTTTAGCCTAACACTGATATTCAGTTTATGTGCTCGACTCCTGCTAACAACAGAAGTGGTGGTTTGACACTATTCGTTGATGTTAATAGTCGTAAGGCCATAACATTATATCTAGGCCGTTTCTTTATCTTGGAGAAGAATGTTAATCTTTGTGCTTAATAGTGCTTTTATCAGTTAATGAAATTGCATGGTTTCTATTTCTAACTAAAACAGGAAGCAAGAGGAGCTCCAGCTAAAAGGCCTGCACCTGATTACTTTCTCTGAAGATGGTTTTGTTCACCATTCACACTATAATGAATCAGCGATAATTTATCGTTATTTATTGGCAAAGATAGTTTATTGGGCATTTTGACAGGTCAATCCTCCCAATTCTTAGAAGGAATCATACTCAAGAATTCCCTTATGGTCCCGGACAGCTTTGGATTCTGGCCCCCCAATATAACCATCTTGTTTACGCTTGCGCTTGCATTTCTGGTTGTGTGTCGTGGAACTTCTATTATGGCGTTAATAGAAAAGCTGTCGTATCTATTGAAAATCCGGCATAGGAGAGGAGGGTTGTCATTGTGGACGGGGTTGTATCTTGTCGATTGTTGTATCCATAAAGATAAGTAGGATCATATTTGTGTAATTGCTAATGTTTCAGTTTTGAATGTCTTTGAGCATTATTGAGGCCAACTTGAGTTGTGCATTATTCATCACAGTCATCCTTAGACTTATGCCTGTCACTTTGTACAGTAGGTCTTGCTTAAGACGGGTCGGATCTTACAACGGGTATTTTGTGAGAGGAAATGGGTAGAGGGGACAAGGTGGGCTCCCCCCATGTGCTCTCCACTTACCCTTGATGGGTATTTTGTGAGAGAATATGGTATCCGTCTTAAGCTTAAGACGGATACCTCCGTCTGAAATAAGAATTTGTGCACTTTGTAAGTACTCCCTATTAATTAATGTTCAATTGGTCATCTAGCAAAACCAGAGTTAATGAATTTGACTACAAACTAAGTAAAGTACCATTCCTGATAGAATGACCTATTTAAGTCCATGACCTTCCCCAAAATTTTGTTTAAGATAGGCATATCCGTCTTAAACAATAAAACGTAAAAAAGAGGTGGATGAGATAACAAGCATGAGTCTACTGGATAACAAACTCTTATCCCATCCACCTATATGTGATGGTGTTTGACACATTTTACACTAAGATTGATAGGCTGTCTTAAGGAAGACTTATTGATAGTTTTTTATTCTAGATTATTTAGAGCTCTTTGGTTTTTGTTCATGTTGTACCGAGTAATTCAATATGAATTTAGTGTTGGAAAATAAATTTTTAGATTTCAAAGTTAAATTTTATAATCAATATTAAAGAGATTACTTGCTTAACGTGATATTCGACCTCACTTGCCTTATACTAGCCAATCATTTAATACCGTCTTAGTCGTAATCCTTTGTTTACATTTGATTAGTAATATAAAAGTAAGCAAATTATTGGGATGGATGAAATATTTGGGTAGTAGAGTGAGTTATGGGCTTATGGCAAAATGCTAAATGAATTTCTAGTAGTACAAGCCATACCCATAGAGTCTATAGAACAACTTTTATTCAAGTAAGGTCGTATTTTAAACAACATAATTGAATCGTGTCGTAATTAATTATGAACCAAAATTAAATACAAATCTCTCATCTAAAAACCACAAGGTAACGCAAATTAGGACAAAAGATTCGCTTGCTTTTGAAGTTTCGATCTCACACCTAGAACTGGCAAGTCTGACCCGATCTGAGTGACCCGACCCGAATTCGAGCAAACCGATCCGAAATTTTACGAACCAAAATCAGGCCGACCCGATAATCAATGACCCGAACCCGAACCAGGCTGACCCGATTAAATTGATGGCTTGATAACTGTTAAGCTTAATATTGAACAAAATAAAAGTGATTTAGTACTCTATGTTGCAGTGAGTGTCCTCAACAATAGTGCGATCACTTAATTAAATCTCAATAATAATAATACAAAGGGATGATTAACATTATAGTCAACTGGTCCACATTAATCGGTAATGATTGGCTTACTAGAGTTTGACATTACTGTCGTGTGACGCTGGTGATCAGTCATCAGTTGATCCCTTGAGGTCACACCGAAAGGACGATTCCCTAATCAAGAAGTTAATTAATTGTATATTGATACAGATGAATTAATCACTTAAACAGAACAAGTTTACCAGTGAGAAATATATCTTATTATAATATGATTAAATAAGATTCAATAAATATAATTGTTATATTAGAATGCTTAATGTTTATGAAACATTTGAGATAAGCATGATCGGTTGATAATAATCACAATTAGTTGTGGATCATATCAACCAAATATGAGATGACCCATTATATATATATATGTGATCATAAATTATTACTTAAAATGTTAAGTTTAATTTATTTGATATGAAATTGTATTTAAACTAGTTAAATACATAATTATATTATAAGATAACATGTCACATGTGTGACAATTGACAAAATCGCAAAATAAAATGGACACCCATATTAACATGGGTGCACCGTTTTTGGTAGGGCATGGGTGGAGTTTATGTTTTGATTAATTGTTCTAATTAAGGCATAAACATAATGATTACTACCCTATATACCTATAGCCACCCTATCTACCACCTTGTTAAGACAAAAAAAGTCAAGCATGCCCTCCCTTCCCAAGGGGGGTGCCGGCTTTAGTGGGTAGATAAGGGGATGTTTTCCTCTTGTTTACTCACTTGTTAATCTCATAAAAAAACTAATTCTACATCTCACTAAAAATTACTAAACACTTAGAAACTTTAGAAGTTTCATAGAACTTGTGATTAGAACTTGAACTTGAGTTTCTAAAGTAAAAGCTTCAAGTGTCTAGTACACGATTTAAGGGGATCTTGTTTGTTGTTCTATTATAACAATATTCAAGAGATTAAGGGTAAGTCTAGGTGCAACTTATAGGATGGTTCCTACTCTTGGACCTTTTGGAACTTCTTCCTAATCATCTAGCTCAAGAACAAGTACAAGAAGGTGTCTTGTACTTGTGCCCATACTCAAATTATAATCAATGTGAGGAACAATTTCTTTCTCTATTTTAGATTTAATTTGTTTGCATGTAACTAGATCTTGTAACTAATTAAAGAGTTAATTAGTATTACTTAAGAAATGTCTTAAGTGTAGGTATATGAACCTAACACTTTTTTAATACGTTTAACTTATAATAATGAAGTAACTAAACCAAATAATCGTTAAAAACTAAATTTAATGATCAAAACTTGAAGTAATGTGATAAAGTAAACCCGACCTAATGCCCGACCCAAACTCGACCCGACCCGACATATCATTTGATCCAAAATGACGGACCCGACAACGACTCGAACGGAGCCTAACTCGATCCATAAAGACAGGTTGATCCGATCTGACTCGACCAGACTTAGCCTGATCCAAACCCGACTCGACTGACCAAATTACCACCTCCGGGCATTTTAAATTTCTAAACCTCCCAAAAAATTTGTGAAAACAGGTAAAAAGCTTAATAGACGTAATTGAGCCCGTGAACTTAATTACCCAAATCCCGAACCATAATCGGATCAATACAATAACACAACTGGAAAAAGATGAACATGATTGTGACTTATGTTTCACTTCTGTAAAGCATCACGTTACATTCAAGGTCCCTCTTTTTTGTATCCCTTGTTCTTCTTTTATTATAATTCAAGGTTCCAATTAAATTCGCATTATTATTACTTAGCTTTATTCTTTTGTTTGTTTTTGTCCATTTTCTTACCTGGGTTTTGTACATACTTGCTATTTTTTGTGGTTTATGATCTATTGAAACCAGTATTGAAGTGGGTTTTAATTTTATTGTATTGGGTTTTGTTTAATTTTTGGAGATTTTATGCATTTTTTGAGGATTCTTAATGTACCCTTCATTGATTTGATGGTGTTAATTTGTAATGTTTGTTGTTAAATTACAAATTTGGTATATTTTTGAGGTGAAAAAGGTTAATTATGGGATTGTGGGGTTGTAAAGTTTGTAACTTTACCATGTTTCCTTTGAATTCTTTGGCTTGCAAATGCTTAGCTTTGGTTATGGTTGTTATGGTGTATAAAGCTATTGTGTTCTCCAACATTTCTTGGAGTAATGTGAATGTGAATGGAAAGGATGGAGTAATTGGATTAGAAAATATGTCGGATTATGTCGTTCGTGGTGATAAGTTTGTGGAGGTTCCACAGATTGTTTGGGGGTTAAACAATCAGAAGATAGCGTTTGCGAGAGCGTGCTTGACTGCTAGAATGCTTAATCGAACTCTTTTGATGCCGAGTTTGAGTGCATCTTTGTTTTACAAGGAGATTGATCAGTTAGAGCCTATTTCGTTTGATAAGGTGTTTCAGTTGGAAAAGTTTAATTTGATGTGCAATGGTTTTGTTCGAGTGGGTAGATATTCCGAAGTTTTGAATGTGTCTGATGTCGTGGAGTTGCCTAAGGGGATTGGAAGGAAGTGGACTCCAGAGAGAGATATTGGACAGTTAAGGGATTTTGGAAATGACCCTTATGATAAGTATGAAGTTATTCGAATTTCAGGAAAAAACCCGTTTTTGTGGCATGATCATTGGTCTGTTGAGGACTATGCTAAGGTATTTGAGTGCTTGGTTTTGGTAGATGAATTTGCAAAAGAAGCCGATCGAGTTATTTCTAAAATCAGAGAGGCGGTGCCAAGGAAGACAGGTTCATTGGAACCTGCTCCTTATATGGCTGTCCATATGAGAATCGAGAAAGATTGGATGATTCATTGTAAGAAACGAGAGCAGCGATCCAAAATTAATGAAATTTGTAGTAGCAAAGAAGAGATTATTCAAAGAGTAGGTAACATTAAGGGGCTAAATAAACCTTTAGCTGTTTACTTAGCTGTCGCCGATAGTTTACTGGAAGACGAGACTATCTTAAGCGGCTGGGATGATGGTTTGCTTCCTTTTGAGAAAAATAGATTGGGTGTTAAAGACATATATGACAAGTATCCGTATCTCATTAAGTCTGCTATTGACTATGAAGTGTGCTTAAGAGCGGATGTCTTCGTTGGTAACAGCTTTTCTACATTTTCTAATTTAATAGTACTTGAGAGGACACAAAAGATGATCCACTTGGGTGTTTCAAGTACATGCAGTTCTGCCTTAAGCTGGCCTTCATATGCGTACAATATTAAGGGGGATTTCGATGGTCCGAAAAGGTGGATGACAAACATGTCAGATGTTAGCCTCCAGACCATTAGCTACGGTTCCAACCACGTCTCTTGTTGACTAGTTCGCCTATCTATGGCATTAGTCATGTTTCAGTGTAAAAGTTGATTCTTTGCCATATATCGGCTCTGCTGCATGCTTGAAGAAGCAGGATTTGCATTTCTTTGATATCTTTGCATAGAAGAATCCGGCTATGAACCTCATGGCATCCAATTGGGACGAGCCTACCGAATCAAGGTATATCAGCTTCAGTGAATATCAGAGTCTATTTTTGGTACTATATACATTCTTTTGTTGATATGCATACCATTTTATGTTTCAATATAGTACTCGTAAGATCTTTATAGAATTAGGATGAAATATCACTCCAAAGAAAGAGAAATCAACTTTGTAAGTGTTGTAAACTATTTATGCTGGTCTTTATAATGAATTCAGATTCAGGAAACTTGGGTTACGTTGATTTATTTTTAATGTTCTCTACTCATTTTTTACATTGGGAGATCTTAGTGAGAGTTTTGTTCCCTTTAGCTATGGGATAATGTGTTCGTTCTATTTGGTTCCCGTTCCATGAAGATTATTGGATATTAAGAAGCATGGTCAATTTCAATTGTAGTAGTAGGCCTTGTGCTTTGTTTTCTGTTTAGGATAGGTGTATGTGTTTCATGGATCAGATATATGGCTCGAATTGTAAGTGAAAGATGAGATCGAGTATTACTGCAATTACGCTTGTGAGGAAGCCTCTCTCTAATCTATTTGTCGGGTTAGACCTGATTTCTTGGCTCAGAAATTGATTCCTAAATGCAAAAAGTATCGGTCCTAATAGCCTGCTTCATTATCCTCGATTGCAATGAATATGGAGTAGTCGGATACCATCGTCTAAATTCATTGGTGGTAGTCTATCTACTATCTAGGACTTTTTATGGACTAACTTTATTTATATGGTTATTTCTAGTAAAAGACAACACATATGAGTGTTATGAGACAGTCTCACATGTGAGGCCACCCCATTAACCATATAGAAGTAGAAGTAATAAAATAAGCAATACATGAGTATTTGATTATCTGGGTTTAGATTTGTGAGGTACTTCTATAGTTTCTCAGCTTTCTCTATTTCATTTCATTTTTGTTGGTGCATATTATTACATGAGCATTTGCACACTTTATAATATATATGTCGAGCAAGTCAGTAATCAATTTGATGAAAATTCAAATTTCATGCTTTTCTCTCTTGTTTTCATATTATTTAGTGGGTTTCAAACATGACTGTTGCTGAATGTTTGTGGTGCAATTTGAATATGCAATATGTCATTCGGAGATTTTTTGGCATATTTCTTGTAGGCCTTTCTATGTTTATCTTGGAACCAGACAGTAAAATTGCTCCAACATGTTTCGGAATCAGACAGTAGCTAAGATTCACATTCTTGTAGAGCGTGTTTGGATAGGAAAATGGGAGGGTCGGAGGGAAAGGGAGGGGAGGGGAGGAGGGAAAAGGAAGGAAGGGGGAGATTTTTTCGTCCAAATCTCTTCTTTTTTCGGAAAGGTTTTAATTTGCCTTGGAAGAGTGAAATGAAGGAATACATTTTCTATTACCTCCACGCCCCTCCAACGCCAATTTTGTAACCAAACAAAGGAAATCATCTCCCTCTATTTCCCTCCCCTTCCTTTTCCCCCCAAAACCTCATATCCAAACGCACCCTTAATGTGTAGTGGCCTTATTGCCATGCTTCACATGTTCCGTGTTGCAGTATGATTCTAAAGCTCTACTTGGATATTTATGGATATGCTTATTCGCTTTTTTGACGAGCTGCAGCATGCCAGTATTAGAAGTTGTGTATAGATTTTGAGAAAATACCTCCTACAATATTTGAGAAACTTATACTGGCAAATGGCCTATTGTGTACTTGTCTGTACTCTTAATCCCAAATGAGACAAGGAAGTAAGAAGGTCCGATCTGCTTCCGTTGAGAGGAGCCTGAAGAATGTTGGGCTAGTTCAGGTTCGATATTTTTTTTCTCCTTTCAGTTACGAAAACATTGGTCTTGTTCTTCAATCTTTGTGTGTTTTTTCATGTTATTCTATTCTATATGCTTCTTTACATGGGGGGTGGGAGTGTGGGACAATATATGCTGAATTGCTGAGACCAAATTTTGTTTTCAGATCTGTGGTAACTTGTCGTCATGGTATTAATTATTGATTTGAGATTTTTCCCATTTAGTCATGGTATTAAATCCCAAATTGAGAATTTTCTCGAAGTCGGTTGATTTTGGTCGTGCTACAAATGCAGCGGATACCTTCTCAAACTACGATCAATGGTGACTTTCAAGACCTTGATTACTCGGTTGCGACCGATTTTTAATGTCATGCATGTAGCTCAAGTAACGGTAAATTGCAAAAGACCGAAGCATAATAATAATATTAAAGATTGTGCTGCCACTCTTTCATAATTAGTCTTGTAGGATTGTCAGATACGACTTAGATCATTATGCATCAACTTTATTTCTCCGATAGGAAAATGAATAATTCAAGACTCCTTCCGCTATGAAATTTTTGAATTGTTTGGGAAAAACTCTCAAGTACTCCTGGATTCATCGAGTCCAAAATATGGCTGTAGTCAGTTTGTCATTAAGTTTGTAGGATGTATGATTTTGTTTTGATTTCTTGTACCGCTTTACAGGCCTTTGCCTTCTCTACTGTTCGAAAGCAGTTTATGGCCGTCTCTGGTAATGAAAACTCTATAAGTTTGGTGTGTATACTGGCTTTACAGGATTTATGATTTTGTGTAGAGTTGTAGACTCGGCCAATTGCGCACCAGACCTTACATGGTTTTTTTCTGTCCATGGACAAACTAGGGTTCTAGCGTGATTAGTTTGGCCGTCTGGTTACTAAAGTCAATTCTGTAATATTTCGAAAATGTCTATGACCGCTTCTTTTGCGAGGTGCAGCCAAATGGAATTGTCTCGTACTCATTCATGAACAACTCAACTCCTTTGTACTTTTGGACGTCGTAAAAGGCTTATTTCTGTACTCTGGACTCACTGTCAAATGCCAACTAAGAGTGAGCAAAAATGGGCCAAATGAACTTGATCTCAATTTGGTTCTTGCACCTTGATCTTAGTCATTGTGATGTATGTGGGGATGTCGTTTCTGAATGTGGTAACACGGTGTCGTACTCGGTCCCAATTTTGTGTCTCATGTTATACCCCCCATTATCTTCTCCTTACCGGCGTCTTTATTCTTCAATTACTTCGTAATTTGTTGCAATATAAAGACGGTGGGACACAAAAGTAAAATAAATGATCTCAACTCGTGTCACTCGCCTTGATTTATTAATTATGATGAGGCACTCAAAAACCAAGACTATGAGACAAAAGCTGCTAGGAGCTGCTAGAAGAATATGGTGCTGGTTTGCCAGCGAACACAAATTATGGAGGGAGTGAGAATTATGTATGAACTATCCCAACCACCACCTTGTCTTCGGACTTGTCATATTATTATTTAAAAATTACTTTCTCGGTTCCAGTAAATAATTTATGTTTGTTGGTTAATTTGGGAAAAATAATGCTTGTACGCGTGTAACCAATCAACTAAGACCTATAAACACCTCATATATATATCAATACATGGGAAAATTGCTTAAGGTAATTTTTCATTAGTACTTTAACGAAGTATTAGACAATCATAACAATGATTAAGTTTGTTAAACTCGATAAGAAATACGGACTACTACCTAATTTCTTTGACATTTATACAAGCGAGATTAGTAATTATGCAGTATTAAAAACCGTTGTGGAGAAGAACGGTAGCATTTCTCTCTCGGTAACTCTCATTGAGGATGGACCAATTCCGTCTTCAGTTGAAAACGGACCAAATGTGGCCGGTTTAATGACAAAGGTGTTAGTAACATTTTCAAAGGGGTTGTTTATCACATGGTTACATCTGTCGTTATACTGACCACATTTTGCCGTCTTCAGCTGTACACAGAATTGATCCATCTACCATGAGAATGTGTGTTTCTCTATTCTCTAAACTAGATAATGCAAAGCACAATAGTACTTCATATTTACTCATTTTCCTTCCCAACAAAGCTTTGCTTAAACGGTGTTGACATGTTACATATATATTCTTCTTCTGTCTAAAACAATCACACCAAAAAATCACCCTTTAAAAACACTAATTATACTTGTTAATTAATCAGTACTACTTCTTAAACACTAGATCTTCATCCTAACATCCATGGCAACCTACAATTACACAAAAAAATTGATCTTTTTCTCACTAATCTCAGTAATTTGCATAATCTCAAGTGCCCATTTACAATCTACAGAAGATGGATTCATTTCTGTAACAATTTCTGAAAAGGGTCTTGATTTTGTTAAAGATTTCTTAATTGATAAAGCTGTATCTTCAATTACACCACTTGAACTTCCTGATATTGAAAAAACTGTGAAAATTTTATTAGTTGGTAAAGTTAAAGTTGTTCTTTCTAATATTGTAATTTATCATATTGATGTTTCTTCATCAAGTGTTGAGCTTGATGATGATGGAGTTACTATTAATGTTTCTAAAGCTACTGCTAATTTGAGTATGGATTGGATGTATACTTATAAGAATTGGTTGGTTGAAGTTTCTGATAATGGAAAGGCTTTTGTTCAGGTAGTCCTTTTGTTCATTTCATTTTCATACGTTTGTTTAATTACAAATTCTCATTTAAGACGGACAGTGTCCGTCTTGAGATTAGGACGTGTCAAATATATACCAAATCAACCCACTTGTTGCTGTAGAAAATACGAAAAGTTTTGTCTTTATTACATGTAGTAGTTTTTGACCTGTCTTAAGCGTGACTTACTGATTCATGTGTTTGGTAGTTCAGTAAAGATTAGAGCTGTTGTATGGAAATTATGAATGATAGATTCTTTTGGCATAGAAGTTGGGGAAAGTGGACAGATACAGTAATGATTTGTAGGCAATAGGTCTTGCTTAAGACCGTCTTTAAAGTTAAGACGTCTCACAACCCTCCTTTTATTTTTGTCTAATTTAAATGATTGTGAGTGTTGTATTAACTTAAGACTTAGGACGGTCTTAACCATGAATTTGTGTTTTTGAGGTGTATGAGGAACCTGTCTTCATGTAAGTAGATCTTTGAGGGAGTACTAGTGATGGAACAGTCTATGTAGGCGGCAATAGTCGATAGAGCTGTTAGTGGATAAAGGTTTGATTTTTATACTGATTTTTGAGTAAGGGTGTCGTAGCAGCTAAAGCTAGCTCACCAAGTGAAATGTAAGTATAGTTTTAAGTCAGTTTTTGGAAGTGTTGTGGAAACCTTGTTAGATGACTTTAGAAAAAAAAAAAAAAAAAAGGGGGTGCAAAGGTTTGTTGATACATTCATTCACTAAAGGCTTGCTTGGGATGACGGTATTTGTTACGAGAGTAATAGAATTTGAAACAAAAATAAGAGTGTGCTGTCCTCCTGAATGCCACTGGTTGTGAGGAAGTGAGACAAATTTGGGAATTTCGGTTCACCAAATCGTTCTTGAAATTTGAAATTTGAAATTTAAGAATTTTGGTTCACCAATCTGTCCAACATACCTGGTCAACTTGAAAACATACTTCTTCTTTATTTAGGTTCACCAAGTCGTTTTTGAAATTTGGCAATTTTTATAGATGTATAAATCATCTGTCATGTAGTAATGAATAGTCTGATGTGTGTGCTCCTTGTGAGAAGGTAGAAGATTTGGAAGTAGAGTTGACAACGAGTTTGAAGAATAATGAAGGAAGTCTCAAGCTGTCGGTGCTAGAGAGTAAATGCGATGTAGATGACATCGACATAAAAGTAGAAGGTGGAGCTTCATGGCTTTATCAGGGGTATGATTTCGTGGTTTGATTGGTTCGGTAAATATTGAGCTTCTTCTTTTACATTACATAGATGATATGCTATTTCTACTATGTTTAAGAAGCTATTAGTCTTCTTATCAACTAGTCTCTCGAGAGACGGTTTTATTTATATAATGTGAGACCGGCCTATTTATTAAAACTCCAACCCATACATGTAGTTAAGAATTAACTACCTCATATGTAAATTTGTACTCCTTTATGACAATTAGGCAACTAGCAGCCTCTGGACGCTTTGTAACGGATGCTTGATTGGCAGGGTGGTGGATGCTTTTAGTGATCATATTGAAGATGCTGTAGAAAATGCTATTTTAGGGAAACTCAATGAAGGGGTCTCAAAGATTGGTTCGTTGTTGGCGACACTTCCTACGGAAATAAAAGTGGATGATACCTCTGAACTTAATGTCACTTTTATTGGTGATCCGATTTTAGATGATGCTTCCATTGGTTTTGTGATTAATGGGTTATTTATACCAACCCATGGAGCTCTCACCTCTCCACATCTACACCAAATATCGCAAGCTTCTGATCCATGCTACGACCCTCCTAAGATGATAGCAATGTCATTGCATGAGGATGTATTTAACTCCGCATCAGCTGTGTACTTCAATGTAAGTTTTCAGCTACTATATTGCTCGAGTAGACTCGATTACAAGTATCCTACACAGGACTTCTGTATTTTTCTAAACAAAAAATAAAAGTTTTTTTCCTAAAATGAAGTGTCAGATGTCCGTCCGTAGTCCGTACCCATGTTTTAGTATCGAATATGGTTTCTTGGATAAAAGTAAAGGGTTTGAGCTCCATAAAATTCACCTATCATCATGGACTCAATATTTCTGTCTTTAGCAAGATATGTTCATATCAATCTCATTAACTTTGATTGGCTAAACAAATGGAAAAAAAATAAGAAATGTTAACGAGTGATGATATAATTATGATGGAATAAAGAAAAATGACTATAAAATGGTTACGCTTCTTTCTACTTTATTATTTAGTAACAATCATTTGCCAGTGGCGGGAACCTTGTGGCACAAAGGCACTAAGGTATTCAGTTATTCACCACCCAAAGTACATTAAGCTTCAGGATAGTGCAGCTAAATAAATAGCTACAAGTTTTGTATGAGACGATCTCACCATGTGGGGCCAACCCACGTTCTTATGATATCCTCATTTAGTATAGGATTACTGGGATGGTCTCACGAGTAATACCGCCTCACATAAGTTTTTTTAAATAAACACTGCATAAACAGAGATTTTATCTTCTAGACTTTTGACATTACTGTTTTGAGCTAACACTATCAGTGTAGGCAGCTAACAGTTCCGAAACAAATTTCTCAACTACATTGCCATACAGAGTGGGAAAATGTGAAAGTTAATCAGTTCCTTATGTAGTTAGGCAGGATTAATGAAGTGGAGAGTTGACAAAATACCAGATCAGTCTCTTTTGAATACTACCAAGTGGGTAGAAGTGGCTCCTCAACTCTACAAGCTGTATCCTAATGACAAAATGCTCTTGGACTTCTTGTGTTCCTCTCCTCCAAGTGTACGCGTATCTGATGGTAAAGTGGAAGCGACTGTCTCTGGAGATGTAACCATTAATGTTCTGAACGATGGGAAAGTTATACCAGTAGCGTGTGTTTCCTTGGTAAGTTCACGTGATTCACATGGTTCCTCCGATAATTTTTTAAATTTCTGCTCACTCTAATGAGTACATAAAGTTATCCTATTCTTGTTTACTGCTAGCCACATTTTTATTTTTTTATCTTTTAAGTTGGATTAAAATAGCTTTTAGCGGCCGTGGCAAGTGAGCGTTCGACAAATACTTCTTTATTGGAACACAAGTTTATTTTTCCCTACATATTTTTCTTTTACATTAGTTGGTCTGATTTTATCTCCGTCATACTGTCTCTATTTTGACTCCGTTGTTATAGTATTTGAATGTATTTTCTCTCAAGTTGCTCGCAGCTCCCCTTCAACAGGACACCTTAACTTTCATTTCTAAAAATGCGTTGGCGAGTTGACGACAAACCAATGTCTTACAATCTCATATTGTTACTTATACCCATCAGAAAGATGAAATGCATCATTTCTTAAGTATCCTCGAGTGATTGAATCGAATTATTGAATATAGGGATTGGTTGCATGGTTTGATATTCCCTATTTATTGTCTTATTTCAATATGTGGCCTGAAAATTTGACGATTTCAAACCATTTCAAAGAATGATTCATGTTAGCCAATTCGGGATCATTTTGGGATTGTTGTTGATGTAAGCTAACTGTTTTGATGCGCGTCCTATTGTCTGGTAAACTTCACTTTAGTTTGAGTATCTCCTCAATTTGTTTACCAAGAATATATGATGTATTTTGTGATCGCCTTGTATCCGTGATTTCTTCCATTTGATATTAGAGCAAAGTCCTCATGAATCACATGATTCACATCTAAAAAGCTAGGTGCTGTTTATTGATGCAGGCGTTTAGTGCTTCAGGATTTGCTACAATCTCAGGGAATAACCTTACTGGTGGAATCGATCTGAATGAATTTAGCTTATCAGCTAAGTGGAGTAAAATTGGTAACCTGCAAATTGACGTAATCGAGGTATGTGTTCATTCCAATAGCATTTGTGTAAAAGGCAGAATTGCAGAATCTTGAGTCTATTTGACATTCTTATTTCTCTTATTTTCCCCGTTTTCGAAGTGGGGGAAGTAGATGGGTACTGAAATAGTATTTCTCATTTGGTTATTGTTACGGATGTTAACTCATTCCTTTTCGTTATTCTCATCCCAAACACGGAGCAATAGTCTGATGCATCACTGCTGGACTGCTTGGTTGACAATATTTTGTCAAACCTTAAGATGTGTTCTCGCTGTACCTATAATCATGTTGTTTACAGGTTGAGTCATTTGAGATCATGTAGTTACTAATTGAGTCATACGGGTCTGTATCAAGTCAATTAGGGTTTTGTGAGATCTATTCATACCATAAGTCAGTGATTCTCTGTTATTTATAATATCATTCATTAAAATTTGCATACATGCTTTTGCTGCAGCCGATGATTTCAGAAGTCCTTAAAGATGGCTTGTTGCCACAACTGAACCTGCGCCTGATGAAAGGATTCCCATTGCCGCTGATCCATGGCTTTAAGCTTCGGGATGCCAAGGTCGTTTACGCTGACTCGGCCATCACTGTCTGTAGCGACGTTGTCTTTGTTGAGGATCTTCAGTTCTCAACAAAGTACAGTTTTAAAAATATCTTCAATTTCGGCCTTGTCATGTAAATTTTAAAGTTCCCCCGTCTTCGATGTTGCTACATGTACCATAGAAATCCGTATATTCATGTAAGTTTGCCTTTCTTCTGGCTAGCTGTGAAGTGAACAGCGAAACAATAACAAATAACAGGACTTTGTTCTTTTTGTTGCCTTCTCTCTGTATCTGTGATCTTTATCATACTAATATGTTTCGTCACCAGGCATGGTCGTGGATTAGGTTATCGTGTTTTGATCTAGATCCTTTGGCTACAAATGCGGCTGGAATATTGCTCCGGGAAAAAAATTGCCGGTATTTAAATAAAAAGTTGGGTGATAATAATAATATTGGTTACAGTCAACAGTTTATTGATTGAATATTTTGTACTCGTACAGTCGTACCTACTGTTTTCTCTTGTGGACCCTTTTTGACAACTTTCGTAACCTATAACTAGGCGAAATAGTGATTAAGGATGTACTCGTAGCACATATCGGTATGGGTAGTGAGGCGGGAGTGGATTTTGCTTCATCAAAATTCATATTAGTCCTTCTGCCAAGTGCCAACCATTAAAACAATTATTTTATAGGTTATTTGCTAGCTATTTAGCTGTGAAAGTTTGAATTACTTGTATTACACTTTCCTACTAGTTGTGTTATGCATTGTTTGCATGGCCATCGCATTCTCGAACATCGCATGCATCAGCTACTTCCCCTCGGATTCCTAGGGTGTTAATGAGATTGACGTAAGACCAAGGCTTCAGAGCTCAGATTTAGGGACGGCATCGGTTTACAATTGTTGATTTAACATACACGAAGAGTAGAGGAAATAGCGGAACATGGATTAGTAAGGTACTTAATACTCCGTACAATATAACACAGAAAGTTGTCACTTCTCAGTGTATACTCCGTTCCTTCCCATTAAATCTAACAGTTCTCAGTTTCCATCCTTCAATACCAAACTAAAGCTATTCTACAATAACAAACAACCTACAAATTTGTCTTCCAGTTTCGACTATCACGGAGAAGCAGGGTTGGTGGTATCTGAGGTAGAGATATGTGAGACATCATCGTCTTTTGATACGGAAACATAGTTGACAGGAGCCGATGGCCTAGGCTCTGATTTCCGACCCTCTTTCATAGACCGACTCCCGTTTTGGGTGTTTAGAGACAGACGTCGATTGGGAGGAGTCCCATTGGAGCCTCCGTTTGAACGGGGTCCAACTTTTTTTGCAGCACTGCCGGGTCTCGCTGGACTTGGTCTTGAACCGAAAGCACCTTCCTGGTCACCGCTCATCTGGTCTTGGTACTTCTTATGGTCCTGCAGGTTCCGGAAAGGTGACATTATAGCAAGCATTGAGGCCACATTTTAACGATGACGATGATATAGTCGCAGTTTAGAACAGTCAGCTGTCAAATAACGAGTTAGGAAGGCATACGGCTAGGCTGTTCAACTTACCCTCATTCTATGCTTTTCTTCCTCTCTTTCATTCCTGAGCATGGCATATTCATCCAACATTGCAAGCAAGGGAACTCCATCATAAGTGAATGTTACGCCTCGTTCCTCCTCCCATGCACGAGTTTTGGCAACTAAAGTCTCAACCATAGCTGCATGGAGACAAATGACAGTCATTCAATTAACTGTATGACCGATAAAACCAAGTTTAGGAGTAACCACTTGCAGCTCGGCAAATGTAGTATGCCCTTCGTTCTGGTCAATAAGACTGGCTCTCTTGCAGAAAAAGACAAATGGGACATATCGACCCAAACTGAAGGAGTAAAACTAATTCATCACATATCATACAAACCTGGGATTTTGTTCACCATAATTCTGGCCTTCTCTGCCCTCTTAAGATTTAGGTGAGCTCCCCTGCTAGCATTGTATCGGTTATCATCCTGTATTAGGAAAAAAGACAGAAAATTAACACAAATGAGTCTACAATTTTATGTTGGCTAAATTTTTCACGACTCATTAACACAGGAAAGAATTTATTCGATAGCCAATGCAAATGCACAGCTAGACGGTGTTATAACAGCCAGTGCACGGATATGTAGGGTGAAGATTGCTAGTTGTGACTGTTATGAGACACGAGGTCTACGGTACTAGATAGGAGCAGCGAGTAAAAAATATACAGATAAACTAACATGTTTCACAAGTTGGCTTGCACAAGATATCAAAAATTGAAGAAAAGGTAGAACTGAAGTTTAGTGCCAGCACGAGAGAAAAGTTGATATAAATATGAGTTTTTTCCGTAGCACACAAATATCACGGAAGTAGTGACAATACCCGCATATAGTCTTCAAGCCAACTCTCTTCTTCACAAGCTGACATCCACTTCTCAACCCTGTCAAGTATATTTTTTCGGCTTAAAGCCTCTTCTTTTGCCTTCAAGATCCGGCTATCCATATCAGCAATCAAATCTGAAGGTTCTACATTTCCGGAATCAATGATTTCCAGTATCTTCTCCCGTTCTGTCTCTGTATCGATTTCTATATGTGCGTGAGCATATATCTCTTCAAGTTCACCCTGTTTCTTAAAGGCAATCTCCTTCATCCGACTAAACTTGAGGTGATCAAGCCTCTCAACTTCCACCTCAGCCTTAACATTAAAGGTTCAAGAATGATAGGTCAGCATCACGTAATAATTTACTTCATGAAATCAAAAAAGGTGGAGTGAACGGTAGGTACCTGCTCAATCAAGTCCAAAGCAAGAGCCCCCGGAACCGTCACCTCATCCACGGAGGCTGATATGTTACATGTAACATGGTCAAACAGTTGTCTCTCATCTTCAGGAGCATCCATCAGATTCCAAAGGTCGATCAACTGTCCAGCTAACTCTTGCAGCTGTAACACAAGAATAACCCTTTATACTTGAAAAGAAATAAATATGCATCAACAAAGGTGCATCACTGAGAAAGATTGATTTCGGGTATTCCTATATCTGTAGAGGAGACAGATATTTATATTAAAATATAAGAGAACATACAGAACCCATTAGGGTTACTAATTTACACTATTAAACCCCCTCAAACTGGAACGTAAAAACTCGAAACGCTCACCACTAAGACCCTTGAAATCACTCGTGAGTATTTGATCAAAAGAGTAACTCATGAAAAAAAATTGGAGTAATAAATGAGTAATACTTACATGGACTAATGAGTTAACGAGTAATATTTCAATGGATTTTCTCAAATTATATTAACTTGAGACGGTCTTTAAGGAGGCTGGTTGTGGTAAGAAATGAAAGTAACAAAGAACATAATATCCTAAATTATTGTATTATCATTGAAGCGTTAAATGTTATACCTTCTGAAGCCTCTCCTTTTTGTCTTCTTCAAGAGCAATAACAGTCTCGGCGAGCTTAGACAAAGTTTCATTGCTAATGCTTTTTGACTGCACACCATTGGAGTCGTTCAAGCTTGGATGAACTTCGGTCACGGTGCTGTAGAAGTCCATACCAAGCACAGAGCAAAGATCATGCACCGTACTCACAAATTCCAGAACATTATGTAACCTTTCACTCTGTCAGATAGAGTAAATTTCAAGGGTAAAATTTTCATGAGCGATAACATGAAGTCATGAACAACAATTGAATCACCGCTGTAATGGGATTATACCTTTTCTTTCTGAAGTTCTTGAAGTTGAGCATGATATTCCTCCAACTTCTTTAAAGAAAGATCGGATTCATCGACCACAGGCGGCTGCTCATTCAAATTCAACTTCCCAGCAATTTCTCCACAGATTTTCTGAATTTGAGCCTGTACATCGGAAAATTCTCTCAGTCTCTCTTCCTTCTGTTTGCACAACTTTTCCAATGTGGGTGCTATAGCTGCAAGCTGTTCTTTAATTGTTCCAGAAGTCTTCTCAGGCTGCAAATAGAAGCGATATATATGGCTGCTTAGAATATTGTCAAAAATATATGTGAAATTTACTCAACTTTGCCATCTTTAGAGACTACTTTTGTGGTCAAATGATATAAACTTTGACTGACTTCTAGTAGTAAAATGATAATATAAAAATAGTTGTTTTGATGAATCAGACCCGAAAAAGTTGAAATTTTATCTCTACTTGTTCAGTGAAGATGATGGTCAAAGTTGACATCGATTGACTAATCGACCAACAAAGTTAAACGGAATTGATATAAGTCAGAAGGGGTGGTAATAAGTTACAGTATGGGCACACAAACCTTTCCAAAAACAGTTTTTTCCCCAAGAGCAGAAAGAACAGCAGATAGTTCAACATTGGCATCGGCCAATGTCTGAAGGAGTTGAGCTCTGGATTTCACAGCCAGGTCGACCTTTCTTTTGTAAACATCCAAACATTCTTGATCGATTTGGAGAAGCATCTTGTCTCTATCCTCGTCACTTTCACCCACTTCATCCCATATTTGCTACGTACAATCCAACAAAACCAATCAGAAAAAAAATTCCGGCTTCCATAACATAACTTTTAAAAAGTTCGGAATCAAATTTACTTAAAAGCTACCTGTAGCTTCTGCATCAAATTCCCGCAAGTACTTTCACCTAGAAGAGGATTTTCAACATCGGTAACCGCCATCGGCAATGAAGTCTATTCAAGACCTAAATTAGGACAAATGTTAATAACTTCCCACTTGCCAGAAACCCACTCACAGAAGACTCAATCCCGTCATAATCAGCCATCAATTATATACAAGCAAAGCCTCGCTGTCGCCCGGAGCAATAGTCAATTGCAATGATCAATGGTAGGGGCATGAAATAAATAGTTGGACAAATAATACACAATCGATAATTACAGTACTTCAATAGAACCAAGCAAGTATACAACAAATACCAAGGTGAAGTGTTTGATAGACCCACACAAGTATGCATCATAAACAATTAGGAGAAATGTAAGAGATAAGATAAAGTTCAACTTTTGATATTGCAATATAATGGATAGGTCATTAACTCATTACAGTGCTAAATTAGGTGTAGCACATCAAGTCCTTTAAGGCCCTAATTGTAGATCTTTAGGCATCATTCACTAATCACTTTGCATAAACATCAACATCATGCACACTACTTGAAGATAATTATTATTATATCTACCATAGTACTACATAATAATAATACAATAAGTCTCTCACTTGGGTAGATAAGACAAGCCTAGGGAATCACAAATGACTCGTCTTTTCCTACACATGTGGGTAATATTTGACCCGCCACAAGCTTGTGACGGATATGCCCGTCACAAATGAGATTTTGTGATAATAATAAAAAAAATTACAGAACTACTAATCAACTTTGAAAGACTAATCATGCTACCATTATAGCACTAATTAATTCAAATTAAGGATCTTACTCAAATTTGATTATCCACATGAACATATAGACCAGATCAAGATCTTTAATTATTCCAGCAAAAATAATCACAAAAAAGGGTACTTAAACTTAATAATTTAATATAATGAATTGTTCGTGTTTTTATTTTACTAATCAACTAAAATCCCATTAAACTCCAAATCATCCCATAAAAAAAAACACCCTAAACAAATATACTAATTACTCAATTCTAATGAAAAAAACCACCACCACCCAAAAAAAATTAAGCTTAAACCCACTTCAGTTATACACAAAATTTCATTAAACCCCAAATCAATACAAAATATAAATACCTCAAACTAACACTAATTACTTTACTTAATGAACTGAAAAAGTCAAAAAACAACAACTAACCAGAAAAATTAAGCTTAAACCCCAAATCAACTGAAAATAGAAACACCTTAAACAAACACTAATCATTCAATCAACTGAAAAAACTAGAAAAACCCACAAAAATTAAGCAATAACCCACTTCATCCAAACACATAAGACACACTAATCTCACAAAGAACAGAGATTAAACTACCAAAAATTTAAAAATCTTATTAAACCCCAAATCAAGCAAGAATAGAAACACTCAAACAAACACTAATCATTTAGTCAACTCAAAAAAACAAGAACCCACAAAATTAAGCAAAAACCCACTTCATTCAAACACATAATACACACTAATCTCACAAAAAAATACAATAGAACTCATTAAACTTTAAATCAAGCAAGAATAGAAACACTCAAACAAACACTAATCATTCAATCAACTCACAAAAACAAAAACAACCCACAAAAATTAAGCAAAAACCCACTTCAAAAAACACATAAACCACACTAATCTTACAAAAACAAAGATCAAACCACCAAAAAAACACAAACTTTATCCAAAAAAACAACAATGTAGAGAGTAAAACTGAGAAGAAGATTATACCCAAGTGATAATATGATGAAAGATTAAACCTTTTTCACACTCAGATCTGAGATGAAGTAATATTATTTGATGGGTTAGAGATAGAGAGAGAAAGAGAGTGAATAAGAGTCAAGAGAGTGAAGTAGAGTGAAGTGTGAAAGAGAGTAAGAGAAGAAGAGAGAGAAAATATAGAGAGAGAAGGAGAAGAAATGTGAAGAGAGGGTGCAGATTTAGTGATGTGGGACCCACGTTTACTGTGGAAGAAGTGAACACCTTTGTTACATCCGTCCACAAGCATATGATAAATGATGTGTGTGAAGATATTGAGTCTTTGTAAAATGTTGTCTAAATTTTGATTGCTTTCTTTGTCGGACAACTTGTTTTCTTTGTGTTGGTTTTATGGAGTTATATGCTTAATTGCTTATATGTAGGGATATGGCAATGGATCCTGGATTCGACTCGGTTTTGCGAGATCCGATTCTGATGAAGTTTTGTGGATTAGGGTCGGATCTGGTTCTTATTTTGCATGTTGTGAGGTTTCGAATTTTGATTTTGAAATTATCGAGTTGTGATGGGTAGGGACTGACATTGTGTCTCCCTTACGAGTTACGACGGGCATTTTTGTCTTAAGGTTTCAGACGGCGGAAAATAGTTGTAACTCTAACTACAACATTTTGTCCTAGGAGCGTCATACCTAACGTGACATTTCGATGAGCAGTTAAATGGACACATTTACTACAAAATGACCTCATTTGACCAGTATGAAACCTTCCGACGGGACAATTGTTTGTCTTAAATGAGAATTTCGGTCTCGGTCGGTGTCAATCATTAACCATATTCGAATATATAATATGAAGTTGATATGCAGGATAGGATTAAGATATTAAGATTCATCTATCAACTAGTTTGATATGGACATGATCCGAAATTTATACGGGTTGGGTTTGGTTGAGGTTTGTTGATAACAATTAGATGGAATAACTATGAAGGCATTTGTTCAAATGAGTCATTGTTTCATTCGATCAGTTGAGTCTATAATTCAACCAACCCGTTAAAAGTTAAATGGTAAGCAAGTGTATGTAATTTGTCCGGATTTGGGTTTGTGGAGTGATTGATATATGATTATTTTGGACCGTTTCCCCTCCTTATTTTCTTATGTTTCATCGCATTTAGTTTTGTTTGGCGTCGGTTTTATCGCATTTTGGCCCTCATCTCGTGTACTCTCATACCATTTGATTTCGTCTCAATTCACAGGAAATATGTCAAGACAAGGACGAGACGGGATGAGAACCGAGAAACCGTCACAAAACTAAACATAATGAAGAAAGAAAGAAAAGGAGAGGAAGAAGAGGAGCAGAGGGGCTCAGCCGGTCCAGGCCACCGGCAGTCGGCCAGCCGGCTGAGCACCCAAAACTCACACCAAGGAAGGAAGAAAAAAAGAGAAGGAGCAGAGGGGCTCAGCCGGTCCAGGCCACCGGCAGCCGGCTGGCCGGCTGAGCACCCCCAATACACATAACAAAACTTGAAAATTTGGAAGATCATCAGGTGGTCTCAGTCGGTCAAGGCCACCGGCAACCGGCTGGCCGGCTGAGACTTATTTCACACGAGAAAACTTCAAGTTTGAAGTCAGTGGGGCTCAGCCGGTCAAGGCCACCGGCGGCCGGTCGACCGGCTGAGACCTCCACTCCGCATTTCCACTTCCTTTCTTATTTTGAACCCTAAATCTCACCAACCTATATATACCCCTCTCCTAATTCATTTTAGACACACAACCCTAGACACATAAACCCTAGATTTTAGCCTTCAATATTCCTAATCATTACTCTAATCCTTTGATAATTAGCACTAATTACTTTAGTTTTCTACTTAGTTATATTTAGATCTAGTCTTTCCTTTAGTTGTTTTTGAACAATTGGGTTGTAATTGGAAGACAAGGGGAAACTCTTATTTGATTATTAATCCAAGTTCCATCATTTATTACAAGTTTTGCTATAATTCTTCATCTTTATTTTCATTACTAGTCTTTTAATTACTTGTTCTTGTTTATTTGCTTAGTTTTTATGTTGAATATGCCTTCTCTTGTTTGTTCCATATCAAAGTTTTCGTCTTTAATGTTCTTCATCATTAGTATGAGTGAGTAGTGTTAGACTAGGGGAATATGGGGGATTTAATGTGAGTTTATGGGTTGATTATGGTAATTGGGCATAAAGATTTAGTCTTTTGGTAGTCTACTTGTTTTGTGCACACAAGGTGTTTGTTGAAATGCTTGAATGAGTAATTTGAGTCTTTCTCATGTTTTATTGCTAGTTTGAGTGAGAGCTTGAACTTGTATTGTTGTTGTGTGTGTTTTGGATGTTTAGGGAGAGGTTAGGGCGAGAACCCAATCGAACCTTAGACTAGGGCTTGTCTCGCATCGAGAGTTGGAGGCTTGCTCTTTAATCCGTCTTACACCGAGAGGTGGAGACATGTTTAGACTATCTTTAGACTAGTCCTAATCCCCCACCATAATTGACTCATACTTGCATTAATGAACCCATCCACCCTAGTTCCTTTTAATTATTGTTTTTACATCGCATCTTTGCCTTCTTGTTAGCCTAGTTTATTATTATTCATCTTCAACTTGCTACTAGCTAGAACTAAACTAGAACTTGATTAAACCGCCTTAGAACCATAATTACCGTCCCTTGGGATACGACCCTTGCAATACCCAACGATAACTCGTTCGCTTGCGAGGTTAAGTAGTAAAACCACATCAGTGATCCAGTACGGAGTATTAGTTATACTGTTTCTCATCAATAATGTATGGCATATTGCTACAAACTACGGGGTTGGAGATAGGATTGATTTACGGTATATGGTCAATCTAACGAATATATGAATATGTATTTACCATTACATTTTTATCATGAGATAAATGTCAAACATAATACTTCATTCATGTCATTTATTTGTTTGCATTTGATTAAAATATTTTCATGAGAGCTGGGAGTTGCTATGGTGTGGTGTGTAGAAAATCTTTGGGTGTTGTTAGAGTGGGGACTGAGTATCGAAGAAGTGGGAGTGCTCAAATACGTATTACTCCATCCATCTGAAAGTCCATAGACCTTAATTAGACTCCTCTAATTAGTTTCTAAATTACTTGTTAATTTAGTATTTAATGATCTATGTAACATGCATGCAAATATAAAGACATTTATATAAGAGAAGAAATTTCCTCACATTGATATGGAAAATATAAGGGCACAACAAGAACTCCTTCTTGTTGTTCTTGAGCTACAAATATGGATGAACACAAACAATCTCCAAAGTAGAAGATCTCTTCTAAGTTGCACCAAGATAAACCCAAATAATCTACCCTTATTATTAACTAGATAATAAGATAGATATTATGCTACAAATATTATGACTATATTACTACACTAGTAATACTTAGTAAATATTAGTATTTGAGAGTTTTAGAGAGAAGATGATTTTTGAGAGAAGTAAGGAAAATAAGCAAGAATTGAATGAATAAAATGATCAACCATATTGCCCTTTTATAGGCAATATGGCCGGTCAAGGTGAGCTCTACAAGGCTCTTATTTTGTTCAATTTGATCACATGCATTAGAGTGGAGTGTTGTAGAAAAGATGATGATTGTATTCTACTTGTTATGTCACTTTCAAATGGTAACTAACGAGTTACAACAAGAACAAAAATCATCACCTTTGTAACTACATCATAACCGGCCATTTTGGCCTAGTTGGATCCATTTTGATTTTTGATATTTGTCTCACAAATACTTATTGATCATATGGTTAATTATCTTGTATAATTAAGTGTTAATTTGATCATATAACAATTATATGACTCAATTAAATAAATAATATGTACTTAACATTTTAAGTAATATTTTACCATTATATCAATATATAATGGGTCCCACAATGCTTAGTTAATTTATTTTACAACTCCTTGTAAATATAATTAACTAATTACCTCTATCTCAAAACCTTAACTAATTTAGTAATTTAACGATTAATTACTAAGTTAAATCTTATTTAATCGTATTAAAATAAGATATAAATTTATTAGTCAATTATCGCATAATTGAAAAATAAGCTTAATCGAATTTGAGTTCTTAACTCAATTTCTAACAATTAACTCTCGTCATATCGAATATATGTAATGTACTAATTAACTGTATCGTATACAAATAATTAGTTACTATTTGGATTTCATCCTTTAGGTGTGACCGAAAGGGATCAGTTGATCACCGCCGTCATACGACAATAACGTCAAACTCTAGTCAGCCAATCGTTATTGATTTACGTTAATCAACTGACTAATCATATATATAGTCAATAAATATCCCAATTATATTCCTTAATAAGATTTATTATGTGGCGCACTTTTGTGGAGGACACCTACTCCAACACCATCCCGGTTAATTGTTGTCTTATTTCTTTTTAGGGTGTCTTAGTGAATTGTTGTTCTTTCTATATTATGAAGGTTTTTAATGTATAATTTGATCACCAATGAAACTATTATCCACTTATCCTTCACTAAGTAATTAAAACCACAAATGGTCTCTCACTCTTTCCTTGATCTTTGTGGCAAAATAAAAGAACTTTGAACAGAGTAACTACTTATATACGGAGTATTTTTTTTACTAGTAGATGACTTCACATGTTAGAAAGTTGGCAAGCACAAACAATTCAACCGTATATTAAAACATACATTCAATTTTTTCTAGGTCCCTCACATTTAAATGGTCTACATACCAAATAATTCAAACCATATCTACCTACGTGAATTTTAGGAGAATAATTTTCACACCCATGTTCTTGTATTCATACATAAACAAACCAAGTGTTTATGAAACAAATGCTTCTCCTTAGTTTTGTTTTGGTTCAACTATGATTACTAAATACATGCATATATCAATATAGTTTTGTTGACCTTCTAAAGGAATGAATTGAACACATGTCAACAATAACCCTAGAAGAATTGGCAAATTATACTACTAACTATAATTTGATGATTATTCAAATTAAACTAGTACGAAGTAATAACTACGAATGGAATTGAGGATTTGTTGCGTAATGTTTTGAAAGCTTATTTTCTACAGTTTTATTTTTTTCTTCTCGAATTAATGTGGTTTAGTTCCGATATTTTTATATTTTCTTATTGACTTATTGTTATATGCCTTGTACAACGAAATCTAAGAATAAATTTTAACCCCATGTTATCTACTTATCTAAACATAAATAATTCATTTCGTTTGTAATATTCAATTCAGTTAAGATTTGAGTGAAATACAAGAGGAATATTTATTCTACCAACTTTTAATACTCGGCTGAGGTTGGAATCTCTTAATTAATTAAACCAAAACTCTTGACATATAATTAGGCTATGTTTGATCAAACTAACTGAAAAGGTACTTGAAATCTAAAAAGGGTGTAGAAACATGAAAATGTAGTTGATAAGGTAACTGATTTTTATTAAAAGCTGTTTGAGAGATAATAGAACATGATTTATTATTGTTTTTATTTATGTTAAAGGGTAAATAAGGTAGAGATAATAAAATCAGGTACCTGAAATCTCAAATGTTACTCTAAACAACATGAGTAGCATTTCATTTCAGATAGCTTATTTGCCACAAAATGTTACTTGACAAACACTACAAAGAAAATAAGCTACATGAAATTTTTGGCAAAAAAAGCCACTTCGGTGAAAACAGATACCTGAAACGCGCGGTCAAAAAGAGCCTAAAAGTGCTTATTTACTTAACAATGAGCATGTTTGACCTAACTCTCTAGAAACAATTTGTACTTTTGAAAATGAGTTTTTTAGAAAGTTACTTTTTTGAAAAAATAGTAAGTGTTTGGCTACCATTTTACACAAGTATTTTTCAAAATGAGTTTTTTTACTTGAGAAAATGCACAATGAAAATATTATGATTAATGTATATCAAGATGGGTCTCTATTTGTAGAGAATGAAAAAACATAAATGAAAATGTACTTATTTTATTTTTTTGAAATATTTATCAAATACAAATTTATCATTTATATATTAAAGATTACAAAATAAGAAGTAAAAATTAGAATTGGTGCTTCTACTTTTGAGCACCAAAAGTTGACTTTTGAGTTTATTAAAAGTAGTTTCTGAGATGCAAAAAATAGATGTTTGACCATATTTAAGCTTTTAGTGACTAAAAACACTTCAAAAAACAAGGTCAAACACATACAATATCAAATTATGCTACAAATATTACATTATGAAGATTAGTGCAAATGACGACAATTAGGTTAGTGAACTTTGACCAGCAAGCCTGAAAATGGTGTTGCTTTGACTACAAACATTTCACTTTAGGCGCAACTTAAACCCTACAAATATTATTTTATTTAATGGAAAATATACAAGAGAATATAATAAAGATATTGAAAGCAAAAAAGTTGATTAGCACAAGTATGGGCACATATGGAGGTCATGCACATTTCAAGAATTATTATCAACCAATCTTCACGGGTAGACAACCTTAAAAAAGTTTATTACTAGTAATTATACTTCTAGTCACTTGCCATTTCCCAACAACTATCGACCTTCTTTTAATTCAATGTTTACTAATGTTTCAATACAATATATATAATTTTCTATAATATATAAGAGAGTATATATAATAATAATAATAAAGCGTGTTGGTTTACGTAGTACAGCGTACAATTTTACTTATTATAGTACACTTAAGCTATTTCAGCCTTATCATTTCACAAATGTAGTACATCAACAAAAGGAAACAAAAAAAACCACACCACCACCACAACTGTTGACCATCCTTCACCACCATTGTTGACCGTTGACCATCCTCTACCGTGCTTCGCCCACACCACTCTTCCGCGGCTCTGCATACACCATCCTCCGTCTACATCAACCTTCCTCAACCGTACTCCACCTACACCCCATCCCACCACCACCACCACCAATCAATTCTTGGACAATGTATTAAGACAAATCGTCTTACATTGAAAAAAATCAAGAAAATGCTAGAAACGATTTAATTTGATTCATAATCAAGCAATTAACAAATAAAAAACTTATTTCACAATAAAATTAAACATTTATAATTGAAGATATTTGTTGAGATTGGGAGGTTGTAGGGTAAACGGTGGAGAAAATTAAGTTGGTTTTTAGTTAGGGAATGCAAATCGACAAAAACTGTGTAAAGTACATTCTAATGAGTAAAAAATGTATTGCGAAAATAAACATTGATATAAATTGCATATTTCTCATAGGTTACTTGTCAATCTATTAGGCTACTTTAATTTAATAATCATAGTATTGGTTGTATTCTCCCGATTATAATAACAATATAATATACAACACTGGTAATATAGCTAACCACTAACCATGACCCTAGACTCCTAAATTGTCTATCGTTACTCAGTTGGATAATTGAAAAACTAGTTCCTAATACTTCTTCCGCCACAATTAATTTTCAAAATACGAAAAAATTGTAAGATTTATGCCATATAAATGTAAATAATAAGAATTGGATATAATGATGCAACCGCAATAAGTGAGGTATATGTGTGGATAAAATGAAGTGCACGTGGATATTGAAAGTAATTTAGAGAAAACTAAATAGTGAAAAAGTAGAAGGTATTAGCGTCGAAGGGAGTATTTATAGGAGTATAGGGTATATTAGAATTGGTATATACCACAATTCAGGAGCGAAATTCGAAATGAAATTTTTCGTAGCAAAGTTTTACATCGTGTTTTATACTTTCGCAAGTTCACGGATTTTTGGATAGCAAATATTAATAACCTTAGCTATTTCTTACGGAGTATAACAAACATAGCCTAAATATACATGTATGTCGAACAGGAAAAAAACTTAGCTTGTATCCTCCGGGGGAACATCATCTTACACTCAAAGAATGAAGACCAAAATGAAAATGAGGAAGATGATACTTCTCATTTGAGTGTAAGGAAGACGTCATCCCAAATAAGACAAATATTTTTCTCTATATATAGACAGTTTCACCCGAGACCCTTTTAACCCTTTTATTTATTATTATTACCATTATTTTTTATCAAGTTAATTATCAAGGGAGTAGATTAAATATATAGAGTATTTTTTTTCTTAAAAAAAAGAGTGTGGGATGCTGCAATAAGATCGTAGTTGGCAGTACGCTGGCAGAGTAACAGGCCAAAATAAGAGCACAAATTCTTGTTTTTGACGGGCAGTATCCGTCACAAGCTTGCGACGGGTACCACTTCCCCTCACAAATGACCCATTTAAGGGAAAAGGGGAAGCACATGGGGGGTGCCCCACATGTTCCCTCTACCCATTTTGTTAGAGGAAAAACCCGTCGCAAGGTCCGATCCGTCACAAGGGAGACCTACTGAAATAAGAGAGTGAGAGTAACAACTTTTACTGCTCTTCTTCTCTTTTTTACTTCACTATTCCCAAGGCCAAGTAAACCCACTTTGGGCCCATTCACATGGCCCGTCACACCATTACAAAACTTCCACATGCATTTCTGCATCCATGTCGTTCTTCACCTTCAATCATCTCTTACTGTTTTTCTAATGAAAAACATTCATTTATACGATCTCTGCACGTATGTTATAAAATCAGACCGTTTTCCTTTTGAAATGATCATCTACTTGAATATACACTATTAAGATTCTTTTCAGTGAATCGATACGTGAAGTTTTTTAGCGGTAAACTTCTAATTAGTCCTAACAAACGAGTCATTGAGATTAGTTTAGGATTGCTGAGTGGATCGGATGATTGGGTTATCAAGTTATTTGAGAATAACAATCATTATGCATGCGATAACAAACATTAAGACAGGGCTGAATATGAACGGATAATAAATTCAAATTCGAGGCTAAATTTGGATACTCTCTTCCGATTCAAGTTGGGTTTTGGGTTAGTTTTAAAAGGCCTACTATTAATATCCTTGATTTGTGTGAAGTAGTAAGCACTTTTCCTAAGTATATGAGCAATGATTGTTAGAATGTAGTACTAAGTCAAAATGTTGATCAAAATGAAAGAAAAGGAAAAACAAGTTAAAAAGGTTAATAACAATACATATAGAGAATGTGTACAAGGACGTGCACCAAAATTTAAGGGCCTTGTTCTAAATTTCATGTTGAGGCCCTAATAGTTGTTGTTGTAAAGGGAAACATTACTACCCTAGTGTCTTTTACCATTTGATAAAACTGTAGTTATGGTGCTATTGAATGAAAAATAATACTCCTAATTGATTTTTTTTATTGTGTAAATCGGGTGTTTACTAATAATAATAGTGCGTGTACAATCTTCTCGCTGCAGGAACTCTCACGAAGAACCGCGGGTACTCTCACGAAGAGGTAAACGATTATTCAAAGAGTTTGCTCCGATGATGAATAAGTGTAGACCTGATTATTTATGAAAAATAATATTGTGTACAATTATAAGAGTGCTATTGCATTCGAAATCCTAAGGTCCATTAGGAATGCAGGCCGACAAAGGGCGGCCCTAAATAAGTCCATTGGGTAGGTTGGATTAGGCCATGCCAAGTTTATTACTCCATCCGTCCAGGTTATTTGTTTACCTTTGATTTTGATACACTTATTAATAAAACGGTAGAGGATCATTGTGGTGATATTTAGTGAATGACATATGGATAATAGTCCCATTGAGTGATCAAATTACTCATAGATTATCATACTAATATAGAAAGGTAAACAAATGAATAAGACACCATAAAATGAAAATGGTAAACAAATGACCGGGACGGAGGGAGTAATATTTTTTTTTTTTGCTTTACAAGGCGGGGTAACTTGACGACATTGGGGTTCGGGCCCAACTCACATATAGGGAAGGGGCGTGTTGTGGCAAAGGTTGGCCAAAAAGTGGCGCATCATCCGAGTTGGTTCACCCCCGACATTTTGGCTATAGCTCTAAGGTCTTTATTCTCAACCACTAATGCCATATTCTTTTAGAATTAATTTTCCTGAACTAAACCTACAAGTGAACTAGACTTATGAGAGCTGAACTGAACTGAAATAAAATTATAAAAAAAATGGTTACGAATTAAACTGCTCTTTTTTTAGGTGAATGGATTTATAATATAAAAGCTGAACTTAACTCAAAATGGGTAACCTTAAATCCAAAAAAAACATGCCCTAAGTTATGAGCTTATGACCCAACATAATAATCAATCTCAAGCTTATAAATAGTCGTTATTATAAACATAACATAAAAAAAGAGTTGTCTTAAACCTAAGACGGTCTAGATTAAATTAACTGATTTAAATCAATAAGTCTCTTTCAAAATATATATATTGGTCTTAAGTTAAAACGGGTTAAATAATATGTCACTTACACTAATTGAACAAATATATTTTATAATATCTAAACATTTTACTTTGACTTAAATATGCAAAATGTAAATTATTTGACACGGCTTAAGTCAAGACGGATATTTCCGTTTTGTGGATTTAAATTCGTCCAAGATAATAGAAAAACACTAGAAACAAACAGTAAAAAAATCATTGGTTTTGAAGAGAGAGTTCTAGAAATGGAGGTAGGTAAGGGAGGAGGAGGTGGACCCACAACATCAAACAGCCGTCCAATACGGGCTTCAGCCCGATACTTCTCTTACGGGCCGAACTCCTCTTCTTCTTCAGTCAACTTCAGTGGGCCCGTCCGAAAATGGCACAAGATGTGGGTCCCAGTTTCTGTACCCGACCCGGTTACCAAGAAGAACACTCGCGGGTCTAAACCACATCTTACCAACAACAACAACAAATCGCTCAACAATTCCTCCATTCTTTTATGTAAGTGGACCCCACTTGCTTCCTCCTCCGCCGCCGCCGTTGACGGTGACGGTGACGGTGATGGTGGTGAGCTTGTTTCTCGCCGTCGTAAGTTCCGTTATACTCCGGTGAGTGATTGTTTCCTTTTTGAAATTGTTGATGTTCTTGTCGTGGCGTGTTTGTTCCGTGTCTCAGGTTTTGTACACGAGTACTCCCCTCGTGTTGATTATTTGTTTACCTTCTTTGTTGGGAGTATTTTAATCAACACAAATTCTCATTTAAGACGGTATTTTTAAACTTAAAGACGAGTCAAATACATATCAAATCACTCCATTTGTTGTGCAATGCCCAAAAAATACCAAAAGTTTTTGTCTTTATTACCGCCGTGTGATAGTATTTGACCTGAGAGAGTCTTAAACAAGACTTACTGTTTAATCAAATGTGAATAAATTATCGGGATTTGGGACAAATAGAGTATTTATCGATGCTGCGTGGACGACATTTTGAGAAATAAGTTTGATTCCGACATTCTAAGATATTATTATCCATAAAAAAGGAAGAAATCATGCCAATGGTACAATTTGATTGTAATTTCTCAAGTTAGTTGCAAGCATTAGCTTAAGTTTTTGGCGGAGATGATATTCTTACCGTGTTTTTTGTGTGGTTAGTTTTTGGGGATTCTAGGGTTTATATAGGAAGTTAGGGTTTAATGGGGAAAGAGTTTGGGTTGTACTGAATGATGTATTGAAAGACCTGTTATGCCCTTTTTTTGGTGGCAAATTCTTGGGTAAGACGGTATTTTACCTTACTTTTTAGCTAAACGCTTCCATAGTTTCTTTTACTAGCTACCGATGTATTAGTAGGGGGTATATTTGTTTTAATGAAATGGTTTTACAAGACTATAAATTGGAAAAAACCGAGGAAATAGAACATGTTTGACGATCTGTGTTTTATTAGCAAGTATGAATGGGTATGTTGGAAGTTATTAGTGGAGTTAAGTGTTGAACTTGGGTGGTCAAGTGCTTGTTTGAGACATATCAGAGATGTGACACTAGCGGCTAGCTAAGTGAAGTGTCGAAAAAACATAACATGTCGATACTGAGTTTACAGTTCTGTCTTGTAGACTTGTAGTTGCATCTCCTAGTAATAATAATTCCTTTAGATGCTTGCTTAGTAGATTGTGGTGGTTCTTTTGATCACCAAAATCCTTTTTTCTCTAAATTGCATATACGGGATTCCTGGGTGCACAGATCGCTATGATGGAGCAGAAGAAGGTAACAGCCAAAAGAGTTGACGACCAAGATCCTGCTGAAAAAACTCACCTATCTCAGGAAAGGCCGGCAGTGGACAGTGATGATAGCTACGGGATGTTGGACATCAACAATGACCTCAATGAATCACCTCCGGTATTCTAAACATTTGTTGCAAAAAATATTATTTGACATATTGAACATACTGCATACTCCACTGCCTTCACTCCACCTTAAAGTGGTAGTTGAGCTTGTCACACAGCTCATACGCGGAAAGGATTACTTAGTACTTACCCATAGTAGATTATGGAGAAATTACGATTAACCTCATATTTCTTTTACAGTTTTGTTTTATGGAGTTTATTTATTACGGAGTACATCATTTTGCCTTCCTGTATGCTTGTCAAGGGTAAAGTTTGATGCCTCAAATGTGGCTGATTTATGTACAGGAAAGCAACAAGAGCCTGCCAATATCTCAGTATTCAAGAAAAAACTAACTGAATGCCGGGCAGGTCAAACTCGGAGAAGGCGAGCAAGACTGGCTTTTGTAGAGAGCGTAGAGTAGTGTGTTGGCGAATGTAGCCGTAATTAGTAAAGCTTATGGTGTAGGTATCCTGAATTCTGTGATCGCATAGAGTAGTGTACGTTGATGGTGAATTAGTAGTCGTAATTAGTAATGCATATTGTGAAGGTATCTTGAATTAGTAATTAGGCCAGACCTGAACTTGGTCACCCGATCATTTGTTGCTTGAAACTTGGTACTAGTAGTAGTGTGTTAGGTTTTCCGAGTATTGGCTTGTGAAAAATATGTTGCTCCCGTTTTCCGAGTATTGGCTTGTGAAAAATATGTTGCTCCCGTTTTCCGAGTATTGGCTTGTGAAAAATATGTTGCTCCCATTTAAGTGATTCCGTGTTAATCTTAGAATTGTGCTCCGAGGTGGGGACTTGGGAGCTCTCTGATCTACAAATTGTCATATTTTTCATGATATACTATGTAATAGATTTAGAGTAGGTAACAGATTATAACAGAGGTGAAACGGAAAGGAGCTGTAAGACATTTTAAATTAAGACGATTTTAAACAAGAATTGCTGAATATATTAATAACTAATAAGTCTCACTTTTGACTAGTTTAGATTCTACTAATTTAGCCATTGGGTTAATAGCCAGTGTATAACTTGGAAAAATTAACACTAATATTGCACATATAATGTTCTTAATTTTGAAATTATTGGGATCTCATTAAAACTAATCTGGATAGAGTAATTTTTTTGGTTATTAAATACTTCCCTATTCAACTCCAAACACAACATTTATCTTTTACACGTTTGTCAATGCACAAATTATAACGTAAATATCTTAAATAATAATTATAAAAAAATATAAAAATCTGATATTCTTATTGTACTTATAAAGACGAATAAAAAAATATCCCACCTGACCATATTTTATCTTACATATTGCAAGGAATCGTAAAAATTATCTTCATTCATGAATAGTGTCAAAAAAAGAAATGTTGTGTTTGGAGTTAAATGGAGGGAGTATTAAAAATATCGATACAACTAAATAACATTTGGGCTAACTAATATTAATGGGTCAAAAAATGCGTAGTGTTGAGAACAATACAAGGATACAAAATGAAGATATAACAGGTTCAAAATGTAATTCAGCAGCAGCTTGAACACAATAACAAACGCACAAAACTCGACTTATCAGCTCACTGGTTTTCCGACAAAACTTGCATAAATTAGTGCTAAGCAATCTGCCCAGCCGAGGTCTTTCATGAAAACATGCCACAAAGTAACCGATAAGAACAAGTCTAGACATTATTCGACACACGATTTATAAAAAAGAAACACATTTAATATGTCCAAGACTAAAACTATCCAAAGCTAGAATCTAGCTAGTATGGAAAAAAAGGGCCACATTGATTAATCACAAACAAAAAGGGAGTAAAATTATCCGTCTTGGCTTCAAGAGTTGGTCTCCTTATCTTCCAATGCAACAGTGACACCAACTTCCGCTGGTCGGATGATTCTGTCGTGAAGCATGTAACCCGGCTGCATGTACACCAAATACAGTGATGTTATCTTGAAGTTAACAGGCTCTTATTTGAGCATTCAAATGAGGAGACACGCGATATATAACTACTGTTTGCAAATGCCAAATAGTACTCCTTTGTCTCTTAATAAATTCACCCCTTGGCACACAAAAATTAAGGGTGGTAATAATATGTTGATGAAAATGAAAGCTGGGAAATATGTGAGGTCACAATTTACAATAACCACTAAAACAAGACAAAAAAGGAATAAAGTAAAGAGGGTGTACCATTTTTTTATCTAGACCTATTTTGATATATTTCCAAGTAAATGATTCTAATAACGGTTTTTCTAACGCGTGCTCTAAGGGCACACACTAAAAAGTTACATATGGAAAGATTCTCAACATATTCTCACTAATTAAATAAGGGCACACATTAGAAAAACCGTTCTAATAAAAGCAGAAGTCAAGACTACAATAATGCTATAGTGTGGAAGCAGTGTGACCGTTCTTTTCAATTGAAATTTGTAGAATGGAGGTAAGATAAAATGATGCTGAACTTAACTGATAATTTAGGTTAAAACCTGCTGCTACTATTGTTAATTATAAGGCGTGATCTATCTAATGGCCGCTAAGTTGGTGCTCGTTAATATTTCAGGTTTTTGTTGAACCAAATCAACCATAACATAGAGGGATCAGTTGACGGTAGACTGACATCAGTGATAGCTGATAGCAACAAGTTTCAGAAGAACCTAGGTCAAAACACTGAACATTACCTTAAGAACAACAGCAACAGTACCCGGAGGCTTAGAACTGTCAGGCACTTGAAATACGGCATTATGTAGGTTTGGATCAAATTTTTCATCGGTGGGATCAATTTTTTCAATACCAGATTTCCGGAATACCTGAAAGAACAAACATCGTTATGAAGAAATCAAATACCAGTAGCATCTGAGTTATGCAACTTTTTATCAGACCTATAAATTATATCACGCGATTTCACAGCAAGTGCATAATTTAAAACAAACTCAGCAAGAATAAGATTGTAACATACACGGGCAACATTATTCATGCGCAGGCACAAAACCACTACACACCACAGGAAGACTAAAATGGAGAAAAAGAGAAATTTTTTTGTCCCCGAGCAACTCAGTACTAAAATGATGGATATTAATGGAAAAGAGAGGTCAATTATACAAACGCTTACTCAAAACTCTTGAAGCACACAAATGCTTGGTTATTCTCAATCTATCTAACCGAACTCATAAAAGTTGCAGGGAGGAAGAAGGGTACGTATACAGCATCCATAAAACTGAGGGAGGAAAAAATCCAATGGAATATTCACAATAATAAAAAAAATGAATCGTATCGGCCTAAAATTAGATTACCTCTGAAAGTTGCTTCTCAGTCATCTCAACACCTTCCAACAACGTTTTCAGAACTGGCACGGCACCAATTGTATCCCCTGAAACATCAATTTTGCTGAAACTTTCTTTGGTCACTGAAGAAGCTCTTGACAGATTGTCAGCAACATCTAGTAAACTCTTGGCAAAGCTCTGTAGGTACACAGTTTGGAGGCAAAAAAATTCAAAGTCGCTGTCATGAGGAACAACATTTCATACGAAGCACTACATAGAACTAATTCCAAAACAATCCGAAGACACGAACCTGCACAGCAAACTTCTTTGAATTCTCTGCATCACGCCGTGTTTGTTCCATAACATTCTCTATTTCAGCATAACTGCGGAGAAATTTATCTTTCCATTCACCAAACTCTTTTTCCTTCTTCTGAAGGACTTCCTCCTTCTCAAGCAGAACTTTCACAAGCTCCTCTCTAGACAGGTCATCAAGGTCGTCTTCAGAATCTGAATCAGAAAATGCAGTTCTTTTCGCGCCTCGTTTCCTTTTGCTTGACTGAGATGCAGGATCTGAATCTGGAACAGAACCTGCTTCTTGTGTAGTTTCCTCAGTGGATTCTGGAGAAGCAGTCTCATCTGGTTGGTTGGCAGCACCCCCTTTATTTTCCTGCTCATTTTCATGGGGTGCAGATGTCGACATTCCAAAACGAGAGAAACTAGCAGGCCACTGTAACCTACTATGGAAAAAAGATGCCTGACCAAAAACAACGATGTAAGTATTTAGGATACGAGAACACATACATATCACAATGTCAGCATGTCGTTAGAAGTATAATCTTAATAACAAAGCCCCATGCTTTAACAATAAACTCTAAACCTCTAATAGCTACAGCAACAAGAACATATAACGGATCGATCACATAGTACTAGCAATTGATATAAGACAGCTGTCATCAATTCTTTGTAGAGTATAGCTTAAACTAATATCAAACAGATTTAAAGTACATTAAATCATTAGATGGAGCAACTTTTGACATAGTCATGCTGCTGTTAATTCCGCCAATTCCTGATATAGCCAAACAAACCTTATACTTTTGCATGAGTTACACCAAACCACGTCAAAACACCTCTTCGTAACAGCAGCACGACTACATCAGAAGAGCCCAAAGATAACCAAATTTTCCCGATCAATATACATGAAGCTTATATTAACATCGGTATCCAATGCATTCGCTGACACATAATCTCACACAAACACATTTCAATCAGACGCTCAATCTACCTTGTAAATTAAAATTGACACACATAATCTCACTACTCAAGCTTCGAAAACTACCTCAATCCAATAACAAAACAAATGCAAAACAAAAATGCATCTAATTAACAGATGAACAATAGCGAAACGCTACAAATTCAACAAATAAAGCTGAGAATTGCATATAAATTAGTCTCCGAAACTTACAAATCATTAAATAGAGCTCAAATTGCATTAATTTACCAGCAAGAGGAATGAAAATATCGCGAAACTGTAAAACCCTACTTAAACCCTAAAAATGGGAACAATACACAAAAATCATCAATTCTCAATTCAGAATTCACAATTAGCAACTTACATAAAATTAAGAACTTGTTCATATGATAATACAGCAACAGTAATTGAAATGGTAAAACCCTAGAAAATGCAGAAATTAGAAATACTCCAATTAATAGGGAAAAAAGGGGTGTAATGAAATGAAGTACCTTGTGAGAGAAGTTAGAGATGAAGTGACGGTGGTTATGGTGGTGGAGTGGCGGCGGAGAGATGAAGTTGCGGCACCGTGATACCGCCGCAAAAGACGATCTTCCGAAAACCCTAATTAGCGACATTGTTTGATTTTCTGTGAATTAGGGATTTAGTGGGAAAGAAATTGGGGGAATCGATTTGAGGAAGAATGAAGGTGGTTGTTTCTGCAGTTTGGGGAAGAAGGTTAACGAGGAAATGAAATGTGGTGTTAGTCGGAAGGGAGAGGAGATTAAACGGTGCCGGATTGTTGGGGGTTAAACCCTGCTAAATCGGACCCGAAAGTCCGAAACAACCTGATCCGACCCGACTTATAGGTTAGTTCCTGCAAACTGAAATAACCCAACCCGATTACCCAGTTTGTTTGTCGGGTTTAGTAAAAGTGTCTTTGGTTGAGGGTTTGAGATAGACTTGACAATTAGGCCAGCCAGGGCCGATACTTGTTGGCTTAGCTTAGGTGAGGTTATTTGGAGTTTTGGATAATTTTTGGGCGTGTTATAATCAAGTACGGCAATAAGAGTCAATCGGGTTGGCTAGGGTTGGCAATTCGTGTTATGGGTTAAATTTAGGTCCTATGTTCGGAGGCAGGTGAAGTACAGACGATTGGTTTGAACTTTGAACCGCGTTATTTAGTTCGGAGTAAATTTGAACAGGTCTAGTTTAAGTACAATAGTAACTACGCGGGTTACAACTGATTCGAAGCCAAACCGATCTAGGTATAACTCATACGGAGTATAACCCAGTTACCTAGTTAATGAAAACAAAATAGATATTGACTGAACATTAATGAAAACAAGAACATAAAATTATGCATCCAAACTTGGAAAAAACCACAATAATGTCGTATACCTGAACACGATACAACCTCTCAGTCTCTCACCCACCGATCAAAAGATGAGCTTACTCAAGTCAACACCTCTCCAAGACTCCAAGGATGATATTGACTCAACATTTACTCTCAATACCCGACCCAAAATCGACTCCATTGACTTGACATCCAGCTCTGGTTACTATGTGACATTAAAAAATTCCCCTCACCTTAAAAAGACAAGGAATAAATGCATAGAATATGCAACAGCTTCATGCCTTAATTTTGACGAGCATTTCATCCAGTCTATCGATGATGGGTAAAAAAAGCATAGTGTTACAAGATAAAGACATCATAAGCTTCAGAGGTAATTCTGATATAGCTTGAATACCGTAACAAGCGCATTGTCTGAACAAATCAGCTCATCGTTTTCCATCAAAATTTATGCAGTATGTATCTTAATGGTAAGAAAAACGGCCCAGTTCATGATATTTCAGCTAACATGACTTTTAGTAACCAATAAAAACAAGTCGTCTAGACATTATTGGACACTCATTTATGAAAAAACACATTTATATGTCGAGACTATGACTGTCCAAATGCTAGAATCTGGTATGAGAAAAAAGGGCCATGTTGAATATAATCACAAACAAAGGGAGAAATATCTCCATCTTGGGTTCAATAGTTGGCCTAATTATTTTCCAAGGCAACTGTAACGCCGACTTCAGCTGGTCGGATGATTCTGTCGTGAAGCTTGTAACCCGCCTGCATGTACACCAAAGACGATGATGTTACTTTAAAGTTAACAGGCCCTCATTTGAGAATTTAATTTCTAATCAGTACAAACTATTGATCCGCGAGTCTATTACCACACTAACTATAGAGCATGTTCTGAACCAAGGATATACTGAATCACTGATAGTAGATGACAGCAACAGTCAAAATTGCCGAGCACCAAAGTGGCAAGATAAAAACCACAGACTAGCAGGTGAACCAAAAGTTTTTTTCAGCTTGGGTTACCGGATTTCCTCAAACCCTTGTGAATTGCTTAAACCTGAGCATATATATACAATGGCACTTGCTTAAGAAAATATTTCAGACACTCTATTAAGAGCATACCGCGAACCAGATGCTAGGTGTAAATGGAATTAGGAAACCGTGTTCCAACATTTAGGATACATGCTAGTTATGTGTTGTAAAATAGTATGATCTCTTGAGAACTATTTGATCTGTTTCCACTTAAACTACTCTAATAAATGCAGATGCCAAGACTAAAATAATCGTTCGAGTGAAGAAGTCATGGCTATAGATGTGGATTGTGGAGGAGGAGAACCTTGTTACTTTCTGCTGAAGTTTGTTGAAATGAGGTAAAGTACAACAGTACCAAGTAGAACTAATTAAACTAATTAGATGAATAGCTGACGCATTTTCAGTAGTTTAACTCAGGAAAGCACATCACATTTTGGCAATATTATTGGACTCATGTGAACCATAGGCATATAAGTCGCTGCTCATTGATATTCAGGTTTGTAGAACCAACTCTTCTAACATTGCAACATCAGCTGACAGTAGTCAGAAACCATTAATTTTCATAGCTGATAGAAACAAGGTTTAGAAGGTCAGAACACTGAACATTACCTTAAGAACAACAGCAACAGTACCCGGCGGCTTCGAACTGTCGGGTACTTGAAATACGGCATTATGGCAGTTTGGATCAAATTGCTCATTGGTAGGATCAACTTTTTCAATACCAGATTTCCTGAAAACCTGAAGGAACAGACAGTGTCACCATGAGAAAAACATACGTCATTGGCATCTTAATTATGCAACAGTCCTCTTAACTATACTCCCTCCTTTCAACTTTGTTCTTTCCCTTTTTTTCAAAATGTGTGGCGAAAATTTTGAAATACGGGAAGAACAAAGTGGAACAGAGAGAGGGTAAGTACATAAAAGAAAGAAATGTAGAAAACTCTGCAAAGAATAATTTGGTTAGTACACAGTTGTCTTCCTTTTTCATGAGCAAACAAATAATACACCACAGGAGAAGCTTAAATGGAGAAAAAGAGTATGAAGATCAGCCACACGCCCACACGCACTCAGAACTAACACGAAGTATATTAATAAAAGATTAAAAGACAGATCAATTGTTGAAACGCTAGCACACAACTCTTAAAGCTCCCACTAGGGCTCAGTTCTTCTCACAACATCAAACTTAATTCACAAAACGTGGGATAAGGTAAGAATAAATCCAATGGAAGATTCACAATAACAAAAGAAATGAACATTTAGAGCTAAAATAGATCACCTCAGAAAGTTGCTTCTCAGTCATCTCAACACCTTCCCACAATGTTTTCAGAACTGGCACTGCTCCAACTGTATCCCCCGAAACGTCAAGTTTGCTGAAACTTTCTTTAGTCACTGAAGAAGCTCTTGATAGATTGTCAGCAACATCTAGTAAACTCTTGGCAAAACTCTGTACAACAGATTGGAGGCGAACAAGTTTCAAATAGGTATCAAGAGGAACAACATACAAAGCGTTTCATAGAAGCAAAAGTTCAAAACAATCAGAACACACAAACCTGCACAGCAAACTTTTTAGAATTCTCTGCATCACGCTTTGTTCGTTCCATAACGTTCTCTATTTCAGCATAACTACGGAGAAACTTATCTTTCCATTCACTAAACTCTTTTTCCTTCGTCTGGAGGACTTCTTCCTTCTCGAGAAGGACTTTCACCAGCTCCTCTCTGGAAAGGTCATCGAGGCATAGTTCAGAACCTGAAAATAAAAAAATACTGTTCTTTAAGTGCCTCAACTCTGGCTTTTGATGAACTGAGATGAAAGTTCTGAATCTGAAATATAACCTGTTTCCTCCGAAATTTTTGAAGAGGCAGTCTCATCTGCTCGGTTCGCAGCATCCCCTTTAGTTTCATTCTCTTGTTGATGGGGTGCAGATGTTGACATTCCACAATGACACAAAGTAGCACGACAGTGTAACCTACTATGAAAAGAAGACGCCTGACCAAAAATAAAATGTACACGTATATGGGATTAGAGGACGCATAGAATGTCATCAGAAGTATTATTGTAACAACCAAATCCCCCGAATTAACTATTAACTTCAAATCCCTATATCTTCAGCAACAAGAACACATAAGAATCAACTTATAGGTAGCAATAACACTTGATGCAAGGTAGATATCCCGCTGTCATGAATTCCTCAGAGAATAGCTAAAAGTTATTTTTTTTGGCCAAACGAAGCGCGTACTTAGTCGCATTAAAATTGAGGGGAGGGGGCATTCGAACTTGTAACCTATTGTCCACGATACCTTCGTCTAAACAACTAGACTAAGACACCTTCGGCTGGATAATAGCCGAAAGTTAATGCTACATCACATTACACTATTGGATGAAGCAACTTTTGACATGGTTGTGTTGCTGTAAATTCCGTCAATTCTACAAGGAACCCTACAAACTTTCCTCTTTAGGCTTAAGTTACAACAGGCCACATCAAAATGCCTCTTATATTCCTTTAGAGTTCTTTTTCATGAAGAAACCGCTTTCAACGAATAATCAATTAGAAACGTCGTGTTTATTTCAAGCAAAATGTTGGTACTGCCAACAGTGTTAGTGCAAAATATAGCTAGATGGCATCAAATTAACAGAATAACCACACAAACCTCGCAAATTCGACTCTTAAATAAACATAATCTAGTCTCAGAAACTTATAAATCAACAACTAAAGCAATAAATGCATAAATTTATCAGCGAATTTGAAAAGAAAGCTAAAAAACTGTAAAACCCTACTAAAACCCTAAAAACGAAGAGAATCAACAATCAACAATTACAACATACTAAAATCATCAATTCATCATTCAAATAACATTAATAACACAAATTAGATAATCAATCGAAAATCACGAGCAATAACGAAGTAAAGAAATGCTAAAGCCCCCAAAAAAATCGGTAAAACCCAAGAAAAATGCAGAAATTAGAATAAATCGAGAAGAAGTGTGAAGTACCTTGTGAGAGAAGTTAGAGAGAGAATGAAAACTACGAGAAACGACATTGAGTTGTTGTTGATGTTGACTGTGAAATGGCGGCGGAGAGATGAGGATACGACACCGTTTGATTGCTGTTAACGATGATCTTCCGAAAACCCTAGTTAACGACATTGTTGAATTTTGTGAGAATTAGTAATTTTGGGAAAGAAATTGGGGAAATAAATTGAGGAAGGAAAGATGTAATGTAAGGTGGTTTTACAGCTTTCTTCTGCTTGGGGAAGAAGGCAACTCAAGTTGACGGATAGTTAATGAGAAATGATTGACAATCGGGTTCGGTCGGGTGGTTTCGAGTCGGGTGATTGGTTATGTGGATAAGTGGGTAGTGGATATCAGCTTATCGGGTTATTTTGAGTGTGAATCATGTCGGATTGACTGTAACTAGCGCAGATTCCGTGTAATTGCATTGCACGATATTTTAAATATTATTGTTTAGAGAATTTAGTTATTAGTCGGGGAGAATATTGCGTGAGACGGTCTTACAAAGTTATAATGCGAGACGATCTTACAGTTTGAGACGGTCACAGTGTGTAGAAGGCAACTTATTTATTAACATTAAATGAATAAGTTATTTTAATAGTCGTGTTACTCTATAATTTGTATTTAAAAAATGTATTTTATTGCAACTCGTCATTTCCAACTTTTATGAGTAAGACACTACCCTACAAATAAACAATTTTTATATATAAAACCATACAAAACCTAATTTGTCATAATGTTTTTAAAGAATAAGAAGTTAATAAAGGCTAAATCCCATGTTATGAAATTTGAGCGGAATTATTTAAGTTTCGTGATTATGAAATAAACAATCCCATGTTAAAAACAATCCCTCACCGAGTCACCGGCTCACCCATGTTATGCATCTTCACGTGACAACTTGTCATTGTATCAAGTGATGAATTAACCAAGTGGTGTTAGTCTTAAAATGACTATATACAAATAATCAAGGCCCGATTAGGTTTCTAAATTCAGAGCGGATATCCGGTTTTGCTCAGTCCTACCAAGAAGAAACCAAATGGGAGGGTAAGTGGATTCCACTTGTCCTCCCACTTGTCTCCTTGTGGGAGGGGATACGATCCGTTTTCATTGAAGACATATAGGATCCGTCATCAATTAAAATTTATGATAAATGAAATAGGTAAACAAATAACCGGATAAAGAGAATATATATATATATATATATATATATATATATATATATATATATATATATATATATATATATATATATATACACATTATACTCTGTATGTATAAAAATCCATTTTAAGACTAATTGATCTCTGACAATGAGCATTCTTTGAAGCGTGTCTATACCCAAGTCCATTACCTAAATTCATGGTTGTACACGGACTTTCGTTTTATCTCCACACTTATATATCATAAATTCTTTTTTTGTGACAACATATCCGTCAGAAGCTAATGACGAGTTAAATAATACTCACATAGAAGGAAAAAGAAAAGTCATTTGTGATTTTTTCAAACTTATCATATCTATCCAAATAAGGGATATTTAATCCGTTAAAAATATCTGACGAATATATCCATCACTATTGCTTATTAAAAATCGTTTGTAAGCTGTAACACAAGAGGAGCAGTAGGTCTTATTTAAGACGGGTAGGATCTAAAGCTTAAAACGGGTCAAGTATTATCAAATTAATAGTAATAAAGACAATGTTTTTGGTATATTCTAGATAACAAGTAGAATGATTTATATATTTGACCAGTATTAAGTTTAAGACGAATGGTGTCCGTCTGAAATGAGAATTTATGCAAGACGAGATACTTATTATTTATCACTATTTCTTGTTTCAGACCAACTTTTTTGGTCTGAACCTTAAGACGGGGTTTTGTACCCACTTTTATTGTTAAATGTAACCACTATAGTTCAGATATTGTTATAGTTAAAAGGTAACTTGTTTTCCAAACGTGGTTAAATTTACCTATAAAATAGGTACAAAACTCCATCTTACTGATACATACTAAAAGTAGCCCGTATGAAAAGACTTACTTTTGGGATAATCATCAGGAAATGTTTAACATTTGGTCTCTTAGTTAGACAATTGCGTGGCATGCTCTAGCAAGTTGTAACAACACTAAAGACAAAGTTTAACCACGGTCTGAGTTCAGCATGGGTATGAAGCTCAGACTTTTAGAGTATCAAGCTCATACTAGCAATAAAGTGGATGATTTTTTTGTGGGTCTTAGATTGAGTCTTGGGTTTCCAAGACCCATGTTAAGACTCATGAATAGTATTATGTGTGTAAAAAGTGGACTTAAAATATTATTGTTGAAGATAATAGAGTATATGAGTTGAGTCTGAGGTATAAAGTTGTAGAAATACGAGAGTCTGAATCGAGTTTTAATGATAAAATAATAATATTTTACTGTTGGTAAGACTCATATCAAGTCCAAGGATAAACATAGTCTACCGATTATCCAAATGCATTGATTAGCCACGTATGTCCCCATGCAATCTTTCCATCTATATTTTATTTTGTTTATGAAAACTTGAAGCTAAATCCTCTCTATAAATAGAGAATTATAAGTGAAACCTAAGAATATATCAAAACAACAAAAAATAAAGTTAATTAAATTAATAAAGAATATTATATTGTTGAGAAAAATGGCTGCTATTTCAACTCTAGACACAATGAAACCAAGAATCCCACAACCCAAGTGGCCAGTAGCCCAGTACCACCTTCTCAGGTATGATCGGTTCCAGTTAAATATAAAACTATTGACAGTGACGGAAGAAATACATACTTACATCTTTATAGTATTACGCTCCCAAAAAATAAGACTTATCTCCAGTAATAATTAATATAGAGCTTTTTTACACCAATCTTGTGGTTGGTGGTTTGATTTTTACAGCTTTGTTTGATTTTTCATTTAAAGAAAAAAAAATACGTATTTTAATTGAATAATTGAAGATAAACGACCGGTACAAAAGATGCTAAATATCTCTATCAAAAAATTATAATGAATGGAATTAATAGTCACAAAACTCTTATTTCAAACGAACATAATTCGTGTCTTAAACTTAAGTCCGGTCAAATATATATACCAAAATTACCCAACTTATTACCTAGAATATACCAAATTTTTTGTCTTTATTATCATCACTTGATAATACTTGACCCGTCTTAAGCTTTAGACGAATAGTACCCGTCCTAAGTAAGACTTACTCATTAATAATAGGGAGTCAAGAGAAGGTCCCAAGTACCTTTAATTAATTAGGTCAAGCAATACGGATTACAAAATAAAGAGTACTTCTACACTTACCTTTCTGTTATAGCTAGATAATGATAATAACAACTTTTGGTATGCATGTCAACTTTATCATGGTCGAGTATCTAATAGTAGCAAATTAGCAACAAGTTTTTGATATTCAAAATGTACTCGGTGGGACGATTTAAACAAGATTTCACGTAACTTATCATTTATTTTATATATTAGAAGTTATATCGAATAATCTTCTCACTTGAGTAGTGCCTAAAAAGCAAATGTATAGAATTCAATGAAACGGAGGGAGTACATGGTATTAATAGTAGTATACATTTTGGTCTATATTTTTCAGGAGCTGATGGATGGGGATGATGCTTTTGTCCCTGTGTAGCACGCATCTGATGTCCGGCCTTAAGGTTGATCGTCATGTAGAAGATCTTGATGCTATGTAGTGTTTACGTGTTTCTTTCCTTTATCGTTAAAGTTTGACATGTTTGTATATATACGTGTTTGTGTTTTTTTCATTTTCATGTATATATCTTGCCATCCTCAAGATCTTGAATAAAATCTAGAGGCCCTTTAGTTAATTTGTTTTATACTCCCTCAATACTCCATGGAGGGATCAAATTACTCATATTAAAGAATAATAAAAAATATGAATGAGAGACTCCTTAAATAAAAAATAGTACACACACGAAGGACTCCATGTTTGTTGTCTAGTAGCAATTAAAAGAGAGAATTGATAATGAAGACGGTAATTATTAAATGACCGACTCCTAATTGAACGTAAAAAGAGAGATAAAATCTACTTCATGACCTAAATATGGGCATGGTAACTACGTTTGAAACTTCGAACGATTATAACTATTCGATTGACCGCGGTTGGGCTTTTCAACATAAGTGCACCAAGAGTCTTTGTTAAGCTCTTAGCTTAGGGAAGAATTATAAGGAGTTTCATATTTATAAAAAACTCTTTTTTAATCATTGATTTAGAAAATAAAGAGTTACTTATATAAAATCAGTATTTAAAGTAAGAAACTGGTTTCATATTTAGAAATGAGATAAAAAGTGGGGACTACCAATAAGATATAAAACTTTTACCATTGTAGAAAATAAGAAGTCTTATAATTAAAAATGTATATTGATGTGTCAATAAAAAAAGATGGTATGATAATATAATCATTGCTATTGCCTTTAGAAGTATTTAAAGTATTTTTACATGATAATAAAAAAAGATGAAAATAAGAAACTCTTTTTTTGTATATTGCTCTCTTCATGTAAACTATCATGTACAACTGCAAAATGACCATGCTTCAAACTATTGGAACAACAAGACATGCATATACTTTTAAACTCGCCTCAAATCAATTTTACGAGTAAAAATACTCTAATCGTATGTAGGTCGTAACACTTTCGTATGTCTCTTCTCAAAGTTTTATCGTACTAGTTTCTCCATATCACATCACAACATACAAGAAAAGAGCAATGATAAATCCACTACACATTTTACTACTGCCACTCAAATTGTGAGAGGTGAATAATAAGACACTCATATATTAAGCTTATATTTGAGTGACGTTAAACAAAACGGTTGTAACGTTATAACCACCCCATGAAAAAGGATAGAGTACTACATTCTATTATAATAGTTTCGACTTCCGTTCGAATTTCTTGTTTCTAAGATCGGTTTGGAGTCGTACCGAGTTCAGGGTTACAAATATCCAGCAGAAGAAAAGAGAAGGTTGTAGTAGTATGAAAAAGATTGGGATTTATGTTGAAATGCAAAATAGATCCTGTTGAATTCCAATCATGCTGGTGCAGTTGGGTTCATAAATGCAACAGACATACGGAGTAAAACTCAGCCTAAATGCTCTCAGATATTTTTGATACCAGTCGTATCTTTAGTTATGTTGTTGTACAAGCCTTATTAGTTACTTCGTATATGGTTTGTTTTTATGTTAAATAATTTTGGATGTAACTATAGCTCTATAAGCCAAAATAATACTCCCTTCTATTCTAAGTTTTTTTCCCCTTCTCATTTTGCACAAATTTTAAGGATTTTAATTAAATAAGCAAAAATAATATAGTGGGGTAAGGTGATTGGAGAGAGGGTATGTATTGTGTTGTATTATTGTGGAGTGAAGTGATTAAAATAATTATTGTTGTGGGGTAAGGTGATTAAAATAAGATAAATTATGGGTATTGTGGAGTATTGTAGTGGGGTAATGTGATTAAAATAAGTATAAAAGTTTACCAAAAAAGGAAAGGGGGAAGTTATTGTGAATAGACGAAAATGGAAAGGGGGAACATTGCTCAGAATAGGAGGGAGTATGTAGTTACGTCTTTTTCCAGCTTTTAAAAAGAAAAAAAAAAGAAAAGATAAATGCTTTAGTATGATTGATCATGGGGTAAAATCAATTTAATTCCCTCCGTCTTAGTCTATAGTTATTACTTATTAGATAACTATCTATTGGGATAGTAACATCACAAAAACTTTGAAGAGACGGTCTCTCACTAACTTATCGAGAGATCACTTTTGTCGTATCTCTTTACTTATTTTTTCGAACTCTTCTACTATTAATTAACAGTTGGTCTCATTGAATACAAGCCATATCCGTATTCGATGAAAACGGTTAAGATCCCTCTCAAAAGTAGGGCTGAGCAAAAAAATCCTATACGTATTTTTTTATCCGAATCCGATCCGCTTTCCGAATTAAAAATTCCGAATATCTGGATTCCATTTAAATTGGATATCTGATCCTGTTTTTTCCGATTAAACTGGATTGGATGTGGATTGAGAACTTTTGAAAACCGGATATCCGAATCCGATCTGAAATTTAAACAACTAAATAATCATTACTTGAAGTTTAATCCAAAACTCCGTCTTACTGATACATACTAAAAATAACCCGTCTGAAAAGAGATCAACTCCTTACTTGAAGTTTGGGATAATCATTAGGAAATGTTTATCATTTGGTCTCTTAGTTAGACAATTGCGTGACCGGTTGGTCTTGTTTCAGACGGACCATTTTGGTCTGAAGCAATAAGATGAGATTTTGTAATCACTTTACAGTTAGATGTAAACACTATTGAAAATAAGTTGATATAAGCTGTGGTTACATTTTATCAAAAATTGGCTACATAATCCCGTCTTATTTTTCAGACGGAAATGGTCCGTATGAAATAAGAATTTGTGTTGCGTGGCATGCTCTTGCAAGTTGTAACAACACTAACCGATTATCCAAATGCAGCGAATAGCCACGTACGTCCCCATGCAATATTTCCATCTATAATTTATTTTGTTTATGAAAACTTGAAGCTAAATCATCTCTATAAATAGAGAACAGTGAAGCCTAAAAAGATATCAAAACATCAAAAAGTTAAAAGTTAATTAGTATTGATAAAGTGCAATATATTTTGAGAAAAATGGCTTCTTGTTCTCGTGCACCCCTTCCTTTATTCATAGGTGGCCTTCCACCACCTTCTCAGGTAGGGTAATAATTACTATACTTTTTTTTATTTTGTGAGGAAAAAATAAAGTAAGTGTAAATACTTGTCTGAGATGGAAGCAATACATACATACATCTTTAAAGTACTACGCTCCCAAAATAAGATTTATCTCGAGTAATAAAGAGTTTATTTACACCAATCTTGTGGTTGCTGGTTTGATTTGTACATCTTTGTTTGATTTTTCATTTAATAAAGAAAAAATACGTATTAATTGAATTGAAGAGAAACGACCGGTACAAAAGATGTATAATATCTCTATCAAAAATTATAATGAAGGGAATTGATAATTACAAATTTGTATTTCAGACGGACATTATTCGTCTTACGCTTAGGTCGAGTCAAATACATTCCAAATTAGCTCACTTGGTTGCTAGAATATACCAAAAATTTTATCTTTATAATCACAACTTGATAATACTTTACCCGTCTTAATCTTTAGACAGATAGCTAGTACCCTTCTTAAGCAATACTTACTCTTTAATAATAGGGAGTCAGGAAAAGGTCTCAATTAGTGTCTTTAATTAATTAGGTCAAGCAATACGGATTACAAAATAAACAGTACTTTTACACTTACCTTTCCGTTATAGCTAGATTAGGATAACACCCCCCTCTACTTTGTTTAATAGTGAAATTAAACCCTTTAAGTTTGCTTTGTAGTATTTGAAGATAAACGACTTGATAAGACGATTTAAACAAGATTTCACGTAACTATCTTTTATTTTATATATTAGAAATTATATCGAAGATTCTTCTCACTTGAATAGTACCTAAAAAGCAAATGTATAGAATTGAATGAAACGGAGGGAGTTTGACATGTAGTGTTTACGTGTTTCTTTCCTTTATCGTTAAAGTTTGACATGTTTGTATCTATACGTGTTTGTGTTTTTTTCATTTTCATTTTCATGTACGTTGCCATTCTCAAGATCTTGAATAAAATCTAGAGGCCCTTTAGTTAAATTGTTTTATACTACCTCAATAGTCATGGAGGGATCAAATTACTCATAATTTTTTTTCATAGTATAGAATAATAAAAATATAAATGAGACTCCTTAAATAAAAAATACTCCGTAGTACACACACGAAGGACTCCATGTTTGTTGTCTAGTAGCAATTAAAAGAGAGAATTGATAATGAAGACGGTAATTATTAAATGACCGACTCCTAATTGAACGTAAAAAGAGAGATAAAATCTACTTCATGACCTAAATATGGGCATGGTAACTACGTTTGAAACTTCGAACGATTATAACTTTTCGATTGACCGATGTTGGGCTTTTCAACATGTAAGTGCACCGGATTGCTGGAGCGGAAACTCGAAAGAAATGCCGAAGAGTCTTTGTTAAGCTCTTAGCTTAGGAGAGAATTACAAGGATTTTTATATTTATAAAAAAACAATAGCATAAGAAATGCTGATGGGTCCTCTGGTTTCCGTGGCTATCCTCAGATTTCTGAACTCAGGCGTCCTTCTAAAATAATAGAATAATACGCACATAGTTCTTATTCCTCACATAGTTCTTATTCCTAAGGTTGAATCTCCGGAATTTGTTACTCAATTCCGTCCTATCAGTCTTTGTAACGTTTACAGAATTGCCTCTAAATGCCTTGCAAATCGGCTCAAAAGGGTTATTTCAGTTATTATTTCAGACACTCAGCAGACTTTTATTCCTTGAAGGCTTATGTCAGATAGCTCAAATCTTGCTCATGAGATTATTCACTATATTAACAAGGCAAAAAAAGGAAACAACTGTTACGCAGCCCTCAAACTTGATATGCATAAGGCTTTTGATCGTGTTTCTTGGTCTTTCTTCATGTCGGTTATGCAGCGTTTTGGGTTTCCTGAAAAATTTTGTAATCTCATATGGGAATGTATTTCTACGGTTCATTCTTCTGTTTTGATCAACGGTGAACCTTCTTAGATGTTTCACGCAACAAGTGTCCTTCGTCAGGGTGATCCTCTCTCTCCGTATTTGTTTATCATATGTATGGAAGTTCTGTCGAAGCAACTTTATCAAGCTGTGCAGATGAATAATATACTTGGACTTAAAATTTCTAGGTATGCACCCTCAATTTCCCATCTTTTCTATGCGGATGATGCTTTCATTTGCTGTAAGGCCACAACTCCGGGTTTTGAATACCTTCGGCAACTTCTCCGAACCTTTGAAGAAGCTTCAGGCCAAATGATTAATTTAGACGAATCTTATATTAAATAGAGCCCAAATACACCAGACGATGTCAGAGAACATCTGTTATCCCTATTAAAGATTAAGTGGGTTTCCAATTTTGGTACCTATCAAGGTGTACCGATTGATATTCCGCGAAATAGATCTTCAATATTTAATCAATTTGTGGATAAAATCACTAAGCGAATTATCTCTTTGTCTACCCTCCATCTCAACCATGCCAGTAAACTTTTAATTATTAGGACTATAATTTTTGCTTCCTTTTACCATCTGCTCTGAGCCATTCTATTACCCCTTAATGTCTGCCGCAAAATTGATTCTCTGACTACTGCTTTCTGGTGGAGCAATAATCTCAAGAATAATGCGATTCCCTGGACATCAAGAGAAGTGCTGCAACTACCTAAATCACAGGGTGGATTAGATATGAAGAATTCAACTCTTCTGAGTCAGGCTTTTTTTGTAACACCCCCATAATCCGTTATATTTAAAAATAGAGTTTTCATGTAAAATTCGGAACATGGATGTGTCATATTTGAACCAATTGTAGTAGAAGTATTTAAATCATGTAATTCAAATGGGTAAATGTCCACGTGAATTAAAAACCAAAGTGTAAAATCCAATTACAACCAAATCCAAATGCTTGCGGAAGCGAATAAGTTTGATGATGCAAAATAAAGATAATTGTCTAAACATTGGTTTCCAATAAAAACAATAACGCGCGCGCTCTCCCGTGGTTCCCACGTCCTAGTTCCTTGGATTACCTGTCACACGATCTGCTCTCACAATAGTGGTCATAGCAGTTCCAATTAAGGACAAAAACAAAAGAGGGTCAACAGTAATGTTGAGTAATGTAAACAGTCCAAAAGTAAATAGGAGTTTTACTTTAATTTAGAATTCATAAGAAAGTAAAATATCATTGAGAAGTTCAAGTTTCTAAATAAGGAAATCCGATCCAAAATAGTTAGTCCTTCCAAATCTTAAAATACTTTCCTTCGAAGAAAATATTTCTTCACTTTCTTTAGTAAGTAATGGATAGAGGCCGTATGGAGAGGATCTCATCGCCCTAGTCCGGATAAGACGGGGTTCACCAAACCATGTACAATAATTGTCCAAAAATCCCGAGTGTGCAATATACATAAATTACTCGTTACTAAATTATTCCAGACGGTCCTTAACTAGTTCAATTGATTTTATGCATTTTACTCGGTTTTTGTTATGTTTCTATTTTTAACGTTTTGTTCCGAGTTTTATTCTTAAGAAAGCGAAATACGTTCATGATCAGAATATTTAAGAGTATTTTATCAAGTTGGTGCTTTTGGTTTAACAAGTTTTAGCTTATACACTTGGTTTACACAAGTTTACTATCTTATACATACTTTACGGTTTTACAGATTCTGAACAGTGACTTCAAAACGTCATAACTCCTTCGTTACTTAACTTTTTTGGGGTAAGAATAGTGAGGTTGGATTCTTTAAGATTTTCTACAACTTTAAGTGTCAATACTAACAGTCCAAAAACGATCCTAAGGCCTCTGAAATTTATATTTAGTAAAACGTGACGGTTTCCGAGTCACAGAAAGTTTTGGGGCTGGTTCGGGTGTTTAAATAGTCGAAATATCGGTTTACAAAAGGCCAACATGCATGTCTTTCATTAAAGTTTATCATAGTCAAATATCAAGAATTTATCTTTAGTATAACTTTATTTACTAGTGGTCTATTCGAAAAAGATAGATTCTCAACTATCGATCTAAAGAACAATATCTTATCAGATTTCTAGATTGTCATTATGTGTTGCAAAAATCATATAAAATCAAATACTTAATATTCTTAGACGAAACTAACTCCAATAGGTCTATTTTTTAGTCTACCAACTTTTATGTTTATACTAGGTTAGCCAAAAATAGGTTTAAGATGTAATATTGGTCGGATCTTTAACCAGTGGTCAGAATATGAGTCACAAAGATTATAAATTCAAATGAGTTGATTCCAGGGCCTAATATTCTCTATATTCATTATAGTTCATTGTGGTAAAAGGGTTTGTCCTCATTTATCCTATAAATTACTTTTTAAGACACAAACATTGGGACTAGCAGATTCGATTGTCCAGAATCATGTTCTTTTTGTATGATTTTTCATTTGCAAAATACTCATGGGATTAAAACAAAATTTTGTACACTTATTATAGACAAGAAGACCTACGACACATATTTTTTTCATAGCAATAACACAAGTCTAAGTTGGATTTTTATTCTGTTAATTATCAACCTCCGGATTTGATACTTTGATGATTGTTATGTGTATAGATTCTTGCATGCATGTATGAAGACTCTTATAGTTCGTTTAAGGGTTTGTTTTACTCAATATTAAGTGTTGAATGAGAATAAAATGCTAAGAGTTTAGGATTTTTAGCCCTTACAAGGTGAAGATCTTTGTGTATAGGCAAGATTCTCCTCGCTCCTAGCTTCCTCTTCTTCTTCCTCTCGGTTCCTCTTTGCTCTCCCTCTCTCTATACTTTGTTTTTTTTGTTGATGCTTGTTTTGAATGGTAATCTGGTGGGAGGTGAAGTGAGGAGTAAATAGGAGGAATTATGGGGAAGGGTAAAAGAAGAAGTGTTGGGAAGAGAAGGTGTAGGTAGAGTGGTTATGGGAAAGACAAAAAGAAAAGTGTTGGGAAGGGGGAGGCGTAGGTAGGACGGCACAAGCATGGGGAAGGGGGTCTATTTCCCTCATTATGGCAGCTAGGATTTGGTGTTTGAGTCGGGTTTTCGCGCGACGGAAAAAGATGCGCGAGACGGTGATTTATGCAACTTCGAAATGCAATACAATTTCACCAATTATCGACACCAGAATTATATATGTTCTTTCTTGTTTTATCATGGGTGAATTTATTTAAGGATTGTATTTTATTACCATTTATTCTCAATGTGTGACGATAATGTTGATTATTAAATTTAGCGACTCGAGATCGCGGTAATCGCATTGTTACCAATTTTTCCATTTTATCACCTATTGATTTTAGCTTCATAAATATCTTTATTATTATTTTTTTTTATAAACTCCTTTATATTTTATTGACGGATTTTATGGGTATTACATTTTTATTCAAAACTCAGTACAGATTACTTACAAGGCCATATGGGCTACTTCATTTGATTCTTCACCCTAAATATAAGAAAGACTTTCCTGTGCCTAACTCCAAATCAAAAGTTTTGGGAGCTTCTTTTTTCTGGAGAGACATTTGTCGCGCAACCGCAAATTTATCTCCGGGATTTGGTTGGAAGATAGAAAATGGTAGATCTGTTAATATTCTCTCTGATAAATGGATTAATGGAAATGTGCCAATCGCCCGTCCAGCTTGTTATTCTCAAAACCTTGCTCTGACTGATACATCTACCTCTTCCGGGGCATGAAAACCAGCTGCCATTTTTAGATTTTATCAGTCAGCGACTGCAAAGTCTATTCTATGCCTGGAACCACCTCAGCCTTGTATGGATGATTTCATTTACTGGAAATATACAGAAGATGGATCCTATTCAGTTCGATCGGGTTACTCCTACTTGCTTCAGCATATCACTGTATTAAAACCCTTCAACCCAATTCCCCCTTTTCCTTGGAACATCGTCGGGAGCAAGTCCGTCTCCCCAAAATTAGGAATTTTCATATGGCGTTTGGTAACAAACTCTCTTCCCATTTCGACTAATGGATCTTGATAATCAGCATCCTTTGAAGCGTATCTATAGTCTATACCCAAGTCCATTACCTAAATTCACGGTTGTACACGGACTTTCGTTTCATCTCCACACTTATCAATAAGGATCATCTGTCTCACTTTTGTGTCTCATTCTTGTCCCACTCCATACAAATTCTGACATATCACCTATTGTAGGAATAAAATATGCAGTATATATATTAATTGGTTGATGTGTCAGAATCTGTATGGAGTGGGACACAGAATGTGACACCAAATGGGACAGAGCAGTCTTACTGCACACTTATATATCATAAATTCTCTTTTGTGACAACGTATCCGTCCGAAGCTAATGACGAGTTAAATAATACTCACATAGATGGAAAAAGAAAAGTCATTTGTGATTTTTTCAAACTTATCTTATCTATCCAAATAAGGGATAATTTAACCCGTTAAAAATATCTGACGAATATATATATCCATCACTATTACTTATTAAAAATCGTTTGTAAGCTGTAACACAAGAGGAGCAGTAGGTCTTATTTAAGGCGGGTAATATCCTACCCGTCGCTGAAAACGGGTCAAGTATTATCAAATTAATAGTAATAAAGATAATGTTTTTGGTATATTCTATCTCAATTGGTCTCCCTTGCGACGGGTCAGCATTTGTGACGGATATTTTGTGGGTTAAAATGGTAACATAATGGGTTAGTGGAGAAAGGGGACCACATGAATAGTATTGCAGAGAGAGAAAAAGTGGGTACTTTGTGAGGTAAAATGGTATCCGTCGCAAGACTTGCGACAGATAGTGCCGTCACAAATGAGAATTTGTGATTCTAGATAACAAGTAGAATGATTTATATATTTGACCAGTATTAAGTTTAAGACGAATAGTGTCCGTCTGAAATGAGAATTTATGCAAGACGAGATAATTATTACTTATCACTATTTTTTGTTTCAGACCTACTTTTTGTGTCTGAACCTTAAGACGGGGTTTTGTACCCACTTTTATTGTCAAATGTAACCACTATAGTTCATGTATAACATTTGTTTTTCAAACGTGGTTATATTTACCTGTAAAATAGGTACAAAACTCCGTCTTACTGATATATACTAAAAATAGCCCGTCTGAAAAGAGATCAACTCCTTACTTGAAGTTTGGGATAATCATTATGAAATGTTTAACATTTGGTCTCTTAATTAGTTAGACAATTGCGTGGCATGCTCTTGCAAGTTGTAACAACACTAAGCGATTATCCAAATGCAGGGAATAGCCACGTACGTCCCCATGCAATCTTTCCATCCATAATTTATTTTGTTTATGAAAACTTGAAACTTAATCCTCTCTATAAATAGAGAACAGTGAAGCCTAAAAAGATATCAAAACATCAAAAAGTTAAAAGTTAATTAGTATTGATAAAGTGCAATATATTTTGAGAAAAATGGCTTCTTGTTCTCGTGCACCCCTTCCTTTTTTCATAGCTGGCTTTCCAAGACCACCTTCTCAGGTAGTAATTATTATACTTTTTTTTTTATTTTGTGAGGAAAAAATAAAGTAAGTGTAAATAATTGTCAGGGATGGAAGCAATACATACATACATCTTTACAGTACTACGCTCCCAAAATAAGACTTATCTCGAGTAATAGAGAGTTTTTTTACACCAATCTTGTGGTTGCTGGTTTGATTTGTACATCTTTGTTTGATTTTTCATTTAATAAAGAAAAAATACGTATTAATTGAATTGAAGATAAACGACCGGTACAAAAGATGTATAATATCTCTATCAAAAATTATAATGAAGGGAATTGATAATTACAAATTTGTATTTCAGACGGACATTATTCGTCTTACGCTTAGGTCGAGTCATATACATTCCAAATTAGCTCACTTGGTTGCTAGAATATATCAAAATTTTTATCTTTATAATCACAACTTGATAATACTTTACCCGTCTTAATCTTTAGACAGATAGCTAGTACCCTTCTTAAGCAATACTTACTCTTTAATAATAGGGAGTCAGGAAAAGGTCTCAAGTGTCTTTAGTTAATTAGGTCAAGCAGTACGGATTACAAAATAAACAGTACTTCTACACTTACCTTTCCGTTATAGCTAGATTAGGATAACACCCCCCTCTCCTTTGTTTAATAGTGAAATTAAACCCTTAAGTTTGCTTTGTAGTATTTGAAGATAAACGACTCGGTAAGACGATTTAAACAAGATTTCACGTAACTATCTTTTATTTTATATATTAGAAATTATATCGAAGATTCTTCTCACTTGAATAGTACCTAAAAAGCAAATGTATAGAATTGAATGAAACGGAGGGAGTACATGGTATTAATAGTAGTATACATTTTGGTCTATATTTTTCAGGAGCTGATGGATGGGGATGATGCTTTTGTCCCTGTGTAGCACACATCTGATGTCCGGCCTTAAGGTTGATCGTCATGTAGAAGATCTTGATGCTATGTAGTGTTTACGTGTTTCTTTCCTTTATCGTTAAAGTTTGACATGTTTGTATATATACGTGTTTGTGTTTTTTTTCATTTTCATGTATATATCTTGCCATCCTCAAGATCTTGAATAAAATCTAGAGGCCCTTTAGTTAATTTGTTTTATACTACCTCAATACTCATGGAGGGATCAAATTACTCATAATTTTTTTTCATATTATAGAATAATAAAAATATGAATGAGACGCCTTAAATGAAAATAGTGTATACACACGAAGGACTCCATGTTTGTTGTCTAGTAGCAATTAAAAGAGGGAATTGATAATGAAGACGGTAATTATTAAATGACCGACTACTAATTGAACTTAAAAAGAGCGATAAAATCTACTTCATGACCTAAATATGGGCATGGTAACTACGTTTGAAACTTCGAACGATTATAACTATTCGATTGACCGCAGTTGGGCTTTTCAACATAAGTGCACCAAGAGTCTTTGTTAAGCTCTTAGCTTAGGGGAGAATTAAAAGGAGTTTCATATTTATAAAAAACTCTTTTTTAATCATTGATTTAGAAAATAAAGAGTTACTGCAGCAGGAGCTCACTCAAGGGGCCTTGATGATCAAGTCACAAGCCAGACAAGCCTGACCACAAGACCCCCTCAGATTGAAGTTCGAACCATAAGGTCCAAACATCAGGCCATGTCAAGCCAACTTCAAGCCAAACCAAGCCCAGACAATGGAGAAGACATTCCAGGGATCACCAAGTCATGCCAAGGTCTAAATCAGTCCACAAACCACACACAAGCCAGGAACAATGCCTGTCAGAGCCCAGCAGACCAGTTAGCAAACCAAGCACCAAGGAGGTACACCAGAGCATCCTAGCCACCCCCACCATGGCCTACCATCAAGCCAAACTCATTAATCAACAAGTTTGTCCAGGAGAGTCCCCTTAGAAGTCTAGCAAAATCTCAAGTTACAAGCAATCCAAACCAGAGTCCAATGAACCTTACAGCAGGGAAAGTACAAGTGCAGCTGTGGGTTCTTTTTGTTTAAGTCAACTTGTCCTCATCCAAGGCAGGTTTATCTAAGTTCAAATAAGAGTTGAAGAGTCCCAAGGAGCAGCAAAACACCCAGAGCAAAGCAGCAAGACAACAAGAACAACAGTTTCCCATTTCAGGAAAAATCCAAAAACTGCTTTATTGTTTTTTGCATTAGTCTGTTTTGTGTCTTTGTGTCTGTACTAGCTAGTTGTTAAACTTGTCCTGTTGTGAGGCCCTTAATTACTTATCTGTTGTAGTAGTTCAAACCTAAAGCTGGCCCTTAGATGGACTTTACATCCAAAGGATCACATTGTATCAGCCTCCCTATATAAGGAGGGTCTTATGTATTGTTTTAAGCAGACTTTATGAATGAACTGAACTTGAGAAATCTCTCAAATCTTTCAAACTTGTGCTAAGTGCTGTAGTTTGAGTCAAGCCTGATACATCTTCAAGGTGTCTGATCAGTGTCTTGCTTTGTGAGTCAAGATTAAGTCTGTGCTTTGCTGTGACTAGCTTGCTTGCTGTTGAGTCTAAGTCTAAGGTGTTTGTGCATTGCTGTAATACTCTAAACCTGTCTCAAACCCAGTCTTTTAGTCCTTTCTCTTGTGCCATGATGTAGGGGAAGTTCTCTAAGTCATATCTTTGAGTTTTCAGTTGATACAAGCCACTCTCTCTAAAACAGCCTCCATTTCTGCTTGTTTTTGCTTTCAGTTTTAGTAAGCATAGTAAGGCATCCCCTAAACTCACAAGCCTTAGTAGTTTAAAGTCCAGTTACTTATATAAAATCAGTATTTAAAGTAAGAAACTGGTTTCATATTTAGAAATGAGATAAAAAGTGGAGACTACCAATAAGATATAAAACTTTTACCATTGTAGAAAAAAAGAAGTCTTATAATTAAAAATGTATATTGATGTGTCAATAAAAAAAGATGGTATGATAATATAATCATTGCTATTGCCATTAGAAGTATTTTTACATGTTATCGGTTACATCAGTAGTTCTATATGACCGAATGATAATATATACTCGTATGTATTTGAAGTTGCTATCATGAATTACAATATTTGTGGTCGATTCTTGCTTTGATTTAAGAGCAAATTAAATGTTGGTTTATTCAATAAAACACAAGATAAAGGAGAAATTCACGTCCTAACCGATCTACGGCTTCACCTAGGTAAAATTTCCTTTTATTATTATTTTTTTTGAGTTCATTGTCATTAACTTGTTATCATGAATTCACCTTCACCAACTAGGCTACGACATTTTGGATGTGGTAGCCTTTACCAAATAGGTGATGTTAATAATAAGTACTTATAGTTACTTATTTCTAGGGAGTGAATGAGGTGACTAAAGAGGCAAAGAGTATGAAGGTAAGAATGGGTAGGTTGGTCATGTCACATTTTTCTTTAAACGTGGTATGAATGAAATGAAAAGTACTCTCTATATTGCTCTCTTCATGTAAACTATCATGTACAACTGCAAAATGACCATGCTTCAAACTATTGGAACAACAAGACATGCATATACTTTTAAACTCGCCTCAAATCAATTTTACGAGTAAAAATACTCATCGTAAGTCGTAACACTTTCGTAAGTCTCTTCTCAAAAGTTCTATCGTACTAGTTTCTCAATATCACATCACAACATACAAGAAAAAGGATACAATACTATATTCTATTATAATAGTTTCGACTTCCATTTGAATTTCTTGTTTCTAAGATCGGTTTGGACCCGTACCGACTACCGAGTTCAGGGTACAAATGTCCAGTAGAAGAAAAGAGAAGGTTGTAGTAGTATGAAAAAGATTGGGATTATGTTGAAATGCAAAATAGATCCTGTTGAATTCCACACATGCTGGTGCAGTTGAGTTCATAAATGCAACAGACATAAAACTCAGCCTAAATGCTCTCCGATAAATGCTCTAGTATGAATGTATGATTGACCATGTATGGTGCAATCAATTTCTTTCTTCACTCGTGTTTTTCACTACAGGTAAATCCATTTACTCACCAATTCACCACCCTACAAAGTACAAAGTATTCAACTTTCTTTATGAGTTAACGAGTATTTAATATTCCCTCCGTCTCAGTCAATACTCAATAGTTATGAGATAACTATCTATTGGGGAAAAGGGAATAACTTATTTGCATACTTAACATCACATAAACTTTGGACAGACGAGCTCTCACTAAGTTATCGGGAGACCACTTTTTTCGTACCTCTTCTTTTATTAATTGTGACACCCAAAATATCATTTTTATTTGGTACATGTTTTCATAACAATCAAACCTGTTTTATCAGGTATCATAACCGTTCTTATTAGTAAATCCTATTATATTAAACGTATCTATTTTATCAGATATCATAACCGTTACAAAAGGTAACTGCATGCATTCTACTTCTCTTACTCCAACATAGTCTACAGCCATTAAACCACATAGACAATATTGTTGTCATTGCATTTATTTTTCTACTTGCATCATTTTCAGAGCCTTAGAGGTGTCTATCAAATTCAAATACATAGATAGTTGTATAAGACGACTTTACACAAAATTATTGTAAAACCCATGTAAAACCATCCACTAATCACTAGAATAACCTTATAAGAAATAACAAATAAGAAGTTTTGGTGAGATTATTTAGGTTTATAATAAGCGGTCTTAGAATAAACTGTGTAAAACCACTTCACACAAGACTAATTCTGCCAAAAAAAACCATTATTTTGTAAGCATGAGAATTACTATAATAAAAACAAACGACAATTACTCTCAAAATGGTGGAATATCCAACCAACTTTTCAGCCAGTCATATTAATTGTCAATCAATGCCTGTACTTCAATTCAGTAGTGACATGAAGTTAATATGATAACTCAGAAACGTCCAGTAAACTTGCATTGTCTACATCTACCATCTTCTAACAGCTCTCATTGCTAAACATTAATGCTAATCTTATTTCAACTATCTACTCCTAACTTGACCATATTCCAAATAATCATCTCACTATGAATTTAATAACCTATAAATAAACTCAGAAAGTGACTAATAACCAGGAAACTGTAAGGCCAGAACAGTAAACAATCAAACATGGGTAGTACAGAAATCGGGTCACCGGAAGTGGATGGTCTCGGAACACCGGCTCGATTCATGGGTTCGGAGAATAACAGTTCTCATGCGTCGAGGAGAAAGAAGTTGGGGTTGTATTTTATGGAGTCAGATGACAGAAAGAGAGCCATTGGAGGTGGTTATACAGTGGGGAGTACTCCTGTTAATATACACAGGAAGCCTATGTCTGAACCTGATATTGCTAAAACTGGCGGATGGGTTGCGGCTTTTTTCATCTTTGGTACTTCTATTTCTTTTCAGCATCATATATTTCATATTATATCAGTATTCTTGGAGCACATATGATTGGCTCATGTCATGATTTAATGTCGGTATACAGTAATTCAATCCCATATAAAATGAGAAGGAGAGCAAAGATCTACTGTACCCTTAAAAAGGAATAAAGAAAAAATTATTCACCAAATAAATCGTGTTTCTTATATACTTTGGTTGATGCGATCCTCACGATGAATCGTCACTATTCTTCTGCTCAGAAAATGACAGAATATAGTAAATTGAGTGACTAGACTATGCTCTATCACGACATACCAGAGAGTAGTATCATATTCTTACTGAACACGTGTGCTTTTGATACAATGTAAGGTTGCATCCGTCCAACCCTCTTACCCCGCCACAAGGGAGAATATTAAGGCAATAGTGTAACTTTGTTGTGTATTGCTGTTAAAAAATAACTTAGGAGTATTTTGTGTGTTTCTGGCTGATTTGCAGGGAATGAAATGGCAGAAAGAATGGCATATTTTGGTCTTTCAGTCAACATGGTGGCCTTTATGTTCTATGTTATGCATAGGCCTTTCTCAAGTTCAGCCAATGCTGTCAATAATTTCCTCGGAATATCACAAGCATCCTCTGTGCTCGGCGGTTTTTTGGCTGATGCTTACCTTGGCCGATACTGGACCATTGCCATATTTACAACAATCTATCTAATGGTAAAATAACCAACCCATCTCTCTCTTTTTAATAGTTATGAACATAATGTAGAATACGACTTCCATCTCAATCATTTGTTTACACATCCTTTTTTCACCCGTCTCAACTATGTTTACGTTTTCTATTTAAGGGAGTTTTTTTGTGTTAAAAAGAGATTAATTCACCCCAATTTATTTGAGAGTTGGACCCATATGTCCGGCAGACTTCCCATTGTCACACTCTAACATACCAATCATAAAGACTCTTTACTCTATTTACATATGTTGGCATAAAAACCGTTTTAAAAGCAAACGTAAACAAAATGGACAAGACATAGGGAGTAGATGATGAATAGGTACCTTTATTAATAATACCTTGTCTCGTCTGTATTGAAAAGGGCTTGACAGGGATAACTATGTGTGCAACAATCAAGTCATTAGTGCCAAATCAAGATGAATGTGATCAATTTTCACTCCTCCTGGGGAATTGTGAACCTGCAAAGACATGGCAGATGGTTTACCTCTACACTTTTCTTTACATAACGGGGTTTGGAGCAGCGGGAATAAGGCCTTGCGTCTCCTCTTTTGGGGCAGATCAATTCGATGAAAGGAGTAAAGACTATAAGGATCACCTGGACAAGTTCTTCAATGTGTTTTATCTGTCCGTTACCCTTGGGGCTATTATCGCATTCACCATCATCGTCTATATCCAAATGCAACATGGCTGGGGACCTGCATTTGGTTCATTAGCCATAGGCATGGCCATTTCTAATGCACTATTCTTTATCGGCACTCCAATCTACCGACATAGGCTGCCTGGAGGAAGCCCTTTGACGCGTATTGCCCAAGTTCTGATTGCAGCCTTCCGCAAAAGAAATGCTTCTTTCACTAGCGGTGAGCTGATTGGTTTATATGAGCTTCCAGGAAAAAGATCTGCCATTAGAGGAAGTGCCAAGATTGCTCATACTGATGATTTCAGGTAAATAGCCTCTTACTCTGATTTCAGGTAGAGATGCTCAAGTATATGACTCCTTTATTACTACGTTTAGTTGAGCAACAAACAATGACAAGTCTACGTAATCGGGGGAGCAAAAACTTTTCTATATTTGGTTTCAGAAATCATGTAGTATAAGACCTTCGACACATTAGATTGTCAGGACATCTACGAAGAGTTTGATGACATAATTTTCGGTGAAATTCATACTTTTGTGTCATCTGGTAATAGATTCTGTGTTTCCAACATAATTGACCCGACTCCAATCCGAGAAGAACACCTCAAAGTAAGGCCAACCCATAGTAGACTTGGCACGAAAAATGTGGAACAATAAAAAATGACGCACTTGACCTGACTTATAAGCACTAATCAGAAAATAACCAGAACTGACCCGTATTCGAAATAACCCGATTAAGGTGCACCCGACATGACTCAAACCAATAACGCCCCATCCTGACACTGACCTTAATAACCTGCCCTGAAACTGGCCTAAAGCATTGAAGTATTGATGTAGATCTTATTTATTGTTGGTGCAGATGTTTAGACAAAGCAGCTCTACAGCTCAAGGAAGATGACATGGATCCAAGCCCTTGGAGGCTATGCACAGTAACCCAAGTTGAAGAAGTCAAAATCCTAATAAAACTCTTACCAATACCAGCTTGCACCATTATGCTGAGTCTCGTATTAACAGAATTTCTAACTTTATCAGTCCAACAAGCTTATACCATGAATACACATATGGGTCGCCTCAAAGTTCCGGTAACCTGCATGCCCGTCTTTCCCGCCCTCAGCATCTTCCTTGTTCTCTCCCTTTACTACTACATCTTTGTCCCTATTTCACGACGGATCACAGGACACCCACATGGAGCCTCTCAGCTTCAAAGGGTAGGCATAGGGTTGGCCATTTCCATACTCTCAGTGGCATGGGCAGGGATTTTTGAGAGATTCAGGAGAAACTACGCCATAAGAAATGGGTACGAGGCAAGCTTTCTGAGCCCAATGCCAGATCTAAGTGCATTTTGGCTGCTAATCCAATACTGCCTGATCGGGATAGCAGAGGTGTTCAGCATTGTGGGATTGCTCGAGTTCTTATATGAGGAAGCACCTGATGCCATGAGAAGCATCGGATCTGCTTATGCAGCTGTTGCTGGGGGAATGGGTTGCTTTGCCGCGACAATATTGAATAATATTATTACTTCTATCACTGAAAATAGTGCGAAAAGGCGCATTTCGTGGTTATCACAGAACATCAACACTGGCCGGTTTGACTATCTTTACTGGGTTCTCACTGTACTTAGTATCATCAACTTCTGTGGTTTCCTTTACGCAGCCAAGAGATACAAGTATAGAGCCGTTCATGCAGGATGATGAAAAAAGAAGCACCCCAGACATTATTTTATATCTATTTTTTCATTATTTATTGTTTGATCCAAAGTAGGGGGAGATTTGAACCTATGTTGCATAGCCCCAATGATTGATTTGATTATATACAACTCCCATAACTTAAACATGTTCCATAATCAGCAACATCCGTTTTTATGCAAATTTTTCCAACATCTGCTTTTATGGAGGGAAAATTCTATATCCCACTATTTTGCGTCCAACCAATTTATTATCCAAAATTCCATACAAGGTAATTTATTATGCCTTTTTAAAATATTCACATGGATTGTTTATATTTCTATCGTAAGTTTTGCCCTTGACCAACCCATGAGGCAGGTGGGATTCCACATTAATCAAAAGGGTGTTAAAGTATTTGAATTGCAAAAGATATCATTAACCAAATGCATTTTATTACTGCTAAACTGTGTTTCAAAAGCAAATGTAAACTACCTAATAAAATGGAAGGTGTAACAAAAAGATCACTTCAAAGAATCAGCAAAGAGCGAAGTGTGTACCTGTAACTTCCTACAAGTATAATTTAGGGAGAGTTGCATCATGCATATAAGGACTGTGAGCTTGTTGCAGAGGTTGCAGGCACATCAATGATCATATTGGCCATTGATTTTCAAGAAGATACACCTTGCTCCCAACCAACAACTGCATCACGGTCTGGCCACCTAAGTATTCCTTTAAATGCATACTGCACATTTAAATTTTTCAAGAGGGGAGGGGCTAAACAACTATATCGTCCTCGGGTAGTCCTTTCTTTTGCATAAAAAGGAAACGCAGATAATACAAAAAACTTTTGCATAAAAAGGAAACGCAGATAATACAAAAAAAACCATCTTTCTATTCATCAACAATGAGCCGGTGACACAGAAACATGCTGATCAATAAATATCTTCCATCAACAATTGTGCATACCATTAATCCACACAAGCACCTTTACAAACTTCATAGCATTGATAGATTAAAAAAAAACAACTGAATTTGTTAAATGATTCAGTTTATCAGATTAGATGAAAAACAGTTTCAGTCATCTTCCTTTTTCATTATTTTGTCAGTTCACAAAGACACTTTAGATTGTAATTTTGCTCTTGCATTATTTCTTTTAAGTGTACGACAATCTTCAAGGTACGAGGGGAAATGGCGCCTTGTACATTCTTCCTTTCACACACATTTAATTGTTGCCTCCAAAATTCTTGAGAAGCTCGGGGATGTCATTGCTTAACATGTCATCAACAGTTTGAATCAGTTTTGGTCTCAATTTCTCAAACTTGTCAATATTATAATCCATGAGAACCTCCCTGAAGTTATCAACATCGGGAAAATCACCAGCTGGTAAGTGGAATTCTCTTTGCACCTGTACTAATAAAAAATTTGGTCAAGCTCTATCTAGACGGTTGACAAGAATACTGATAGATGAACCATCTCAACCAAAACCTTAAGGTGATAGGTTGAGGCCCATATATTATAGTTATATTCTATTATGCCCCCTCACTCGAATGCCCATTGGGCTTGAAGAGTGGTTAGTGGGGGCTGCTAGGTTTTGAACCCGTGACCTTCGGTCACACTGGCTAGAAAACAAACATTGCAACGTCAAACAGAAGTATAGGGATTAGCACAAAACCTTTCTAAATTCAACATCCAAATTGTTAATAAGAGTTTCTTGGGCCTTGGCCTTGCCAATCAAAATAGGCATCTCCTTCTTCAGATGACTAATAATGAGGGCATGAACTTTTGCTGCCCGAGCGCGCTTCACAAATTCATTCACCTGAAAAGAAAAAAATAACATTGCGAGAAATTACTCTTTGCACAAACATACTTGGTATAAAATTATAAATGCAGCAAATTCGAAGTGACTACAATCTCTGCTACGAGCTTGCATGTTTAAACCTTTGAAATCATAAACATAGCACAGATCAAACTAACGTGCACACAGCACTGTTGGTTGGTTCATTGTTAGTGAGCCATAAAACTTTAAACTTACTCGTCGATTACAAGCATTCTTTGGGATGTCTTTAAGATCAGCTATAAGATCGTTCTGTTCTTTAATGAAAAGGTCCTGTCCCATTGGATTAGCAGCAGCAGTTTCATTTGAAGGCACATCATTAAATGAGCTGCAAAGTAACAAACATTTCAGTCGCCACCAACAACAAAAATATAACCCCAATGTCTCATGGGACTCGTAACTACCAGAGTAAGGGGGTCGGGTGTACACAGTTTTACGACTGTTTAACTATATGAGGCTTGGACTCTGGTTAGTCGGGTACAAGGAAATGATTGTCAGATCCTTGAAATCTCCAAATCAAGGATCTAAACTAGCTCTATGTAATCATAGGTTCCAACAACACAAACAGATTGCCTCTGGACGACCCATAATGAAAAGTAAATAGAATGGCTGCTACTTCACAATAACAGAAGTGCAACTAGTTTTGTGTGTCAGTTACTTTATTCCAGCATTGTCTAAATCAACTAAGAGTGAGGTTTTGTCTCCATTAGAAAATAACCACACCTTATAAAAGAACCACCGAAAGCATATGTTACAGTGAAGTACACATGCCTTTTACACTTAAGAACCTTAAATAAAAGAACCTTACCCGATATAAACCCGAGTAACCTCAGGAGTATTTAAGACCTTTCCTAATGACCACATTAAGGCTCCGTAGACCCTCATCAACTGTTAAACAAACTGGAATAGTTAGAAAAGAAAAGGAAATGAAGGAAATAAAATATAACGAGAACAATTAGCAAGTTCTCACTCTGAAGGTTCTATGGAGATAACATCATATCTAAAAGCACTGCAAACCGAGCATGTTAATTACCTGTTGGGTGTCCACTTGATCTGCCTTGTTTAAAATAACACGTATCTTATCATCATGACCTTGAAGAGATGAGATCACACGCTTAAATTCATCACTGATATCAAGTTTATAGGGATCAAAAAGGAGTAAGATAAGGTCACACTTGGAAGCAAACCAAGATGTCACCCCCGTAAAATCATAACTCCTATCTGTTCGTTGCTTCTCTCCTGACAATACTCCAGGGGTATCAATGAGAGTCACATGCTCCAAAAGCTTCAAAACAATAGAGGCAATAAGAAAACAAGATTCGTCCGACTATTAAACATGCAAGGTCTACAGTTTATTCAAGGTTTAAATGCTGGCTACTTACTGGGTGTGGCATTTGAGAACACTCAAACTTTGACAAAAAGGCAGACCCAAATCCTGTAAGCCCGCTGTACGGCATATCAGCTTGGACTGTAATTGTGTTTCCTGGAATACGCCTTTCATCTGGACCAGACTGTAGAGAAGAATCACAAATTAACCCAAAAAAAAATGATGCTTGTTATGTATATAAAAAGATAGGTGAAATTTAAGCATGACAAGCTAAAGACTAAAAGGTAATACATTTCCTTGTTACCATAATAACAATGAATCTATCTGTCGTTGGCTCTGGCCCAACGTGAGCTCCTATAACCAGTCAATGAGTATGATCAGATGATAATTAAGGAAATTTAAACTTAACAATTGAAGTGGACGCAATAACAGTTCAGGGGAGCATATAAGTATATAACTACCTGGATAATTACTTCTCAGCAAGTGCTTAATGAATGTTGTCTTTCCAGTAGAATACTGTCCGAGTAGCATGACCATCGGTTTTGCACCAAAATCGCTGTCTGCCTGCCCAAGATAATGAAACAGAAATAGCCAGGTTAAAAAATACACACTTGACAGCAAGATTAATAAGCAGCACAAGTTAAGATAGAGAAAAGGCTCGATTTACAGCCTCATTACCAATAACGGCGATGCAAAATCATGAAAATTATAAGCTAACTCTAATGGCTTCAGTTTCTGATTGTACAAATCCTTCAAACCCTCAAGTATGTATGTCATAGAGGATAACTCCGCCTGCAAATACACCCAATGAAAAAGGTCAAGATAGTAGAGTCATGATGACTTTGTAAACCACAGAGTCTGAGTGTTGTATGTTACTCCAGAAGTTGTGTGAAATTATAACCAGAAGTCGTGTGAAATTGTAACAAGAAGTTGAGTGAAATTGTAACAAGAAGTTTAATATAAGGCCATAAATAAAAAGCTGTCAGCATAATAAGCAGCTACGAAGAACAATATGACACCGTCTAAGCATCCCAGGGGATCCAGGAGATGCATGAATCATCATCATCAAGTTGTCTGTTCTCTCGCCAGGCGCGCACACACACACACACACATGGAAGTTAGTTTGCATACAAGGATGACAAACTGCTGTACCTTTCAAGCTTGAAAATTAAATAAAATACGACCATAGAATCATATTAGTTTCGTTATAGATTGAGGAATCAGAGGTTATTAGGGACATCTAGATTATGGTCCTCAAATAAACATGAATAGCATGGAATGACTATCCAAACTTTAATTGGCAGCACAGATTTGAGAGACAAAAATTTCACGTGCTTCATTTCCATTATGTACCCTTGCATTACAGCTTGTAGCTAGCTAAGCAATATCCGCTGCCAATTGATTCAACTTACAAGAACAGCTAAATATGTGTTTCCCTCTGTTCTCTGAAGAACAAAGTCTTCTAGAGTGATACCTGAAAAACTCCTACATACTCATTATTGTTCTGTGTCGAATCCCATTCATCTTCATGACCCAAACACTTCTAATCCTATCTTTCTCCAGCTCTCCTCTTAGCTAGTTCAACACCTAACCCGTTACCATGTCCCATCTCTTACATTCCGGTTTTAGGATAACAAATGATGTCTTGTCAGTCTACCTTGTCCAGCAACTTATCTCTTGCTCCACACTTTACGCCATTGATTTCCTTCTTCACAACACCTCAGTCCATAATCTTCTCAACTCTACTCCAACACCAATCCATAATCCTTACGTTACTAAATTCTCGGAAAAATCAGCTCCTACTAGTAAATCCTAATTCTTAACCTTAACGGCGAGTCCTCAAATCGTTGTATATTCCTCATTTAATGTTCTAGGTCAATGATTAATCTCACACGTAAGACCGACTCATATAACTTCTTGTGCAACCTTACATGCTATACTCATTACTCAATTACAACTTCTAAACTCAACCAAATAACAAAACAAAATCGCGAAAATCCATCATAACCTAAATTGATTCACACACATACAATTACTAACATAATCAATGAATTCAACAACAACAACAACAACAACAACAACAATAAAAGCAAAATAATTATTCGCTTCGTCTCAATCATTTGTTTACTTTGATTAAAATACCTCGCACAATTAATATAATAGGTAAACAAACGATTGAAACCGAAAAAGTACAAATTAACTCCAAAAATACTCAAAAAAACTCAAAAAATGCCGAAAAAAGGAGGAGAGAGAGAGAGATATAACCTCGTCAGGGAGGTGAGGGAAAGTGTGAGTAGAGAAGAAAGAGACGACATTGTTGCTGTTGCTGTTGTAGAGAAGAGGAGAGAGAAAGTAGTTGAAGGTGCGACATTGATGACGATGACCGTTACTACGTACGATGATGTTGTGTAGATTGGTTCTAAACGACGTCGTAAAGGATCTTCGAAACGCCATTGTTAGAAGCGACATTGTTGTTGTTGGTTTAGTTTTCTTAAACAGAAAGACACGATTATAATAAGGTGGTGTGGTTTATGTCTCTTTGTTTCAACACAAATGTTTGTTTCTTTAGTTCGGTTCATGCGAAGCGGACTTACCCGAGTGTATCTGGCAAACGGGTCAACCAGGTCGGTCTCGGGTCGGGTCAGGGTGCGGTCGGGTCAATTTTTGGTTGCAAGAGTTCGGGTCTTGCCGGGTCATTTCATGTTCGGTTCAACTATTATCAAGTTTTTTATGGATAGTTATCCGTGTGCAACAATAAACATTCGGATTGGGTTATATTGGGCCGGGTCAATTCGGGTATCAGGTGAAGCTCATGTGTCGAGTTTTGGTGTCGGGTCGGGTCAATTTTGTCATGTCTAGTTTACACAAGTATATTGTCAAACTAATAGTTTAATAACTTTTATTATACATGATATAATTTGGACATGAGTTTCTTATGATTTAGGCCTTTTTAAAATAACTTTTGTGTAGAATCGTCTAACTTAATATTGACTCTCTTTCCATTCTTCTAGGACTTGACAAGGATTAATCAGGTTAAAATTGGATCAACAAGACCCTTTAGATCGAGTTTGGAAGAGTTTGAGAGTTTGAGATGCTTTAATTGTTGTATCGAGTAAACTTTGGTTTATCATTTACTAGAATTATTTCATTATTAAGCTAACCGTTTAGATAAATTATAGGCGATATGTTTTTATAGGTTATTGTTGTGCTACACTGTAAAACTACACTATATTCGTTAACTTGCGCAAGTGATGTCGACATAATTCATCCAGGTTTTATTTTATTTTTATCGGACCAAGTACTTAGGGTTAAATGGCGGGTGAATTTGCCGATGGAATCTATTGTCGGATCAAGTACCAGACAATCGAACCAAGAATTTGTGATTATACAATGGAAATCTCTCAGTCACGCCATGGGTAAGTCCGGAGTAAGTTGCTTACTTGGGAATTTGGGATTGCCTAGGAATTGATCCAAGTTAGCATGAAGCAAACCTTTAGTCCTTAAATTGCATGGCTCCTATTGTCTTGAAATGCACAAGGCTATAATATACTAGAAAATGTCGAGAATGTAGACACGCTCCAGGGAGACGTTTTGGCTAGAACCTCGTCACCCAAAGTTGTAGGCGCTGCCGAGCACACTCTTCCGAATTTAGCAATGGTTGAATCTCTTGTTATCAAACTACACGACATAACTTCTGGGTTGCTCACTGCCCCGTGGCTCAAGAGGATGTAATATCAGAAGTTCAGAAACATATAATTTATGTAAAAAGTTCATACAAAAATATACTCCATTGTATCCTCGACAGCAATTTAATTGACATAATTTGAAGCAAGATGATAAATAAGTTACTAGCTATCAGCAAAAACTAAAGGCACCTTGACTTCATTAGCGTGTATCAGTTAGGGCCCTTGGGGAAATGCAGTTTTATCAAAGAAGGAATCTCTGCTAGATCGATCTTGGGTTTCCCAAGCAAAATGCTCTTCAATTTAGCATCACAATTGACGATATTTTTGTTCCTGGGATCCTGCAGATTTTCTAGTCAGGGTTGAGGCATATAAACGTATAGGCACATAAACTACTCGTGAAAAATAATCAGTATAAACTACTGGAGTACTGATAATTTCAATTAGTTTTAATAAAATTACGAAGGGGGAACACAAATTCACAAATTTATGGCGACCAGATCAGAAGAGCCACTTAAGCTAGCTGAAACTATGTCCGATGTCCTGTACCTTAATTACAATGAAGTTTATACAATCATAAGACTGTATACCTTAACTGCGTGAGTGGAACATGAATTTATGTCTAACCACCAATCTCAGTATGGAGCAAACCAATTATATGGCAAACGTCAATTTTAACGATAAAGAATACTGTTTTTTCATGCAATTGGAGTCTCAGTATATGACCTGATGAGCGAGAATTCGTAAGCATGTCAAAAGATTCCGAATAAAAAACAGTATTCTCATGAAGAGTACTCTTCTAATCATCAACCAATTTGAAAAAAAGAAGAAAAATCTTTGAGTTACCTGGAGGTTGTTCTCCTTTATGTAGGACCAAACTTGCTTGAAGCAACCCAAGCGAGAAATCTGAGATCGGCCAACAAAGTTTCTCAGGGGCGTTGGAAGATTTACGAGGTCAATTAAAGTTGCAAGTTTCTTTGGATTCTCGGTGATGCTCTTCTTTAAACGTTGAGGCAGCATTTTATAACCTTGTAATCCTGAAAGCGGAATATATTTATAATTTGTTACTGTATCCAAAGTACTTTGCTAATCGCTACACCCGCAGCTCTTTGAAACATGTCACAGTATCATTTAGTTCATACGGAAAAAGCGACTGGAGATTCGGTAAAATATTTACATGTATACATATAGATATCTGTTAACCCCCAATCCCTCATATGCTCATTCGGATTGGGTCTCGGGTGTGTGTTACACTTCATGTAAGGTCGTACCGTTGGCCCATTTTAGGATTGTCTAATTTGGGCGTATGGTTATGAGCCATTTTTTAATACTTACACTTCAATTCGATTCATACAAGTCAGTAGGTACGAGCGGAGTCACTGGGTCATCATTAATAATGTTTTTGCAGTTTCATGTTATAAACTTATAATCTCAAGTCTCTCTACAGGCCGGTTCACAATCTAGATCAATTCAAAATATGGGTCGATTCATGTAGAACTTAGGATTTAGTATTCAGCTAAAAATATAAAGCCGAGTCAATACAAGTTCGGATTGAGTAAGAACCAGATTACGAGTCAAACATGTTTCTCGAGCTCCTTTGGACCTAAATGTCGTCATCTTTAATTTTATACGCCAATGTGTTAACACCTTTACTTCATGCTAATTTGTCACTTACATCATCTACTTCTACAGTAATTATACGCACGACCGTCTTACAGGGTGAGACGGCCTTTGATACATAAGAACTCTCATAGTAATAACCGAGTAATTAACCAATAAAAGGACGGTCTCACACTCTACGACAGTCCTATTCTTTCTACAATTCTACCCCACAAACCCAAACACTAAATTGAAACAGAGCAAATTCGCAGCTAAACTAAATCAAGCATTCAAGAATTCGATAATCATCATCTGAAACAAACATAATGAAAGCATCCAAGTAACTTCATCTTAGTTAAAAGCCGAAATTAAGTAAATAATTCAAATGGGAATTTCATCAAACAGTTGGGGGGCATCTCAATTGTCAGTTACACAGAAGCGAAATAGTTGCACAGAATATCTTCAAATATTTTATTTGACGGAATTATTTGAAGTAAAGGTTAACAAATGACTGAGACGGAACAAGTAACGGAAACGAAAAATAAAGAGGTAAGGATGGAAGAACCTGAGGGTAATGTTGGCGGGTATACTACAGCTAACTGTTATGTTTTGCTGGATTTTGTCAAACCTTTTCTAGTTCTCTCTTTGGTTTAGGACTTCTAGAAATATAAGACCGTGTTACGGTTTTTTATTGGTTAAACACTCATTTTAAAAAAAACCGTGTCTTATATAATATTTTATCACAATATTATTGTTTGGGAAAATATTTAGTCATAATATTATTTCATTTCACAGCTAAAAAATTCTAAACAATAACAAATTTAATTTTTCCATTAAAATCCCTTTTCTTTCTTCTTTCCGTATTTCCTAAATTTTTACTCTGTAATTTATGACCATATAATTGGATTCGTAATATAAATATTCACCCAATCATTCTTCTATAGTTTTTGTGTTTGCAATTAATGGTTGTATTTATCGAACAAGTCCTAACTTAATTGTTGAGACGTGGTCTAGTCTTTAACCACGTCATAGGTCAAATTCCAGCACTCATTAATATTGGACTTATGAGTCCATTGTAGTAGTAGTCAAGTAGAAACAAAAAATACTTAGCCTAGAATTAAGTAAATTAAATATATAAACAAATTTTGTAACAAGGAAGAACAATAGATGAATTAGAATGATGAAAACCCGATTAATCTTCAAAATACATCCAAGAAAAAGGAAGTTGGATCTCAAATTACAAGGGTTTTTTTCTCTCCTTTTCTCTATTCTATCTGAAAAAGTGGTGTCCCCTCTTCAAAATGAAAAGCATACATTTACTCATGGCTCAAATGGAAAAAGGCCCAAACAATGCTTTCTCAGATGAAATGGACCCGGACGGGTTTAAGGTCGACCCAGACGGGTTTTGACCTTTAAACTCGATCAGGGTGTCTTCGACCCGGACGGGTTGGTGATGAACCTGGACGGGTTAGTGATAGATACGGACGGGTCATGCACAAAAAATGGTACAGTTGTATTTGCTTCGAAGGGGTTCATTCCTTAGCCTCATTTCTTGTTTCCTCCGAGCTGGTTTCGACCATATTTACGCTCCGGGACTAGGATGTTGTCGAGTGGGTCTCGCCAAGTTCGTTGACCATCTTCCCGAACTTCTACAATGGGGCCGTAATCGCGCCAAAACTCGTGATCGTGATGAATATCATTCGGGGAGAGGTAAACGGACAAACTAGAGGAAAATGTAAGTGATAATGCCCAAATGGGCGCAATTAAGGTCAAAATGGTTAAATAGTGGAGTGCAAAGTAGCGTAAATCACGCATACATCAGCTAGTAAGAAAGTAATCGCAAGAGTTCCTTTTCCGACTCTAACTCTCCCACTCTTCTTTACTTTTCTTTTTGTTACTTCGAAAATAGCTGCTTCAGCTTCTCGAATTTTCGATATTCCTTTTTATTTCTCATCAAACAAACGAATACCAATTGCTACAACAATAACATCAACAGATACAAAGTAACAATAACATTAACAACATTACCCCATTATTTCAATGATTCCAGTAAATTGCAAGGTAAGACGAGCAGATGTACATATATGTACTAATCGCAACTATGCAAGTAGTAATTGTTCTACAAACTAAATCAAAACAAAACTCAACAACTCCTTTGTACACTAACACAAATGCTCTATAAAACAATGAAAATTATGTTGGAAACTTTCAAAATGCCAAAAACTTGTACACCAACCAAAAATGAAGCCTTTATTCATTGAAAACAAGAGTGCTACAACAAACAATACATATTGGTAAATTTTGCTCTTTGCTCACAAACTTTTATTAGGGCAAAAAAAAACCAATGACATTTCTTGTTCTCTCAGTTGGTAAGCTTCTCAACTAAAGTCACTCACAACAGCCTAAAAATACAAGTGCCAATACAACATTGAAGGAAATGAATACAAACTCTGCCGTAAGCTAAACTCGTTGTAATCCTCTATCCTAACCTCGAAAGAGCATCAAAATCGGTGCCTGGAAAGGGCAAAAGAATCACAAAGTGTGTGCTGTTAGCCTGTATCAGCTTTTGACAGAGCTAGGTTCTCATATGGCTGGCTATTCATCGGTGACGCAACCTTTTGAAGCCGACTGCACGTTCTTGATATACTGAAGATGAAAGAAATCATGGCCAAAACATAACATTAGTCACATACTCACATGCCACTGGACTCTAGGTTGATGAACGTGAGGCTAAATTTCTCAACACAGTTTTATCCTATGATGTTGGAAAACCATCCAAGTACCTATATTTACAATAACATTAGCCTAGCGCCTAAAAAATCCCCGCAAATGGCAATGCAAGTGGGGATAGATGTTTGCGGCCTTGCCTTAACCTTTTGGTCGAACACATAGAAGTTATTTGCCCACTACTCAAAATGAAAATTGCATCAAGATTTGCTTTTATTTTTTCTTTTTAAATTATAGTATCGACTTGCATCTAGATACCTACTCGTAATATGGGTCAAGTAATGTTTTAATACGGTTATCTGGGTCAAGTAACATGCAGATTTTACCAGCATACTTATGAATAACACTTGTGAAGTGTGTGAAAATCTCATATTTACGAGAGTACCTTGTAGAGAGCCCCTCTATTAGCCTTATATGCCGGTGTTGTCCATTTTTTCCTTCTTTCCTCAATTTCAGCATCTGTGAGCTGGACGTCCATTATTTTCTTCCCCACATCGATTGTGATGATGTCTCCGTTCTGGACAAGACCTATTGGTCCACCCTCCTATAACATTTGAGCGCACACATATTTTTAGCCACATACATTGGTAGTTTCTTTCTGAGTTTCTGACCCATATTTTACCCCCGGAAAACTAAAGAAACGATGGAGATAGCACGGATAAAAGTCAAATATGGAGAATGTAAAAAATATTAGAACATAAAACCCAAATTAACCTGAGCTTCGGGGCAAATATGACCAATGACGAATCCATGTGAACCTCCTGAAAACCTCCCATCTGTCAAAAGAGCACATTCCTGCAGCCATACACGATCTTCATTACTTGTGGTATTAAGGAAACAGATTTGCACTCACAAGTTCCATTAAACAATTTCTCAAACATTGGCTGTTGATCACAAACTACAACAAGGCCATTGCATTGCAACACACGTGTTTAGAAAATGCATTGGCAATGAAGAAATCGATATGGCTCATTTGATTTTATACTTTGTATTCAAGTGTCTCGACTCTCGAACACAGGCTTTCACTTGAATGATAACAAATAATCTCTAGTCTAAAAACTGGATGCGTCTCAAAATTGGAGATTTGAGCACATAGTTCAAAAAACTGTTTTTTCTTCTCTTTAGGAAGTAAAAAATACGGATATACAACTTTTTCCTTCAATTTGGGAGGTAAAATTCAACAGTGACTGATAATCAGTTGGAGGGGAAATTTTCATTAATTTGTGCAAACATTGATGAAATGTCAAAATACCTTTCCAAGGCCAGCTCCCATTATCGCGCTCGTGGGTGTCAACATTTCAGGCATTCCCGGTCCACCTTTGGGTCCTTCTCCTCTAATAACCACTACTTTACCCTGTAGACATGTTTTTTGAGTATAGAAATGAGTTGGTACATGAATCCCTCGGCTTAAAAATGAAAAAGAACATTCATATACTAAAAATACAGTTACCTTAAAACGTTGGGGGTCTTCAGAGATGGCAGCAATCATAGCTTCTTCTCCTTCAAAAACAAGAGCTGGACCTGAAAGTTAACAAAATCGGGCTTTCAGTGATCACAAGTCATAACAAACCCAGCCACAAATTGATTGAAAGGGATAAACAATAATACTCCGTACCAGAGAAATATAATCCTTCTTTTCCGGTGATTTTAGCTACAGAACCATCTGGAGCAAGATTCCCATACAATATTTGGATATGCCCCGTTTCTTTGATAGGGTTTGACAACGGCCTTATTATTTGCTGGAAAACACCATATAGATTCATAAAAAGAAAGAATAAATTAGAAGAATCGACTTAAATGCAACTAAACATGCAGCAAGGAAAACAAAAACCATACCTGGCCTTCAGACAACGAGGGGAAGAGTTTGGCGTTTTCAGCAAGTGTTTGCCCAGTTACTAATAAACAGAAGAAATTAACAAGAGTCAATGAAAACACACAACAAAAAAGGGATTTCTTTTATAAAAGGAATGCCTTGCAAGCATTTAAGCCAAATTATGCCTGGAAGCTGTACCTGTGAGGCAATCACCATCTAAAAGTCCAAGTTCGAGAAGGTAACGAATAACAGCAGGTGTACCGCCAACCTACATAGGCCCATAAGTTTTATATTATGGAGAAGTTATGTAAGCCAAATATAGTCATGAGACAAAAACCTCTTCTGGATGATTTCAAAAGACAGCGTTTCACAAGTACCTTATGTAGATCTTCCATGACATATTTGCCACTTGGCTTAAGATCGGCAAGAAAAGGAACCTGATCACTGACTTTCTGAAAGTCATCCAGAGTCAAATTCACACCAACAGACCTGCCAAGAAGCATGCAACAAAATTGAGATATTTTGATTTTTGTTTTGAGGAGTTATTAAAGCGATATCAGTATCTATTACCTTGCAATGGCAATGAGATGCAGAACAGCATTGGTAGATCCACCAAGGGCCATAACTGTGACCATTGCATTACGCAAAGATTTCTCAGTTATTATATCTCGAGGTTTAAGATCCATTTTAAGTAAATCCAGGATATATTTTCCGGCGAGACGACATTCATCCAGCTTCAAAGGGTCTTCAGCTGGCGTTGATGAGCTATAGAGGGACAACTGTAATGAGTGCTCTTGAGAAAACCGAACTCATTTTATTACGTTTCAAGCACTGATCAACGTACCTGTAAGGAAGAGACATTCCCATTGCCTCGATGGCAGACGCCATAGTATTAGCTGTGTACATACCCCCACAAGCTCCAGCTCCAGGACAAGAATTGCGGATGACATCCATTCTCTGGTCATCACTTATGGAACCACTAACATATTCTCCATAAACCTACGACAAAGGCAGAAACAATAAACTGAATCATGCATGTAAGGATTGGAGGAGAAAGTTTTAGATGGATCAGAATAAACAGCACGACGCCATTTCTACTATTCTGCTATAACCCTTTTTCATGTAAAAAGAAATAAACATGCAAGTGTTTGAGCAACTCATGCAGGATCTACAAGAAATAATGACTATTACAAATCTGTTAAAAAACTAAAATCTTTGTTTTGATGGAGCGATTTTGAGGACGAATCTTATTAAGTGCAAGGGAAAAACAATATTTTACTGAATACCAAGATTGAATATCATACCTGGAATGCACTAACAATATCGAAGGTGTGACCTTGGAAATGTCCAGGCTGCAAATAACAAGCAAACGATCATTAATTAGGCACGCAGGGATTATTGATGAAGATTAAATTTTTATAAGCTATAAATCATTAAATCTCACCTTAATAGTACCACCATAGATCATGATGCTTGGCCTATTAAGGCGTCCCATTGCCATTATAGTGCCAGGCATCTACAAAATTTCAACCATCAAAAACAGCAAGTAGCGTCAAACGGTAAGATCTCTAGTTAAAAAGATGCTCATAGCCAAGTTTGAGAAGTCATTGTATTACAAATTTATAACCAAGTTTGAGAAGTCAAACGGTAAGATCTCTAGTTAAAAAGATGCACATAGCCTTCTTAACTAGGAAACCAAACCAAACCAACAGCAACAACAACGACATCAAAGCCTTAGTCTGAAAAATGACCACATGAGTCATGACAATGACCAAAATAAAGACTAGAACCACTGCAAAATAATGTTAGCCACACGGCAATGGCCAAAATTAAGGAGTCGGACTTACATTTTTGTCACATCCAGGGATAGAGATGTTCCCATCATACCACTGAGCAGCCATGACAGTCTCTATACTATCCGCAATGAGATCCCGGGACTGTAAGCTATAACACATGCCTCTAGTACCCATAGATATAGCATCACTAACACCAATAGTGTTGAACCTAAACCCAATCATCCCAGCCTCGTAAACTCCTTCCTTTACAGCCTCGGCCAACTTTAACAAATGCATATTACAAGTGTTACCCTCATACCAAACCGAAGAAATACCAATTTGAGGCTTGCTCATATCCTCCTCCGAGAGTCCAACCCCATACAACACCGCTTGTGAAGCCCCTTGCGACTTGGGCTCGGTTATTCGTGAGCTGTACTTGTTAAGCTTCTGTTCAGTTTCTAATGATACACCTGATGATGGTGAAGTTGTTGGGGTCGACACAGAAGCTACACATCTTAAAGGACAGTAGCTTTGAGGCTTTTGAAGTCGTCTTGAACCACAAGGAGATGCAATGCTCAAGCTCACATTCAGAATAACAAGTGATGCTTGCATTTTCTCTGAATAAAATTGATTTTAAAACAACAAAAGTTTATATCTTTTCACACAAAAATCACAAGACATTACAATTTACAACTCATCAACAATACAGCATGCCAAATTCCTACAACCTTTGTCGAACCTCAATCTCAAATTTAGGGAAATGATAAAGTTCCTGCCCTTTTTTTTACTAATGCCACGATAATACTAATAGGCTAATAAGAATTTTTGGATTTGCCCATTGCCTTTGTAACTTCGCGGCGTTAAAACAATCACCAGTGGCAATAGGTCCAATAAGTCTTGCTTGTGACGGGTCAAATCCCCCTCACAAAGAGTAAGTGGCAAGGCAAGTGGGGGGCTCCATTTGCACCCCACTTGCCCCCTCCCCACCCACTTGCTCTTTGTGAGGGGGATTTGACCCGTCGCAAACTTGCGACGAGTTGGTCCGTCACAAATGAGAATTTGTACAATAGGTCAGCCTCAAATTTATCGTCTCAATTGATTTTTCATGCTCAATCACTGTAAACTTTTACCACTTATTCATTATTCATACTTCCTCCATTCTATTCGATAGCATACGGTTTTTAAAAAAACGTATACAATCAAATGGAACCGAAGAAGTATTCTTTAATTACAGGTAGAAATATACAATGTAAAATTTGACATGTTTAATCCATAATAAAAAAAACCAACTATGTTCATCCTTAAAAAATGTTTATATCTGGTGAAATTACAGCATGCCCAATTCACAGAAACAACAAAGTATAATCTAAACAACAAAGTAAAAGTACCTGAATTCAATATATTCAAAGTTTAATTAATAGAAGCAGCAGTAAAATCAAAAAAGCTGACAACTTTAGTAATTTCAAACAAGAAGAACAAGTGAATGTAAATCTAGAAAGTAAACCCAGTAAAATAAAGTGAAGAAATGTGCATTTACTTACCTTATGTGTGAAACTTTGATAAGATGATAAACAAACACAGAAAAAGTAGAGAGACAAGAGAGAAAAGACTGCGAGAGTGCGTGTGTTCCAGGTAGGAAGAGGGCAACAAGGTAACACTCTGTTCACTGTTTAAGTGTTTAGTGCATGTCTTTTTTATATCCGTTTTAACGAAGATGGGTCGAGATGCCTCTGACAAAATGGTAACCGACAAGTGCGAACTTACTTGATTTTCGACTTATGTGGAGCTCACTAAAGGGTTTCTATTTTTCTTTGGAATATGTGCCCATGGGCCATGGCACTAGAGCAAGACACCGGGCCGAGCTGGCTATCCTGGATCGGGACCGGCCGTGTCAATATGACAATATGTCTTAGGGATAGGAGACAAGCGAGGAGGTGGATTGGGCGGCCCTAACTTATTTTTTTTGTTGTCATGGGCTTGGGCTCTCGAATGTGGAGTATGGGGTCAGGCCGGGCTGGGTGGGCTCATCTTATGATAATTTTCTTATGAAAAGATTATTGTGTACTTAACTCTTTTGAATCGTTTTATGATAAATTTAACCGTTATACAAAAATTAAAAAAGAATTACCAGAAAATATAATTCTTCAAATAATACTATGGAGTTTAGGTTTACAACCATTTCTAAGGAAAACACTTTAAAATTTTGAAATGCAATGACTATAACGTCTATATTGAAACCGTTGACATAGTTAATAAAAAAAAGAAAAAAAACTTTTGTGAGACATTAGACTCAAATAAAATATAATATGAGATTAAATATATAACGACAACTACACTATTTAAATTTTAAAAACCCAACATGAATAATCATCCAAATATTACGTGGGATTGGTTTCGTCACTCGTGAGACCGTAGGGATACGAATTTGTGAAAATGCAATAAGGGTGTGGTCGTGTGGACGAATGAAAAAGAAATGTACCGTAATTGCTCAAATAAAAAACGAGAGAAAACAAAACCTTTTAATGTGAATGAAGAAAACAAGAAGAAGTGAATTTAAACCGACAAAAATAAAGTAAAAAAATGTTCATTTATTTACCTTATGTATGAAACTTTGATTGCGATTGAGTGTGCTCAATTAGAACAAAAAGGAAGACGGAAAATAAAATTATTGCAGAGTACTCCGTATTATTTTTTGGTGATTTTTATTTGTCTTTAGTGCAAAACTAGTGTAACACCCGTGAAAATTCACGGGATTGCTTATATCTATTTGAAACAACAACATTTATCATCAAAATGACGATTTAATAAAAATGATTTAACACTTGAAACAACATTACCCCATTGCCTAAATGGCTCCCGTAAATTGCCGGGTATAGGGGGTTGGGGTGGTGCCCCTTGTATAGGGGGTTGGGGTGGTGCGGGAGGGGAGGTAGAAAGCAGAGGAAGCAAAAGAAGCTTTTTGAGACGGTCTTTTGGAAGCTTTAAGAGAATCGACTAAAGGAAAAGAAACACGAAAAAAAGGCTTTCATCGAATCAGAGTTACTGTATCTTCAATTTTCCTCATAGTTATGATAGTCTAACGGAAAATACTTAATCACCACTTGCCTGAGTTTTAGCAAGTAATGTCTTCCCTGTCCTTACAGACACAAATATACAAATATATCAGAGAGAAAATGCTTTATCCTCAGAGACCTTAAAAAGAAATAAACGAACAAAGCTCTAATTTAACCATAAAATCAAGAGATTCTAGACCATACCACAGCCAGTTGGACCATCAATAAGACATTGCTTTTATCCAGTTCACGGAATTGCTTTTAACAATTTAAAATATTCATCAAAATGAGTTTGTGAAATGGATAGACGATAGATTTTATTGCCGTCATTGTTCTAGTTTCTACTACTAATAATAATAACCGTCAATGTTAGGGGGTGTGTTTTTCTGCCGAAAAGTGATCAAGTGAAGTGACTGAATTGAGTGAGCTTAAACAATTGAAATGATAAAATGATGATGATGGTAATAATAATAATAATATATCTCAACTGACAACTAATTTCTTATAAAAAATAATAATAATAATGATAATGTCTTCACTCGGGTGATTTTGGCAATTCATTCGGATAAACCGGCTCCTACACTCTAAAGATCTAACACATTTTCAAAAGACAGTGTCGCTGTTTTTAATTATTTTTGGGGATTTTCTTTTGTTTTGCACAAATTTTTACGACATGTCAAATCTCCTGACAAAAGAGCAAGTGGCGCAAGTGGATGGATAATGGATAATAATCCGCCCACGTGCCCCACTTGTTCTTTTATGAGGAGGCTTGACCCGTCTGAAGCAAGGTCAACTGTTTATTTTGAGCCTAAACTCAATTATATTGTATTAATTGCATCGAAACTAAATACAAACAGTTCCATACACCAAAAACAAAGTTAATTATTTACAAAAAATTTTTATAAAAAATGTCTATTATTTGCTTTTAAACTAATTGAAGTTCAGGCCCTACGTCTACTCTTTTGATAGCCTGAAATTATTATTTTCCATTTCGGCAATGTCCTCCTCGACAACATCAGGAAAATGAAACATGGTTTCACCGTAGGTAGCGACAATTTAGACTTAGGTAAAAACATGGACATCCGAGACTCGCCGAAAACCACCTGGTGCAGATAAAATCCAAGAGATATAACATGTCGTGGAATCATGAACCTAATTAGATCAATAACTTCTATTAATAATTCGTTAAAAACGCGAGATTTTATACAAAATGCGAAATAAATTTATGTAACAATGTATTATGAATTCTTACCGAAAAATGTGAAATATGAAGATTTTGATAAATGAGTTTTTACCAATAAAAAATAGATAACATCCATCTCTACATGACATGAAGTGAGTTCGCACAGCACCAACAAATGGAAAAAGTAAAATAAAATATGTAACTTGAAGAGACTGGAAGTTATGTTACAATGAAACAGTACCAAGAAATCAACAAATGATCCCAACAAATACTGGACAGCCTTCACAATCTCCAGAGACTCCAGCATAAGCATCATCTTCAAGGCACTCATTTACAATTCCCATGCCAAGAGATAACTATGAACATAACCTCCCTATCACCCATCTCAGTCCCTCTGAACATGCTGCCCACCACCATAATACCACCATCATAATCTTCCGCCCTAAGCTCAGCCTACGCACTACCCAGTACCGCAACACTGAAAAATGTGGCAGCAACAACATTTTATACTGACAGCATGTCACTAACCGGTAAATGATCTATAAAATTCTTTCAAAAATTCCAGTTCACTCATAACAATGTGGCTTTTAGAAATATTAAATAATTATTATGTTGTAATCTATACATTCCAATGGCAAATGTATATAACATTTGATACACCTGTACTATGACTAAGGTTAAGTAGTATTTTGATGAGTTTCAAACCTATGTCACAGCCTCATCACAATGACTAATTTTAACAACTTAGGTAGTGTGTAGGCTACACTCAAGTAGGGCATGTAATTTATATCTTGCACACGGTCTGATCTAAGAATTTAATTAATAAAATATTAAATATAGAAGGGAGGATTCATTAAGGGGAACTGTTGTACTCCCTCCAATCCAATCCAAACTACCCACTTGCTTTTTAGAGGTCAAACTTTCAAAACTTTGACCGTTTATAGATCGGAATATAAAAAACTTTGAAAGACGGAAGTAATATATTTGGATTTGTCACGGAAATATCTTTCCTAAAATTATATTTTTTGTAAAATAATTCTATATATAAAAGAAGAAAAACGCGGTCAAAGCCTTGCTTCGAAGACCACCCAAAAGCAAGTGGGTAATTTGAATTGGATTGGAGGGAGTATTATTTTTCGTGTTTGAGATGATACATTGAGTAGTCGACAGTACATATGTCGCAAAGAAAAGACACCAAAGCCATACAGTGTTCTATTGAAAGAAAATGGGCAACCAAAATCGTACCTTTACCTGTGATACATTAGGAACATTAGGTGTAGCCAAAAGTCAGATCTTGTAAAACTCGATGTTATCAAATTCAGATTTTTTGCTTATGAACTCATATCCTCTAATGCTTTATTTCTAGCTTCCCTCGCCTGCAAAGATAGAAAACCATGCTACACTTCTGAAAACAATTATCATGTCAGGAAACCATACTACACTTGGTAGTTATCCATCACATACCTCCTCATTTTCCTTTTCAGCTTCCCACCTTCAACACACTTGCTATCCGTACTCCTTATCAAGGCCTTGATGACCTCTCAGTTTCCAACCGCCTCGATATACCCGGAAACAACGCGTCTCTGGCTCTATTTCTGAACGAACCACACGTTTCCCTGTTGTTCTCGGTTCTGCCGCCGCTAACAATGAAGGGATTTGTACCTGTGACAGACAAAAATTTAACTATCATGTGTTACAAATATACATTAACTAAAAGTCGTAACTCTTGAAACTATAGTAATCTAGATAACCAAGAAACTAAATCCCAATGGAAAAAAAACACAACTGCAACAAAGATGAGACCATTGGAAAAATAAGCCAAAAATTCCAGTCTTTGGCTTAGTGAGAAATAACACAACATAAAAGAATAACATTGAGAAAAGTTGGTCATTTGTTTGTTCTTGAATGTTGGCTCTATCTTTCACCAAAAAACTGAAAATGTTAAACGAAATATACAAATGAGTTTAAATTTCAATATTAAAACTAATACAAAATGTAGAGTACCCACAAATGAAGTATTTCAAAATCATACCTCAACTTGAATACCGGAGTAGGTTGCACAAAATAATATTTGATAGCTTCACCGACTTAAATGGAACAAAGGTAGTAAGCCGTATACAAAATATGAAAGTTAGCGTGTGAAGGAATTGTAGGGAGATTAACTAAATTGGTCCATTATTCAAACCACTTAGCAAGATAGGACCAACAACACTGACATTCAACATCTCAAAATGCAGGCAAACATTCTGCATTAATAATTAAAAACATCAAGAATTGGTTTGGCAATATCGAGGATTTGATTAGGGTGATTGACTATAAGACCATATCACATGAGTTAAGTAATGAAGTAGAGCATACCAAGTTCTCGATAACAATGGCTAGAAGTGAAATTTTGTTAGCTTCCATAAACAGTATCTGTAACAAACACAAAAAATTGATTGACATGTGTTAGTCACTTATTTAGAGCTAAATATGTCTAGAATAACATTCAAATTAGTTACAACTCAAAACAATCTCGTCTTACATCATATTAACATAAGACTTATTGCGGAAAAAAAAGAGTGTCCGTGTTCTGACCAGCTAATTGACCGTTGACATAAACTTGTAAAGCGTAGCCAGTAGACATAGAAAACAAACAATGTTGAAAACCGGTGAAGAGTTACTGACTGAAGAAGCTCGACGGTGCTAAGGAATAAGGACTCACTCTGTATATACCAGAGATAGTCAGTCATATCTTTAGTGGTGTTTATTTGCTGGACTAATCCCTCCGTTGTAAATGCATTGTATACTCATTGTAAAGAAAAGTCACGATGACTGGGAGTATACAAAGTACTTATTAGTTATTACAGCCTCATGGGGACCAACCTGCAACATCATTACAATATTTATCTTTATCTTATAAAAGAATCAACATCAACTTTCCATCAAATAAATTTATTATTCACCTCGAAAAGCTTAGTATGATTAATTAATTTGATGAATAGTTCACCTGGCAAAACTCGTTTCCCTCTCCGCTCTCTATCATCTTGCTTCTTCCTTCTGAATCCAATCCTGTATTCTTCCTCCATCCATGCCAATTCTGCATTCACACCAAAATCAATAAAAAAAAATATCAAAAACTTCTTTCATTGATACAAATCAAACTAACTCTGCAATACCTTTTCTATTTTTGGTTTCTTTTTCGCATACCTCGTTTGATTTTACAAATTAAATCCCATAAAAACATCTAATCAATAATCACTTCCAGCTAACTTTAATTATTCAAATTAAAAACGTTTTCCTGTAAATTAACATCAAAATGAAAGTAAATTATTCACAAATCAAACAAAACAACGCGCAACCTAATCAGATTAATAACTTGAATTGATAAGTTGTACAAAACCGTGAGATCATGAACAAATAGCGAGATAAATATGTATAAATGTATATGAATTCTACCCGGAATATGAGGAAGATGAATATTTGCCTCCATAAACATGAAAATGCCTTAAACACACATCTTCTTTCTTTCTTCCCATAAATGTTCCCATTTTCACCATCTTCTTTCTTCTTTCTTCTTTCTTCTTCTTTCTTCTCGTCTTCTGTTTTAGATGTGATTTGGCAACTCAAATGGTGAAGACCCGATACCCAGTGGGTTGTGAATTTGTCATCTCTGAATGCATATGTATAAATGTATATGTATTACCTCAACGGTGAAAGTGTATTGATGCGTTGTAATTTGATCCGTCAACAATGGTGAATGTATTGATAAATGTGTTAAGGAGTAATTTCTCTGTAAAACATGTAATCTGATCTTGGGAAAGAGGAGAAAGGGTATTATTTGATCAACAGTATTGGGAAATGGTAAAGGCCTGAAAATGTGGTTTACTATTTTGCCCCTCTATTTTCTCCAGAATAATAAATAAGAGGGTGTTCTTTAATACTCAGTATATGGAATGATAGAATGATATCTTATTGGCTGATTTAAAATTGAAATCTTGAGATTGAATGAGAGAGCTTGAATGCCCTCATTCTAATCCCACATTGTGCCACATAGGCTATTTTACATTTTTCTTTTATATACATAATGATATTAACAATAGAAATAGTCTTTAGAGCATCCGCAAAGATAGGTTCCCCATATTTTCTCTTTCCTTTTCTTATTCGTTCACCTCATTTTCCACTAACTTTTTCATTTACCCTTCCCATTTCAAAACTATATTTATGCAATAACGAGTTTCCCCAACAATAATAATTTACCCACAATATTTTGGGAACCTCCCCAAAAGAACACAAAAAGTGTCTTACTTTTTTTTTGGAACTTCCTCTAAAAGTAGAGGAACCCCAAATAATGGGGAGGTTGATGCAATAGTGATGAGCCTCACATGATGAGAGAGAAGACATATGGGGAGGTAAAATGTTACCTTTGCGGATGTTCTTAAGTATGGAATTTAAGCACGTGGAACAAAGGCTAGAAATCGCGTCGGGCTGATCACTGTGGTCCGGGATTGGCACAGTGAGGGTCTGAGGGAGAAGACCAGGCCATGTGAGGTTGTGATCTCGTGCCTAGGCTATGACAAACTTGTGACTTGTGAGGGGTAGATTGTGATAGATGAACCATCTCAACCAAAACCTTAAGGTGATGGTTGAGGCCCATATATTATAGTTATATTCTATTATGCCCCCTCACTCGAATGCCCATTGGGCTTGAAGAGTGGATGATTAGTGCACATGCCCCCCATACCATGTGCGGGTTTTTCCACTTGGTGAGGTTGTGAGATTTTGGGGGTTGCCAGGGTTTGAACACGTGACCTTCGGTCACTCTGGCTCTGATACCATGATAGATGAACCATCTCAACCAAAACCTTAAGGTAATGGTTGAGGCCCATATATTATAGTTATATTCTATTATGCCCCCTCACTCGAATGCCCATTGGGCTTGAAGAGTGGATGATTAGTGCACAGGCCCCCCATACCATGTGCGGGTTTTTCCACTTGGTGAGGTTGTGAGATTTTGGGGGTTGCCAGGGTTTGAACACGTGACCTCCGGTCACTCTGACTCTGATACCATAATAGATGAACCATCTTAACCAAAACCTTAAGGTGATGGTTGAGGCCCATATATTATAGTTATATTCTATTAGATTGAACATGCATAAGTAAATCTTTTTTGAAATAATCTGTTCCGTTTTTCGTGGGCTCCGCTCTCAAAAGTGGAGTCTGGCCCGACCAAGGTGGTGAGTCAGACAAAGGATGGGGTGGGCTCGATCACGGGATGATCGCTAATCTGCCCACAAGCCGGGTGTGTCAAAGTGACATGCATGAATATAAGAAGTAAAATAAAACAGAATCGAATTGAACTAAAATTAAGTCTGAAAGAACATGAGTAATTTGTCAAATTGACATGACTAGTATTCCATTTGATATAAGTTAATTTATTTCTATGATATTATTTGTCAAAGTGACATGAATAATTTGCATTAATTTTTTTCTTTAATAAATGGTTGAACTATTTTTTTTTTACTTTTAAATATAAGTTACATGAGGTGATAACTTTACCCATAACTAGACTTATTCATTTAAAAAAAATGAATTTTGAAACATCTATCTAACAATATATATTTATAACTTTGTTGTTAAATAATCAAGTTTATTACCCCTTGCATTGCACGTGCTTTCAAACTAATAACATATAAATTAATGATATTCTTTGTCAAAGTGACATGAATATAATAAGTAAAATAAATAGAATCAAATTGAACTAAAACTAAATCTCAATGAACAAGAATAATTTGTTGACAAACTAATATGACTTGTATTTCATGTAATATTCTACAAACCGATTTACTATAAGGATAAGTTCTGCAGTAATATAAAAGTAGTATTGTATACTCCGTATACAATAATAGGTCATAATGTATAATACGATATACAAGTAGTTTAACAAAGCTGGTTGCCTTTGGAGTCAAATATATATACTCCTTATTACGGACTTAATTAATACATAATAAGTATTATACTAATATTTCCTCTGTTCCAGTGAATAATTTATATTTGCTTTATTTTATTTTGATTAACTGGGACAAAATAAAATACTGAACGAGCTACAATTCTTGTATCATCACCATGTACTCTGCGAGCAATCAACTGCAGCAAAAGAGAGTTGCATTGTTTGAACATCTATTATCAGCCGCTGATTAACTTGTTGGAAGGCACCAATTATATTGTAATCGCTTGTAGCTCGATAAACAAACATACAATACATACCCGGGTTAGGGACTCCCGGAAAAGGAATTGATGAAATCACTTGATTTGGTTGTACAACCATATCTGCATCATTTCCAAAATGGAACGTGATGGTCGGAAAATTAACATCTGGGAAATCGTAAAGTGGTTCCCAACAAGCTTCAAAACCGTAATCATCAGAGTCTGTTTTCTGTCTTAGGTAACGATTATTCCTTCCAACGTATCTTTCTATTCCCCTTTTCAAAATGTCAAAAACATTTGAGACGATGTAACTCATAGCTGACCCTGTATCGAAAACAGTTCCTCCTGAATTGTCGCGTTGTATCCTTAAGTATTGACGTGGTATGTTCAATCTTCTATTGTTCACACTTATGTCAATTAAATCGACGTAGTAATAAGGATGATTCGGGTTTGCAAGTATTTGAGTGACGGACATTATGGGAGTCATTCCTATTTCATATCCAAAACTTAGTATCATTTGTGAATAAGTCCCTGCGTGATTGTTACCGTCTTGGAGACAGTAAGAAAATCTATATTCACCATGGCGTCCAAGTTGTGATATTAATGAGTGTTCTCCTCTATTCATTCCTAAAAGTCCCGTTATTGGATTGTTGTAAGCATTACCTGTAAAAATCTCAAATGAGTAACATTAAGAATAGTAAAACTACGAGCAACAACAATGAGAGCACGGGATATATCTCATAATGCGATTGATACATTTTAAATTAATCATCATATTAGGAATATTCGTACAAAAATGTTTGAGACGGGAACGGCGTAAATAATCTACTATATACTAATCCTAAAACATTTAGTGTAATCCTATTGGTTGATATATTTAGAAGAACAAAAAAATAAATGGCCCCACCTTTCTTTCCACTAATTAATTACTCTCTCTCATCCCCACTCTCATCATACTAATTAATTACTTACTCTCTTCTTCTCTTATATTCCATACAAATCCCTTTTTATTTATACAATTTGATTTCCGTCTACGAATAAAACTAATTAAAAAAAATCATGGCGCAAACAGAGGGAGCACATGCATTATTTTTTACAAGAGATTTATTGATAACTATTTATGTATTTTACGAGAGATTTATGGAGTGAGATTACATGAGACATTGTAAACAATACTGTACACACACATACAATCAACTATAGAAATTACATAAAATCATACATGTTTATACAAATCCATATTATATTAACTAATTAATTGTCACAGAGATATTAAAAACTGAAAAATTACAAATACAACATGAATCAGTCAATAATAACAAAAATAATGTCACCCACAGACTATATTACATAAAAAACATACAGTTGAAATATACAAGTATAGCTCTTCGAGACTCAAGTAATAATATTATTATTTTTAAAATGAATATAAAAATATACAATTAAAGATTGTAGAGACGCAAATAGTAATTATAAGGATGGTTTCCGAGAAATGTTTTAGGTTAAAAAAAACTAAAAAAACATATAAAACTTATAGTTAAAATATAAATATACACTTACAACATTTTGAGGCTTGAGTATTATTATTATCGTTATTATAAAAGAAGGCGTGTTTTTAAGAATAGTAGCAGGTTTAAAAAAAAATTAATATAATATATATAGTTGATATAAAAGTATACAAGTTAATTTTAAAAAAAAAACAGAATTTAATAAAATTAAAAAATAGGCAGATTTTTGAGATTAATATAAGGCTAAAAAAACCTTTAAGGATCTTCACGATAATATGTATACCTGCATGGATAAGTGCATAAAAATACCAACACAGATCTCGCGTTATAATAATCAACCCAAATTAGCCCATCATATTTTATAAAAATTATCAATTTATATACATTAATATAACTTCAAATATAAATTAAATTATAATTATTGGTATTTAACATGTTCAATTAACTGCATTATCGTTTTGCCTTTATCATGTTCAATTATATTTTTATCATTATTTTGCCTCTAACATGTCAAATACCTTCATTCAGTATAATTTAATATATTTATATTTTATTTAATAGCTTAAAGGAGGTGATAATTTTCCCGTTTGTTATTACGACCCGTGCAATGTTGCACGGGTTTAAAACTAGTAATTATATAATGAAAAAAAATTTAAATAATAATTTAGGTAACACGGATGGGGCTGGAAACTACTATTTCTATCTATCTATACTATATACTACAGAGTATATATATAATCCAGAAACCAACACTACAAGAAAACAGCATTCAGGCGACTGATATTGGCGACTAATTTCAGTCGCTAAAATGAATTTGGCGACTGAAATCAGTCGCCCAGACCCAGTCGCTGTCATTAGTCGCCAAAAAAAATTCGGGCGACTACTTTCAGTCGCCAAATTTGGCGACTGAAAAAAGCGTCGCCAAATTGGCAAAATGGCGACTAAAACGTAGTCGCCAAATTGGCGACTGATACGCTTTGTAGTCGCCAATTTGGCGACTGAAATCCGTCGCCATCAGTCGCCAAATTGGCGACTACCTTAGCTTTCAGTCGCCAAATTGGCGACTGATGTCAGTCGCCATTTAGTCGCTAAAAGGCCTTATAATTTGGCAAAATACAGGGGGTTTGGCGACTGAAAGTAGTCGCCAAATGAACATTTCAGTCGCCAAAAAACCTGTGATATTGCAAGAAAATTTCTGTTTTCATCCTGCCATTTCGTTACCATACCATACCTGCAAGTATACAAGAAAAGAAACATAATTTCACACATTTACAACAACACGATGTGAAACCAACATCCTCATATAGATAAAGAAAACTGTTTCAAGTTTACAAATCGTTAACAAATCGAGTTTAAAAAAACACAAGTCACAAGTTTCCCAAGTTTAAACTAATATCAGAAGTCTAGATTTATATTGGATTCGCTAAACAGTCCACCACCTCCATTGCCTTCATCATAATCCCGCCGAAAGGGAGGCGGACCTTGGTTGCAGTTGTCGAACCTGCTTTCCCAAGCCTTGAATTTTTCTTTCATTATTCTTAATTCCTCATCCCTTTCCGCATTTTTTCTTCTTTCCTCGTCAAGTGCGGCTTGGAGTCTTCCCACGACTGTCGGCTCGTAGGTTTGCTTTGAGGTGGACGACATTCTTCCCCTTGGAGTTTCGTAAAATGCTTCCTTTGCCGACCCAATCCCGTAGACATTGCCCTTCTTGAAACCCTTTACCAAGTCGAACCAAATCTCGTTATCGGACTTGTCGGGTTGCCTAAGTTTCTCGGCGGAAAATGCTTCCTACAAAATATAAACATTGTTATTAAAAATAGCTACAAATTGAAATTTGTTAAACATTCAAAAAATTGAACTTAATGTAAAAATACAAAAATGGTTTGAAACTTACATATAAATCCTTATCTCTTGGTTTGATCCAATATCTTCTATTGTTTTCAAGTCGGGAATGGGTGTCAAGGAAGAGCTCCGGAGCTGTGGGCGTGTTAGCTTTTTTCTTCTTACCCTTCTAAAAGAAGAAATTAAAGACTTGTATTAGAAGATTTTAATAATAAAAAGAATTTAAGATATAATTTTCAAATTGAGGAAAAAGTGGAAATTATAACTTACACCCAAAACTAGGTCCAGGAAAGATCGAGATCCTGCGTGATGCGACGGCTCAGCCGCTCCATCTTTCTTTCCTCCTTTTTTATTTTTGGATGCTTGGGCCGACCTAGCCTGAAACTCCGCAGTTTCACGATATTTAAGCATATCTTCATATGCACCACCTACAAGTTAAATAAGTATTATAAAATATGATAAAATGTGTAAAATTATAACTATATACAAATAACAAAAACAATTAAATACCTCTCATATGCTCCGGCTCCTTCTTCCTCTTGACAACCTTATACATGTTGTCCCTTAACCGTCTAGTGCACGTCTCATTGTACCTTTGACGTACAATATACTCTATTCCGGCCGGCCAGTCAAATGTTTTCTACAATTTAAAAGGTAAGTATTAGTAAAATAAATTATTAATTAAAAACTATAATAATATAAGAAAATATAAACAAAAATAATATACCCTAAAATTATTGAACCACTCCTCTTTTTGTGCAGAGGTAGCCTTGGTCCAACAAGTAGGAGCAACTCCCGTCATCTTCTGCTTTGTACTCTGAGTACAACCGCGTACAACCTTTTGAGACGAAAACCTGAAAACTAAATTATGGAATAGTATGCATTTATGGTAAATAATAATGTAATATAATTATAAACTAATAAATTAAAGACATTGGTGGTTGTCTTACCAAAACCCAGCGGGATCAAGTATCATCTTCCCTTCCGGCGTGAACTGGATCGTCTCCGATGTCTGATCCGAGGACTCATCGTCATTGGTCGATTCCTCGACCACTACCGGACTCTGCTGATCAATAGCCTCCATCTCCTCATCGTCTACTGAAGATGTACTACGGCGTCTGTTTGAACCGCCGCCACGTTGCCTACCTCGACCTCCTGCCATCTACAATTACGTCTAACTTCAACCACTCATCCACAATAATAGATACACATACACTCAAAACGTACATTACACCATTGCAATTTCCAATTTCCACCTCCTTATCAAACCCATCAATACCATTCTCTCTTTCACACTTGAAATACATCTCCTTTTAATGTTAACCCACACTTGTACACTCACGCACCTCAACCTAAATAACTACCACACCACGATATGAGATACAAACCTACTCCTAAAACCGGTCTCATGAATTACCATATTTGCAAACCTGGAAAACACATCCTCCTACCTCAACTCTTGGGTCAACATCTACTTTACAATGTCGCTTCAAACTACCAAGTACCAACTCATCCACCCTACCAACATAAACTGCCTTTACTTTCTAACTACACTCTACATGTATATATACAATCAAAAGGGAGTTGCCGCACAAAACAAACCTTTTCTACCCAAACTACATAATCAATGATTTGCCAACTGAACCCCTTCATTTCTGATGCCCGATTATTGTCTCCTAACTCACAGGATATCAAAACTTTCATCTTTTATTTCCCACAATCGCATACAACTCTCCAAAATCTGGATTAATGCTAATTTCAAACTGTTTTAACCCCAAATATTAACAACATTAACACAAACAATCATATTTATCAAAACCTTAAGACTAGTATACTAACACAAATCAAAATCATCCATACTAACAAAATAATACTAATAACACTAATATTATTAACATACTAAAACTAATCAAAAAACACTAACCAAAACCCCTATACTACCAACACTAACAATACCACCACTAATCAAAACCCCCCAATTAATCTAAGGATTCAATTTACAACAAACACTTAATATCTAAACCAATAATCATCACAAAAGTTTATATAAACATATAAAATCAACTAAATACAAGTAGGAATCACAAATTAAACAAACAAACTAAATTAATTGAAGGATTGAAATTAGAACAAATATACCTTCACCAATTAGAAAAAACAAAACAACACAAAGATCCGGTGGAGCTAGTGTCGGAGTGGTGGTCGGAGTGGTGGTTGAGGGAGTGGAGTAGTGGTGGTGGCGATTTTGTAATAGGGGTTTTCGGGTTTTTTGAAGATAATTGGGGAAAGTAGAGTGCGGAAGAATTATGCGTGTTCTGGAATAATAGCCAATTTGGCGACTGATCTGGTAGTCGCCAAATTGGCGACTGATTTCAGTCGCCAAATGGCTTATCAGTCGCCAATTTGGCGACTGATTTCAGTCGCCCGAGGTTTTATGATAAAATTCTGAGTCTTTATGGTAGTCGCCAAATTAGCGACTACTTTCAGTCGCCCGATTTTATTTTCAGTCGCCAAAGTGGCGACTACTAGTATCAGTCGCCTTATAACAGTCGCCTGAATCAAGATTTCTTGTAGTGCAAGGGGAATAATGTAATGAAATAAATTTATAAAACTTCATATAATATATGGTTTTGGTCTATTCAAATGTTAATTATTAGCATATACTCGTAATAAATATAGTATAAGTAGTATATGTTGGGTTCTGGAATCTATAAAATTAATAATAATTTAAATTTAGTAATTAAAATAGATAGTATGAACAAATAGGTAACTAATCGATATAAGAAATGTTATTTATTTATTTAAATATATTAGTTTTATATATATTAACGGGAAATATTGAATTTAACTGTAAAAATAACGGGCCGGGAGTAGTCAAAGTAATAATAGTAACCACGGGAGTAGTGAAATAATAATATTGACATCAAATGCAATGAAAGTTATAATATTAACAACGGGAGTAGTGAATGTTGTGTTTTATAATTTGGTTTATAATTTTACATCTATATCATGGAAAAATAGCGAGAGTAGTCAAATTAATAATAATAACACATCGAGTAGTGAATGTGTCTCACAATTTGTTTGATAAAATTTACATATATTATCATAGAAAAATATATAATAAATGGTAAACCGTAGATGTATGAATTAGGCAAGTCTTGTGCAATTATGTAATTATGTTTCAAAAAATAAAATTTAAATTGTAAATTGAGGTAGCCCGGGCGGAGCCGGGCATAAAACCTAGTGTTTTACTAAGATGTCCTGGTTTAATGGTTAACACAAAGATATTATGGACAATAGATCATAGGTTCAAATCTCTAATCCTCTAAATTTTAGCATGGCTATGTACGCTTCGTTAAACAAAAAAGTACAACCTTTTTTGTAATTAAACCGATTGTTTACATAGAACAACGAAGCGGGTGCTATAAAAAGTGGGTAGCAATTCTCAAGAACAATTGATGAGATTTGTCAAATTTCTGTCAGCTAAATATTCATGTCGAGATTGTTTATCTACTTACCTTCAAGGTTTTACTTTTCACTTGAGTTATAGAACTCTCATCTAAATTATCTCTTATATATTTATATAGTAATAGTTCACACTACAAGAAAACTTGTTTCAGGCGACTGTTATAAGGCGACTGATACAAGTAGTCGCCAATTTAGCGACTGAAAATAGAATAAGGCGACTGAGATCAGTCGCCAATTTGGCGACTGAAACAATCCTCAGATTTTAATTAAAAAAACTCGGGCGACTGATTTCAGTCGCCAAATTGGCGACTGATAAGCCATTTGGCGACTGAAATCAGTCGCCAAATTGGCGACTACCTTTTCAGTCGCCAATTTGTGTATTATTCCAGAATCGCGAAACTAATCCGCCACTCTCTACTTCCCCAAATTTCTTCAAAACACCCGAAACCCCTATTCCCTCTACAAAATCGCCACCACTACTACTCCATTCCCTTAACCACCTCTCCGACCACCACTACGACACTAGCTATACCGATATCACCACCGTCCTCACCAACAAACTCCGACTCTTATTCTATTTCCGTCACTTTTCCTTAATTAGGTGCGATTTTGCTCTCCTAAATCTAATTCCTTAGCTTGTTTGTTTGTTTATTTTATGATTTTAATTAGTATTATGATGTTTATGTATAATTTGTGATGCTTACAAAGTTCTAATGGTTAGTTAGTTAGGGTTTGTGTAGGTTGATGGTTAGGGTTTATATAAATTGGGGGTTTTGTGAAATTGTTAACATTATGTTAATCGAGGTTGTAATTGACAATGTATTGGTGTTTTTGATGATGTTAGGATTGTTGATTGACTAAATTAGTATAAATGGGAGTATTATTGATGGTAGAAAGTTAGTACTCCCTCCGTCTTATTCATTTGTTTGCCCTTTAAATTATTTTTTATGGTTGTTTTAATCAAAAGGCAAATAAATAATTGTGATGGAGGGAGTAGAATGTTAGGATTTTATAATTAAAGTGTGTATGTAGTTAGTTTGATAGTTGTTTAGTATCCATGTTGATAATGTTATTAATTAGAATGATAGTAGTTTAATTAGTGATATGTTAATTTTAGTATAGTTAGTATCCATGTTGACAATATTATTGTTTGGTTTATTATTGATAATAGATATGTTCCTAGAGTTAGTAATAATTGATAATCAATATTGTTGTAATTATTGTTGTGTGGGTTAATGTTTAGATTAAAATGAAGAGGTTGGAACGTACATGGATGTACGAAGATAGACTTGATAAGAAAAGACGTCCTACCGCTAGATTTATAAAGGGGGTTGCCGAGTTTATTGAATTTGCTAGACAACAAGACGAGTATGATTTAGTAGCAAAGAAACTTAGGTGTCCTTGTATTAAATGCAAAAACATGAGATATCTACATGACATTGAGGTTCAAGAACATCTTTATACAAACGGGTTTTGTCCAAACTACTACAATTGGATTTCTCATGGAGAATCATATTTTTCACTTCCCGAACAATCTCAAATCCCACAAAATGAGAACCCATATAGAGATATGGTAGTTGATGCATTTGAGTCTAATATTTTCAATAATGATCATATACCAATGAGTGAAGAAGAACCACACCCACAAGCAAAAGCCTTTTTTGATATGTTAAAGGCGAGTGAAAAACCATTATATGAAGGGAGCAAAATGTCATTGTTAGAAGCCGCCTCTAGGATAGTAACTTTGAAATGTGAGTACAATTTGCCATTTACTTGTAGATGGCAGGAGGTCGAGGTAGACAACGTGGCGGCGGTTCAAACAGACGCCGTAGTACTTCTTCAGTCGACGAGGAGGAGATGGATATTATTGATCAGCAGAGTCCGGTAGTGGTCGAGGAATCGACCAATGACGAGTCCTCGGATCAGACATCGGATACGATCCAGTTCACGCCGGAAGGGAAGATGATACTTGATCCCGCGGGGTTTTGGTAAGACAACCACCAATGTCTTTAATTTATTAGTTTATAATTATATTACATTATTATTTACCATAAATGCATACTATTCCATAATTTATTTTTCAGGTTTTCGTCTCAAAAGGTTGTACGCGGTTGTACTCAGAGTACAAAGCAGAAGATGACGGGAGTTGCTCCTACTTGTTGGACCAAGGCTACCTCTGCACAAAAAGAGGAGTGGTTCAATAATTTTAGGGTATATTATTTTTGTTTATATTTTCTTATATTATTATAGTTTTTAATTAATAATTTATTTTACTAATACTTACCTTTTAAATTGTAGAAAACATTTGACTGGCCGGCCGGAATAGAGTATATTGTACGTCAAAGGTACAATGAGACGTGCACTAGACGGTTAAGGGACAACATGTATAAGGTTGTCAAGAGGAAGAAGGAGCCGGAGCATATGAGAGGTATTTAATTGTTTTTGTTATTTGTATATATATAGTTATATTTTTACACATTTTATCATATTTTATTATAATACTTATTTAACTTGTAGGTGGTGCATATGAAGATATGCTTAAGTATCGTGAAACTGAGGAGTTTCAGGCTAGGTCGGCCCAAGCATCCAAAAATAAAAAAGGAGGAAAGAAAGATGGAGCGGCTGAGCCGTCGCATCACGCAGGATCTCGATCTTTCCTTAGCCTAGTTTTGGGTGTAAGTTATAATTTCCACTTTTTCCTCCATTTGAAAATTATAACTTAAATTCTTTTTATTATTAAAATTTTCTTATACAAGTCTTTAATTTTTTCTTTTAGAAGGGTAAGAAGAAAAAAGCTAACACGCCCACAGCTCCGGAGCTCTTCCTTGACACCCATTCCCGGCTCGAAGACAATAGAAGATATTGGATCAAACCAAAAGATAAGGAATTATATGTAAGTTTCAAGCATTTTTGTATTTTTACAATAAGTTCAATTTTTTGAATGTTTAACCAATATTGTAGCTATTTTTAATAACAATGTTTATATTTTGTAGGAAGCATTTTCCGCCGAGAAACTTAGGCATCCCGAGAAACCCGATAACGAGATTTGGTTCGACTTAGTAAAGGGTTTCAAGAAGGGGAACGTCTACGGGATTGGGTCGGCAAAGAACGTATTTTACGAAACTCCAAGGGGAAGAATGTCGTCCACCTCAAACCAAACATACGAGCCGACAGTCGTGGGAAGACTCCAAGCCGCACTTGACGAGGAAAAAAGAAAAAGCGCGGAAAGGGATGAAGAAATAAGGATAATGAAAGAGAAATTCAAGGCTTGGGAAAGCAGGTTTGAGAATTGCAACCAAGGTCCCCCTCCCTATCGGCGGGATTATGATGAAGGCAATGGAAGTGGTGGATTCCAGGCCGAATCCAATATAAACCTTGGCTTCTGATATAGTTTAGAAACTTGTTACATGAAACAATTTATGGTTGAAACAATTCCGTTTAAGAAAATTTGTAAACTTGAAACAATTTTTTTTATCTATATGAGGATGTTGGTTTCACATCGTGTTGTTGTAAATGTGTGAAATCTTTGTGTTTTCTTGTATACTTGCAGGTAGGGTATGATGGTATGGTATGGTAGGATGAAAACGGAAATTTTCATGCAATATCACAGGTATTTTGGCGACTGAAATGTTCATTTGGCGACTATTTTCAGTCGCCAAAACCCCTGTATTTTTGCAAAGTAAAAATCCATTTGCGACTGCTTGGCGACTGAAATCAGTCGCCAAATTGGCGACTGAATACTATGGTAGTCGCCAAAATGGCGACTGATGGCGACTGATTTCAGTCGCCAAATTGACGACTACATAAGCTTTCAGTCGCCAATTTGAGCGACTGATTTCAGTCGCCATTTTTCACAATTGGCGACTATTTTTTCAGTCGCCAAATTTGGCGACTGAAAGTAGTCGCCCGAATGTTTTTTGGCGACTAATGACAGCGACTAGGTCTTGGCGACTGAAATCAGTCGCCAAATTCATTTTAGCGACGGAAATCAGTCGCCAATATCAGTCGCCTGAATGTTGTTTTCTTGTAGTGTCATATAATACTCATTTTCTTCCGTCGCCAAAAAAACAAAGAATTATTCTTTTTTTTGGTAGCAGGAGAACTCGCGGCCGCGCTACTACATTTGATGTGCTCTGGGTAAACCGTACCCTTGGGTATACGTAATAGCCTTCAAAGCACGCATATCAGGTAAGCCACAGGGGTTGACAAGCGCGAAGTCTAGAAGGCATAGTCTCAACTCTCAAGCCATTAACATTCCAAAAGATTACTTTTGGGAAGGCTTGAACCTGAGACCCTTGAGAATATCACCCAAGTTTTTTCACTACATCACTCTTGTAGGTTAGAATTACTTCTTGGACTCAACTGATCGTTCACACTTTTGTTCTTTTGTGAGGAGCAACTTATTCAATTGCAAACATTTAATATAGAGTCCGTGCAATGCAAGCACGACATTTATATATAGTTTACTTATTACCGTATACTTTATAGATTTTTAAATTAACAGCTCAATAATTTTTCACTTTTCATTCTTGTATTTTATTGTTTTGAACAACATAATTTTTAGGCAAACCTTTTCTTTTATTTTTTTATTATAAAAGGTTAGTTAATTTTTTTCACAAAAACTATAGACAAATTTTCTTTACAACAAATTGTGCAAAAGTGCAGATTGGGAGCTTTTAAATTATTTAAATATTTCAATATAAGAGCTTTTAAATTATTTAAATATAATATAAGACTAGACTTATTCCTAGCCGAACATATGTATAGAGTAAACTACAAAATTTAGGCTCATTATAGGTTACAGTGTTTCTGGCGGAAAAATTACGAGGTTTTCTTATTCTTTTAGTAGATATGAGGTTTTTGTCAAGTCAAAGAAACTAGTAGAGTTACCTGAGACGAAGCCACTTGTTTCCACGGCGCAAGCAAAAACGAGTCCAGGAACGGTTTCAGCAAACATAGGAGATGATAAGGTGAAGGTTTCCGTCGCCAAAATTCCGTTCATCGTAGCTCCGTCTAAGTAGCCGTGCGTTACAGTGCAATGATCTTGGTAGCAATGACCACCGGGACATTGATCACACGAATACGGTTGATAAGTTTGAGATCTTGTCCGAGGGAAATAAGGCGAATTTTGATAGAAACATTGTCGACATCCTTCACATTGTGTCCATATTAATTCGCTTCCAGTATCCAAAGAGAGATAAATGTTGTGAACGGGATTATTGACGTCGTTAAATTGTCCGAGTCCTAACTTGACATAGTAAAGAAAATGAATTTTATGCATTTCAGGTGCCATATCTGGATTACGATAAATAGACACCTCTTCTCGAGTTGTGTCGTTATTATTAGCAAGGTAACGCATCCAAGAATTCGACATAGCTAACAATTTGTTCGTTCTCTCTAAGTCGGTAAGTTGAGGTTGATACGTTGGTGATTCGGGGGAGTTTGCATGAATCATCCTCAAACGTAAACCCTTGTAATTTTGTTTTTGTTTTGTGCAATTTGTTTGAGAAAATTCACATGAAAAAACAACGGTTAATAAAGATAAATGGATTAGTGTTATTAACACAGTTGGGTTAAGCTTAATCATGGTCATAGTTGAGAATTATGGGTTACACTACGTTATTATTTTTTTTATAGGTAAAAACTATAAAGATGTATTAGGAAATAAATCGTAGATTTTATCATAAATTGTTTCTTTAATTATCAAGTTGAGACATGCAATTGTAGTAAATAATCTCCTGTTGATACCTTTTTTAACGCTGCGAAACTACAATGAAATAAACACAATAATCATAAGACTTGAGTAAATGTATTTTTTGATTCTTCCATGATAGTTTTGGGGTTAATTTTGAGTCTTTCGCAACGGGTTATGGAAATAGGCGTAAGAGATTGACCCACAAGCAAATACCGTATCATCCAGGATAGCTTGGGTCATGTTCGGGTCGGGTCGGGACTCGGATCAAATCGAATTGCTGGTCACAATCAGGTGTTATAGTTCGGGTCAATTTCGGGTCTTAGGTCAGCCTTCTCAGATTAAATCAATCCGATCGAGCTGTTTTTGTCAAATATATACACAATAATAATTGACAATAAGAAGTTGATTGTTGTTAAAACACACCAATGTTAATATGTTATTGTGTAACCCTACACGGATATAATTAATTACAATAAATGACTTTAATGTACTCCCATATTAGTCATATGGGGGGATTGATGTGGACATGTGGTCATGTGGGTATTTTAACTCTTCACAAATTCTTGTTTCAGAGAACAAGAGGTAGTTCAAGTGGTAAGAGCACTCTTACTCCAACTTTGAAGTTGGGGGTTCGATTCTCACCCGCGACATTGTGCGCTCATTTGAACCAAAAAAAAAAAAAAAAACACAATTTCTTGTTTCAGACGATCTTGATTTAAGACGTTCTTATAATCGATTTAAAAAATGTTAAAATGAAAAGGGAATTGTGAGGGAACTTAACTTAAGACCGTATTAAGCAAGACCTTTTCTTAACACTTAGAGCTAGCTTTTGAAATGTGCATTTATATTATCAGCCTTATGTACCGAGTATGAAACTTTGATAAGATGATTGATAAAAGAAAAAGACTGCGAGAGTGTGTGCGTGCTCGGTCCAGCCTAACATTGTAACACTCCCTCTAGTCCTCTACTTAGACCACCCCAAGCAGCAGGTACGGACCCAGAGCTTTAGAAATGGCGGTGCACACTCGAATTTCCTCCCCGAATAATATAGTAAAATGATTGATAATTAGAAATTTTCATTGTCATTACAAGTCAATATAACATCAAAAAATAACGGAAATAACAAAATATCGTCATTACAACTCTCTTCATGAATTCCCCCTTCTATATTTTAATATAGTATCATCTCTTTTTTTTTTAAATTCAAAAAATCGTTCACAAAATATTGAAATTAACGAATAATTTTCCGTGAACAATATTTTGTGTCATCTAAGAGAATATTATGTTCTAAAGTGCTTCAGTACATGGTCTAATGGTTACTAACTTATACAAAGATGTATGTTTGAAAATTTGAAATGTTATTGTATAAAATAAAAATTTGTCTAGAAAGACTACTCATAAATTGAATTCATAATAAGAACTTCAAATTTGCAATCTAAATTACAAAATTGAAAATTAGGAATTGAGATTTAAAGTCAGTCGTCGAAGTACGTGTATGTCTTTAGTTCATACAAAAATAAAGAGACCGGGAAGGGGAAGGTGATTTAAATAGTATAAAAAAACACAAAATGAGAGCAAGGAGGATCGAACCACCGTCCACACACTATGGGAAATAGTTCTATCCACTGCGCCCAACTACTTAATTTTCTTATTGCTGCTGCAATTTAGTTGTATATGTAACTGGCTTGTATTCTTTTTCAAAGAAAAAATTTCAGAATCCAAGGATGCGCACGTGGTTTGCACAGTGCGACACTTTCCAAGCAAGGTCATGACCTTACTATATCATCTTAATCCACAATTAAGCACCATATTAACATGACCTCTTTGCAAAAGAGGTCAATTGGTGACCTCTTGTTCACTTTCATGACCCATTTGGTGACCTAATAGACGTCATACTCTAATTGGTTGCACATGTACTGATAATGCTATATTATAGTCTTCTTGTAATAACTTCCCTAATCTTATACTGTATTATTTTAAATTTATTATTCTATTCTTATATGGTATTATTTGTCAAAGTGATTATTTGTCAAAGTGACATGAATATAAATAAATTTAATGATATTATTTGTCAAAGTGACATGCATATAAGAAGTAAAATAAAACAAAATCGAATTGTACTGATGATTTAATTTGTCAAACTGACATGACTAGTATTATTCTATGTGCCCATGAGCATCATGGCATAGGTAAAAGGGAACGAGGAGGCGAGCCCCCCCATCTTCCGCATATCTTGCTCATCCGACATGGCATGAATCACCGAACCCGCACTCAGGAATAGTAATGCTTTGAAAAAGGCGCTAACCGAATAGTTAGAAATGCCGCAAGCAAAGATCATATAGCCTAATTAACTACAAGTTGAATAAGCTATGACCCTCTTTAGATCGTTCTGTAATATTCCAGTGGTTGCCGCAAGGAATGACGTCATAGCTCCTGCAAAAGTAATAACAATTAAAGCCGTAGGTGGGTATTCAAATAAAGGGGAACACCTTGCTATCATGAAAACGCCAGTTGTTACCATAGTAGCTGCATGAATCAAAGCGGATACTGGAGTGGGACCCTCCATAGCATGCACGTGCTTAGTAAAGGCTCTTGGCTGAACAAGCCCCATCTTCATCGGACTCGGACAAGGATTTCGTCCCTACCTTCACTCCCACTTCATTAATATTAATGATTAATGACAGGAAGGCTTCCTCGAATGAAGCCCCGGGTATCGACATCGCTTGATGCATAGCTTGGGCATTAGCATTAGTATTAGTCTATCTGGTTCCTACGAATCTCTTCCCATCTTCGTTTCATGGGACTTTCTGCGAAACTCATGTAAAAATGCCTTATTGCATTGCCGATAAAATTTCCTGCGCAAATTACGGGGCGAGCTTTCCCCGGCACCTCTTTTGAAGAGCTAGCCTTTCCTTTCCGGAAGAAGCACTTGTCGAAGCGGTGGATGTTCCTGTTGATGAAAAGGTTACCACCTATCCCTCTAAAGGGTAGGGCTTGACTTTTCTTGACCTTGACGTACCTATTATAGGCTATCGACCGAGGTAACCAACCCCCCAACCAAAGGAAGTGGGAATCGGGCTTACGAAGATTCTCAGTATCGGTAGCTTGCAGGTTGCTTCGTAATTGAATGTCCAAGGAAGGGGATCTCTTATATTCTTGCTCTCGTTCCACGGTTATCTCTTCTTGAAACACAAACACTTGTTCATTCCTATTCTTCTTAGCTGGTCAAACCACCTCTAGAAAATGCTCCATTTCATGGTGTTTTATAGAAAGGGCGAATAGCCATTCGTGGAATCTTTAGATTCGGGAATCCTTAATGCTGTCAACCGAACTGCCAACCAGAACTTCCACGTCAATGTCTTTGACGCCTGTGTCACTTTATTCGCCTGCGTCTTCCGCAGTCTATGTACTCCCTCCGTCCCGTTCGTTTGTTTAATTACAATTTTCATTTTAGGGTTTCTCATTCATTTTTTCACCTTTTTATATTATAAGGAAAGTAATTTATGAGTAATTTGATTACTCAATGGAACTATTGTCCGTCATTCACCGAGTAAAACCACAAGCGGTCCCCTGCCATGTCCTTAATAATTGTTTCAAAAGTAAAGGTAAACAAATGATCAGAACGAATGGAGTAATATTCTACATACCAATATTCCATAATTATCTTATGGATAAGTTTTGCAGTATATGAAAGTAGTATTGCATACTCCGTAAAAAATAATAGGTAATAATGTATAATACGATATACGAGTAGTTTAACAATGCTATTTGCCTTTGGAGTCTAATATACTCCCTAATAAGTTATATTTGCTTTAATTTGTGAAAGGAAAATAAAGAAAATATAAATTGTTGACTGAGACGGAAAGAATACTAAACGAGCTACAATCTCATATCATCACCAAGTACTCCGAGAGCAATCATTTGCAGCAAAAGAGAGTTGCATTGTTTGAACGTCTATTATCACCCGCTGATTAACCTGTTGGAATGCGCCAATTATATTGTTATCACGCCTAGCTTGATATAAAAACAAACAATACAAACCCGGGTTAGGGACTCCTGGAGAAGGAATTCCTGCAATCACTTGATTTGGCTGTAAAACCATATCTGCATTATTTCCAAAATGAAGTGTAATAGTCGGAAAATTAACTTCTGGGAAATCGTAAATTGGTTCCCAACAAACCTCAAAACCGTAACCATTCGGGTATGTATTCCGTCTTAGGTAACGATTATTCCTTCCAACATATCTTTCTATTCCCCTTTTCAAAATATCAAAAACATTTGGGACAAAGTAACTTAAAGCTGACCCTGTATCAAAAATAGTTCCTCCTGTATTGTCTTGTTGTATGATTAAGTATTGACGTGGTATGTTCAATCTTATACCGTTCACACTAATGTCAATTAAATCGACGTAGTAATAACTTTGACGATTCGGATTTGAAAGAATTTGAGTGACGGACATTATCGGAGTTATTCCTATATCATATCCAAAACTTAATATCATTTGTGAATAAGTGCCTTCGTGATTGTCACCGTCTTGGAGACAATAAGAGAATCTATATTCACCATGGCGTCCAAGTTGAGATATTAATGAGTATTCTCCTCTACCCATTCCTAAAATTCCCGTTATTGGATTGTTGGGAATATTGCCTGTAAAAATCTCGAATGAGTGAACATCCTAATAACATCAAGAATATAGTAAAACTACGAGTAACGACAATGAGAGCACGGAATATATCTCATAGTGATTGATAAATTTTAAATTAATCAACATTTTAGGAATTGTCGTACAAAAATGTTTGATACGGTGTAAATAATAAATATATAATGAAAAAAATTTAATAATAAATTTAGGTAACACGGATGGGGCTGGAAAGTACCAGTTATCTATCTATCTATCTATCTATCTATCAATATATCTGATATAATAAATTCTGAAACCAAGGGATTTTCAGGTAACTCCCTCATATTCTCAATAACATTTCTCATTTCATTTTCGTCTATTTATAATACTTTCTCTATTTTCTTTTTTGGTAAGTGTTTGTGTGATCCAAATTTAATTGTATGGTGGGGTAGTGTGTTTTCTTAATTTTTGTGTTAAAGTGAAAGGGGAAGGTTATTGATAATAGAAGGGAGTACAATTTAATTATACTATATAGTTTATAAATGATAACGCTGTGTGATAAACCTAATAATCCGGAATTCAAGGAACAGTAATGTAATGACATAAATTTATAAAATTTCATATATTATATATATAATATATTAATAATTAGCATATAATAAATATAGTATAAGTAGGTTGAGTTTTGGAATCTATAAAAATAATAGTAATTTAAATTTAGGAAAGTAGGTAACTTAAGAAAAATAATTAGATTATAATAATTCACCTTAAATTAGATAGTATGAACAAATAGGTAACTAATCGATTTAAGGAAACTTCTTTATTTATTTATTTAAATTTAGTTTGATAAAAATTAACGGGAAATATTGAATTTAATTGTAAAAATAATGGGAGTTGTCGAAGTAAAAATAGTAACCGCGGGAGTAGTGATAATATTGACATGAAATGCAATGAAAGTTATAATATTATAACAACGGGAGTAGTGAATGTTGTGTCTTAAAATTTGGTTGATAATTTTACTTCTATTTTATGGGAAAATAGTGGGAGTAGTCAAATTAATAATAGTAAAATAAATTATAAATGGTAAATGTATGAATTAGGCCAAGTCTAGCGCAATTATGTAATTATGTTTCAAAAAATAAAATTTAAATGGTAAATAGAGGTAATAGCCCGGGAGGAGGCGGGCACCAAACCTAGTGTTTTACTAATTTTCGGGTGTCAAAATTTATAAAATGCCCTAGTCTAGTAGTTAGCATGGAGGTATTCTGGACAATAGATCGATCTTAGGTTCGAATCTTTCATCCTCTATATTGTAACTTGACTATATGCACGCTTCGTTAGACAAAAAAAAATACAACCTTTTTGTAATTAAACTGATTGGTTACATAGAGCAATAAAGGGGTGCTATAAAAAGTGGGTAGTAATTCTCTAGAACAATTGATGAGATTTGTTAAATTTCTGTCAGCTAAATATTCATTACGAGATTATTTACTACTTACTTTCAAGGTTTTACTTTTCACGTGATTTAGTGGTTATAGAACCCTCATATAAATTTTACTTTTTCACATTATTGTATTTTGATGATTATGAATTTTTTGTTGAGTAATCATTCATCACAAATTCACAATCGTCATCTCTCATATGTTAGTTTGTTTCTCTCTTTTTTTATCATTTTCAATTCTCTTCTTTTAATTGTCTTGTAATCGATGGTGAAAATGGGTATGAAATTAAATCCTCAATTATCTCCTATAAATATTTACATAGTAATAGTTCATAGGAAATTGATAAATACAATCCTTTGAGTTGTATTAGCTGCATTGATTTATGTGTAATTTAATCTTTAATTTCAAAATAATTACTAAAATTGGAAGGTATTAAATGCTTAAATACAACCTTAAGGGCTGTATTTATCATTATGATAAGGAAAATGAAATATTGAGAAATTTACATTTATACCTTGAGATTCAGCGGTACTCAAATTCTTTATATAAATGTTACATTTTACAATATAATTTCTAGATTTTATATTAACAGTTCAACAATAATTTTTCAGGTCTTAGTCCTGTATTTTATTGTTTTGAACATATTTTTTAGGCAAACCTTTTATTTATTTATTTTTATTGTAAATGGTTAGTTTTTTTCATAAAAACTATAGACAAAATTTCTTTATGCATTTGCAGCAGGAGCTCACCCACGGGGACTTGATGATCAAGCCACAAGCCAGACAAGCCTGACCACAAGACCCCCTCAGATTGAAGCTCGAACCACAAGGTCCAAACATCAGGCCATGTCAAGCCAACTTCAAGCCAAACCAAGTCAAGACAATGGAGAAGACATTTCAGGGATCACCAAGTAGTCATGCCAAGGTCCAATTCAGTCCACAAACCACACACAAGCCAGGAACAATGCCTGTCAGAACCCAACAGACCAGTTATAAACCAAGCACCAAGGAGGTACACCAGAGCATCCCAGCCACCCCCACCATGGCCTACCATCAAGCCAACTCATTAATCAGCAAGTTTGCCCAGGAGAGTCCCATTAGAAGTCTAGCAAAATCTCAAGTTACAAGCAGTCCAAATCAAAGTCCAATGAACCTCATGGCAAGGAAGGTACAAGTCCAGCTGTGGGTTCTTTTTGCCTAAGTCAACTTGTCCTCATCCAAGGCAGGTTTATCTAAGTTCAAATAAGAGTGCGTGAAGAGTCCCAAGGTGCAGCAAAACACCCAGAGCAAGGCAGCAAGACAACAAGAACAACAGTTTCCCATTTCAGGAAAACTCCAAAATCTGCTTTATTGCTTTTTGTTTCAGTCTGTTTTGTGTCTTTGTGTCTGTACTAGCTAGTTATTAAACTCGTCCTCTTGTGAGGCCCTTAATTAGTGTCTGTTGTAGTAGTTCAAGTCCAAAGCTGATCCTTAGATAGACTTTACATCCAAGGGTTCACATTGTATCAGCCTCCCTATATATATAAGGAGGGTCTTATGTATTGTTTTAAGCAGACTTTATGAATGAATTAAACTTGAGAAATCTCTCAAATCTTTCAAACTTGTGCTAAGTGCTGTAGTTTGAGTCAAGCCTGATACATCTTCAAGGTGTCTGATCAGTGTCTTGCTTTGTGAGTCAAAATTAAGTCTGTGCTTTGCTGTGACTAGCTTGCTTGCTGTTGAGTCTAAGTCTAGGGTGTTTGTGCATTGCTCTAATACTCTAAACCTGTCTATCTCAAACCCAGTCTTTTAGTCCTTTCTCTTGCGCCAAGCTGTAGGGAAAGTTCTCTAAGTCATATCCTTGAGTTTTCAGTTAATACAAGCCACTCTCTCTAAAACAGCCTCCATTTCTGTCTGTTTTCGTTTTCAGTTTTAGTAAGCATTTTAAAGCAACCCCTAAACTCACAAGCCTTAGTAGTTTACACTCCAGCATTTGTTCATATTGTGAGCTTTTAAATTACTTAAATATTTCAATATAAGAATAGACTCGTACCTGCCCAACATATGTATAGACTATAGAGAAAACTACAAAAATTAGGCTTATTATAGGTTATAGTATTTTAGGCGGGAAAATTAAGAGTTTTTAATATTCTTTTAGCAGACAGGAGATTTGTCAAGTCAGAGATACTGGTAGAGTTACCGGAGACGAAGCCACTTGTTTCCATGGCGCAAGCGAAAATGAGTCCAGGAACGGTTTCAGCAAACATAGGAGATGATAAGGTGAAGGTTTCCGTCGCCAAAATTCCGTTCATCATCATTCCATCTATGTAGCCGTTCGTTATAGTGCAATGATCTTGGTAACATTGACCACCGGGACATTGATCACACGAATACGGTTGATAAGTTTGAGATCTTGTCCGAGGGAAATAAGGCGAATTTTGATGGAAACATTGTCGACATCCTTCACATTGTGTCCATGTTAAATCGCTTCCAGTATCCAAAGCGAGATAAATGTTGTGAACAGGGTTATTGACGTCGTTAAATTGTCCGAGGCCTAACGCGACATAGTAAATAACATGAAATTTATTCATTTCAGGTGCCATCTCTGGATTATGATAAATAGACACCCCTTCTCGAGTTGTGTCGTTATTATTAGCAAGGTAACGCATCCTCGAATTCGACATGGCTAACAATTTCTTTGTTCTCTCTAAATCGGTAAGTTCAGGTTGATACGTTGGTGATTCGGGGGAGTTTGCATGAATCATTCTCAAACGTAAACCCTTGTATTTTTGTTTTTGTTTTGTGCAATTTGTTTGAGAAAATTCACATATAAAAACAACGGTAAGTAGTGATAAATGGATTAGTGTTAAAACAGTTGGGTTAAGCTTAATCATGGTCATAGTTAATTAGGTGATGAATATAACTACGTTATTTTTTTTTTTATAGGTAAAAACTAGAAAGATGTATTAGGAAAATAACTCGTAGATTTTATCATAAATTTCTTCTTTAATTATCAAGTTGAGACATGCAATTTTATTTAATAATCTCCTAGAACCCCTTATAATCTTGTTGATACATTTTTTAATGATACATAACTAGAATAAAATAAAAATAAATCATAATTATTATGTAAATGTATTTTATTGATTTTTCCATGATAGTTTGGTGATGACAAGCTTTTTTTTTTGAACTAATATGCGGTGTTCTTTACTTTAATGTTAATTTCGAATCATTTTACAACATCCTTAAGGAAATGGGTGTAGAAAACCGATCAATAAGCAGATATCATCCTTAAATCAGTTGGTAATTATTTTATTTATTTATCGCAAGAATGGTCTTAATGCTTGAAATTACTATTTCATGTTTTACATTTATTTTCAACATATTAATCAATAATAATAATAATAATAATAATAATAAATAAATAAATAAATGATATTATTTGTCAAAGTGACATGAATATAAGAAGTAAAATAAAACAAAATCGAATTGAACTAAAATAAAGTCCGAAAGAACATGGAAAGCATTTTTAAAATAATGCTCAAAAAATAAATATTTGTTGTTTTGGGTCGGGTTTAAAACTATTTATCAAAATGGTGTCCACGTAGGCTCGGATTTCGCGAACCAAAAACACGAAGAAAACACGCCATTGGCAATGGCGTGTTTCTAGTGAGTAGGAAAATGCAAACTTACAAAAATTGACTAAAAGTAAACACGCCATTGGGAATGGCGGGTTTTCTTACAGAGACACGCCATTGGGAATGGCGGGTTTTCTTACAGAGACACGCCATTGGGAATGGCGTGTCTATGAACAGTACAATTTTTTTTATTATTTTTTTTTTTAAAAAAAAATTTTTTAGAAAAAAAAAAAAAAAATTTAAAGACACGCCATTGGGAATGGCGTGTTTGTTCCGTATTTCAGGTTTTGAAAACCTGAGCCTACGTGGACACCATTTTGATAAATAGTTTTACACCCGACCCAAAACGACAAATACTTATTTTTTCAGCATTATTTTAAAAATGTTTTAATTTATCAAATTGACATGACTAGTTTTCAATGTAATTTTCTACATACCAATATACCATAACTATCTTATGGATGAGTTTTGCTAGGAAAGCACTCCGTAGTGTTTTATACTCTGTATAAAATAAGAGGTACGGAGTAATAATGTATAATACCATATACGTAGTTTAACAATGCCATTTGCCTTTGGAGTCTAATATACGATCCCTAAAACAGAGTACGTATATACTACTAGTCCCCCTATTTCAATAAATAGTTTATATTTACTTTATTTTGTGAAGGGAAAATAATGAAAATGTTAACTATTGACTAGACGGAGGGAGTAATAAACGAGCTACATGTTGAGTTTATGGATCCAGTACTCAAGAGGGGGAGGGGGTGAATTGAGTACTCTTTTTACAAATTTCGTTGCTTAAGAAACTTAAAATCAAATTATCAGTACTGATTGTAAAATGAACAGTCCGTCGTATTGTTCAATCGACTTGTCTGTAGAGTACGTGATAATTTATTCAAATAAAACGAAAGCAATAACGAATGTAATAAAGAAATCGTTTGTAGTCTTATGAAAGCAATCGTGATGGATAAACACAATAGACTATAGGTTGAGTCTTTGTATTTGCGGAAGCGTGCACGATTATAAAAAGCAATAAACAACATAAAGCAAATTAAAGAGAAATAAAACACAAGCGATTTTTAAGTGGTTCGACCTACACTCTTTAGGTCTACGTCCACTATCTCTCTTATTAATGTTTCTTTAATAATCAACCCCGACTACAAAGAAACCCCCACAAGCTACTCCGGTTGTGCGACTCGAGTACAAAACCCTTGTACCCCAACACCCCCACAACTAACTCTAGTTGTGTAGACTCGAGTGCTAAACTTTTAGCACCCCAAAGCTCTCTCTTTAGATATGAAATATTACAATCAAATGTGTCTCTTTTACAATGTCTTCATATAAGACTAATAGAGACGAAATTGAATTCCTTATAGCAAGAGAATCGAGCAATACAGAATAGAGTTGCAAATTAAACAGTCTCACGAACTGTTCGATATATAGACAGACACCTTTTCAGAAAATATTTGCAAAATGAATTTAAAAGCTTAAAACATAAAAACCTAATTTTGCAAAAATGTTAAAGCACATGAAAAGGGTAATTATTTCTGAAATAATAGTCTTGTATTTATAGAAGAAGTGTTGGTAACTAAATCTCCTAAAATAAAGTAAGAAGATAATATATTGAAAAGATAATCCTAGAATATTTTAAGATAATAAAAAAGATCTTTGCCTTATTCTCTAAGCAACAACAATTCCCAAAATCAAATCAAATTTGTTTGTCAATTATCTTCATAAAATAGGGAAGTTAATTTGCTGAAAGATTTCAACATTGTTTAGAAATATATTTTCGAAATCATAATCAAAATTTGTTCAAAAAATTATTTCAGGCGCGTCTATAAACCAGATCTCAATTGAACAGTTCAGCGGACTGTTCAATTATTGCTCAGTAATATATTTGCTCGTTTCTTTACTTTTACAACACACATTACACTAAACAAGCACACACTTCTCTTCAAGGTTCATGTATTAATAATAGCACAAGGAAAACATTATACAAAATACTTGTCATCATCAAAAGAACATATCTCAACACTACAATTCGCATATCATCACCAAGTACTCCGAGAGCAATCATTTGCAGCAAAAGAGAGTTGCATTGTTTGAACGTCTATTATTACCCGCTGATTAACCTGTTGGAATGCACCGATTATATTGTGATCACCCGCAGCTTGATATAAAAACAAACAAAACAACCCCGGGTCAGGGACTCTGGGAGAATAAATGGTTGAAATCATTTGATTTGGCTGTAAAACCATATCTGCATTATTTCCAAAATGGAGCGTAATGGTCGGAAAATTAACATCTGGGAAATCGTAAACTGGTTCCCAACAAGCCTCAAAACCGCTAGCATTAGGTTCTGTATTCCGTCTTAGGTAAGGATTATTCATTCCAACATATCTTTCTATTTCCCTTTTCAAAATGTCGAAAACATTTGAGACGAAGTAACTTAAAGCTGACCCTGAATCAAAAATAGTTCCTCCTGTATTGTCTTGTTGTATAATCAAGTATTGACGTGGTATGTTCAATCTTATACCGTTCACACTAATGTCAATTAAATCGACGTAGTAATAACTTGGATGATTCGGGTTTGCAAGTATTTGAGTGACAGACATTATGGGAGTCATTCCTATTTCATATCCAAAACTTAGTATCATTTGTGAATAAGTCCCTGCGTGATTGTTACCGTCTTGGAGACAGTAAGAAAATCTATATTCACCATGGCGTCCAAGTTGTGATATTAATGAGTATTCTCCTCTACCCATTCCTAAAATTCCCGTTATTGGATTGTTGTAAACATTGCCTGTAAAAACTCTCAAATGAGTGAACATCCAAATAACATCAAGAATAGTAAAAATATGAGTAACATCAATGAGAGTACTAAATATATCACATAATGTGGTGGATAAATTTTAAATAAATCATCATTTTAGGAATTGTCGTACAAAAATGTTTGATACGGTGTAAATAATAAATATAAAATCAAAGAAAGTTTAAATAAAAAATTAGGAAGCACGGATGGGGCCGCACACTACCACTAATTTTACTAATTTTCGGGTGTCAAAGTGCTTTAAATTTAAGACCGAGGTATTATCGACAATATTTCCCTGGTTCGAATACCCCACGATTGGTTACATATAGGGGTGGCAATCGGGTCAGTCGGGTCGGGTTTGGGTCGGGTCAAGTCGGGTTCGGGTCATATCGGGTTCGGGTCGTATCGGGTCAAACAGCCCTTTCGGGTCGGGTCGGGTTCGGGTCGATCAGGTGGTTATCGGGTCGTGTCATTTTCGGGTCAAATGATACATCGGGTCGGGTCGGGTTTGGGCCGGGTCGTAATCGGGTCCGGTTATTTTATCGCAATACTTCAATATTTTTCCATTAAATCTAGTTTTTAATTATTATTTGGTTTAATTAATTCATTATTAAGTCAAACATATTAATTTAAACAATAAATCACTTTCATTTTGATTCAAACATATTAATTTAAACAATAAATCACTTTCATTTAAACATATTAATTTAAACAATTTAAACAATATTTCCATTTTGATCATGGCGTCAATTTAATCGGGTCAATATCGGGTCGGGTCAATGTCGGGTCGGGTCTGGGTCGGGTTCGGGTCACTGATCTTCGGGTCGTCAACGGGTTACGGGTCGTCATCGAGTCGGGTCAGGTCGGTTTCGGGTTGCAGTATTCTCGGGTCAGGTCGGGTCGGTTTTGCTCGAGTTTCTGGTCGGGTCGGGTCAGACTTGCCAGCTCTAGCTTACCTAGCACAATGAGGGAAATATACATTATTTTAAGCCATTGTCCTAGTAGAAGGTAAAATAAAAAGTATAGAAACTGAATTATTCCTTGGATTCAAAAGATCGTTCACGCTTTTGTTCTTTTGCGAGGAGTAATTTATTCAAATATAAACAATCTGTTGATTATCGATCAGTCTATCAGCGGAACTGGTAGAGTTACCTGGGAGGAAGCCACTTGTTTCCATGGCGCAAGCAAAAACGAGTCCATGGATGACTTCATTAAACATATAGGAAGAGAAGAAGGTGAAGGTTTCAGTCGCCAAAATTCCTTTCATCGCCATTCCATCGATGTAGCCGTTCGATATGGTGCAATGATCTTGGTCACATTGACCACCCGGACATTGATGACACGAGTACGGTTGATAGGTTTGAGATCTTGTTCGTGGGAAATAAGGCGAGTTTTGATAGAAACATTGTCGACATCCTTCACATTGTGTCCATGTTAAATCGCTTCCAGTATCAAGAGCGAGATGAATGTTGTGAACGGGATTATTTACGTCGTTAAATTGTCCGAGTCCTAACGTGACATAGTAAAGAGCATGAAATTTTTTCATTTCAAGTGCCACATCTGGGTTACGATAAATGGACACCCCTTCTCGAGTTGTGTCATTATTATTGGCAATGTAACGCATCCTAGAATTCGACATGGCTAACAATTTCTTCGTTCTCTCTAAATCGGTAAGTTCAGGTTGATACGTTGGTGAATCGAGGGAGTTGGCATGAATCATTCTCAAACGTAAACCCTTGTAATTTTGTTTTTGTTTTGTGCAATTTGTTTGAGAAAATTCACATGAAAAAACAACGGTTAATAAAGATAAATGGATTAGTGTTATTAACACAGTTGGGTTAAGCTTAATCATGGTCATAGTTGAGAATTATGGGTTAGACTAAGTTATTATTTTTTTTATAGGTAAAAACTAGAAAGATGTATTAGGAAATATATCATTCGAAGTAGATTTTATCATAAAGTGTTTCTTTAATTATCAAGTTGAGACATGCAATCTTTATTCTATTAAAACAAGAACATTTAAAGCCATAACATTGATCCACCTCATCATGTTGGTTTTCTTTTTTTTTCGTCTTTATTATTTTTTCCGCATTTTATTAATCAGATTGCCTTTTTACAATAAAGGAATACAATAATTTTAACATGCAACTTTTTTAATAATCCTAAATTATGTATTAACACTTTACATTAATAATAAATTACATTGATATGTCAAAAATCCTGAAAATTAATAATTTAAAATTACAATAAAAAAAAAAATACTCAATTATATAATTTCACCTTACACTGTTTAATTTTACTAAAGAGAAAAAATAAAATTCAATAAATAAGTTCATATGAACCCACCGCTTTAGTTAGATTATTTAAAAATCAGTCAGTTAATAAATATTAGAGAATTTAGGTGATATCATTCTAATTTGTAAAATATCAACATTAATTACTCAATGCATGCATTAACAAACTATTGAATCGTTAATCCATGAAGTACAATATGGATCTATAATGTCCCATATCAAAATAAAATTTGAAAAAATGATTATTTTTAAACTGAAAAAATATTAAACCCCACAAAAATTACATTCTTTTGAACCTATCTTCTTTAATATTGTTTTAGAAAAATAGGAAATTTATTAGATATGGATTCTCTTGAACTTATTTAATAAATTAGTCATATGGCGGTACATAAAAATTACGAGCATAAAACCATTAAAAAGTTGCATCTTCGATAAATTTATTAGAACTTATCTAATAAGTTTATCAAAGATGCATAAAAAACTTATTTTGAACTTATCTAATAAATTAGTCATATGGTATTACATAAGACGGTATTATTCGTCTTATATTTAACACGGGTCAAACAAAACCATATAATGATAATAAAGATAAAACTTTTCGTATTTTTCAGGGAACACATGAGATGATTTGATATGTATTTGACCCGTGTTAAGTATAAGACAGATAATGTCTGTCTTAAATAGAATTTATGATGGATTATTTGAAGTGTTTGGGCTTTGTTTAATCCTCAGTTCGGCCTACTTCAAAAAAAAATTGTAATCGTATGATTACAAACCCATCCAACTAACATGAGACGAAATCATGTCGCTTAAGTTTGCTAAATTAAAATGTGTAAATGTGAACGAATAATCGTGTTATTTTCATTTCGCCGATGTTATATGTAACAATATTGCTTATTTTCTTCATTTTCCAGATTATTCTATAATACGAATATATCGAACATACATATCTTAAATTGAAAAAAAGATTAAACTATGCACAAGTTGTCAAGTTATATTAATTTATTATTCATACTATGTTTTTTATTTTATTGTTGATAAGAGTTTACAATCAATACGGCTGGTTTGTGAAATAAGTCAATAATTATTGTCTAATACTCAAGTTCTCTACTCCCGGATATTACAAACTTTTCTCTGGCGTATTTCATACTTTGTTTTGCAAAGTAATGATGTTTACACAAAATATACTATAATTTGTAAGTTTATTAGATTTTTTCTACTATTTCTAAATGATATATACGAAGTATTGTTCGAAGTTTAAATTTTAGTTAACAGTTATTGAAATTTATATCACTATTTATGCATTAAATCGAATATTTTCTATACAAGTTTCATACCAAATCCGTGCAATTTTGCTTGGGATAAAACAAGTTGTAGTAAATAATCTCCTGAAACCCCTTGTAATCTTGTTGATACCTTTTTTAACTCTACGAAACTAGAACAAAATAAACACAATAATCATAAGACTTGAGTAAATGTATTTTTTGATTTTTCTATGATAGTTTTGGTGTTAATTTTGAGTCTTCCGCAACGGGTTATGGAAATAGGCGCATGCAAGAGATTGACCCACAAGCAAATACCGTATCATCCAGGATAGCTTGGGCCATGTTCGGGTCGGGTCGGGACTCGGGTTAAATCGAATTTCTGGTCACATTCAGGTGTTATGGTTCGGGTCAATTTCGGATTTCAGGTCAGCCTTCTCAGATTAAATCAATCAGATCAGGCTGTTTTTGTCAAGTATATACACAATAATAGTTGATAATAAGAAGTTGATTGTTGTCAAAACACACCAATGTTAATATGTTATTGTGTAATCCTACACGGATATAATTATTTACAATAAATGACTTTAATGTACTCCCATATTAGTCATATGGGGGATTAATGTGGACATGTGGTCATTTGGGTGTTTAACACTTCACAAATTCTTGTTTCAGACAGTGTTAATTTAAGACATTCTCACAACCGATTTAAGGTGCTGTTTGGCCTAGCTTTAAAAGTGCTTTTGTAACTGAAAAAGTTGTAGATAGGCCAAACACTATAACTTATGAATGTTTAAAACAGTTTTTAAAAAGTCAAAAAATGTTAATTGACCTTCAAAAGTAGAAGTAACAAATTGTTACTTGTACTTCTACTTTTTCACTTAAGAGCAAAAATCCTGTATTACTTGTGCACATTTTTTTTGCTTACCTCTTCATATGTTGTATTATTGTAAACCTCATTTTTTTCTCATCTCTACTTAATATTTGCTCCTCTCACATACGCCATGAAAGTACCCGATAATATCAACTCCATATTTATAGAGTTGTAGCCCTTGCCTCATATTTATCGGTGTCAGTAGGCTTGTAAAATTATAATTTTGAATGGTAATTATATAGTTTTAGTGTAATTATTCGAGTGACTAAATAAAGTTTTTATATATTACTTGTAGTTTTGAAGTGTAATTATATAGTTTCAATATAAAAAAAACCGAATGGAACTAGTTAGGCCAAACATATAATTTTATAAGAAAACGATTTTTACGAAAGTTTGGCCAAACAACTACAACTTTTCCAAAAATTAGCTTATGAATAAACTCATTTTAAAAAGGAAAAACTCTTTCATATAAGTAAGGACTTAACTTAAGATCGTCTTAAGCAAGATCTTTTCTCAACCCTTAGAGCTAGCTTTTGAAATGTGCATTTATCACTTATCAGCCTTATGTACGAAGAATGAAACTTTGATAAGATGATAAACTAGCACAAATAAATAGAGACAAAAGAAAAAGACTGCGAGAGTGTGTGCGTGCTCGGTCCAGCCTAACATTGTAACACTCCCTCTAGTCCTCTACTTAGACCACCCCAAACACCAGTTACGGACCCAGAGCTTTAGAAATGACAGTGCACACTTGAATTTCCTCCCCGAATAATATAGTAAAATGATTGATAATTAGAAATTTTCATCGTCATTACAAGTCAATATGACATCAAAAATAACGGAAATAACAAAATATCGTCATTACAACTCTTTTTATGAATTCCCCCTTCTATAGTTTAATATAGTATCATCTCTCTTTTTTTTAAGATTCTAAAAAATCATTCACAAAATATTGAAATGAACGAATAATTTTCCGTGAACAACATTTTGTGTCATCTAAGAGAATATTATGTTCTAAAGTGCTTCAATGTATACATGGTCTGATGGTTACTAACTTATACAAAGATGTATGTTTGAAAATTTCACTACAAGAAAACAACATTCAGGCGACTGATATTGGCGACTAATTTCAGTCGCTAAAATGAATTTGGCGACTGAAATCAGTCGCCAAGACCCAGTCGCAGTCATTAGTCGCCAAAAAAAATTCGGGCGACTACTTTCAGTCGCCAAATTTGGCGACTGAAAAAAACGTCGCCAATTTGGGGAAATGGCGACTGAAATCAGTCGCTCAAATTGGCGACTGAAAGCTTATGTAGTCGCCAATTTGGCGACTGAAATCAGTCGCCATCAGTCGCCATTTTGGCGACTACCATAGTATTCAGTCGCCAATCAGTCGCCAAATTGCTTTTCAATTTGCAAAAATACAGGGGTTTTGGCGACTGAAAATAGTCGCCAAATGAACATTTCAGTCGCCAAAATACCTGTGATATTGCATGAAAATTTCTGTTTTCATCCTACCATACCATACCATACCATACCTGCAAGTATACAAGAAAACACAAAAATTTCACACATTTACAACAACACGATGTGAAACCAACATCCTTATATAGATAAAAAAAATTGTTTCAAGTTTACAAATTTTCTTAAACGGAATTGTTTCAACCATAAATTGTTTCAAGTCACAAGTTTCTAAACTATATCAGAAGCCAAGGTTTATATTGGATTCGGCCTGGAATCCACCACTTCCATTGCCTTCATCATAATCCCGCCGATAGGGAGGGGGACATTGGTTGCAATTGTCAAACCTGCTTTCCCAAGCCTTGAATTTCTCTTTCATTATCCTTAATTCTTCATCCATTTCCGCGTTTTTTCTTTTTTCCTCGTCAAGTGCGGCTTGGAGTCTTCCCACGACTGTCGGCTCGTAGGTTTGGTTTGAGGTGGACGACATTCTTCCCCTTGGAGTTTCGTAAAATACGTTCTTTGCCGACCCAATCCCGTAGACGTTCCCCTTCTTGAAACCCTTTACCAAGTCGAACCAAATCTCGTTATCGGGTTTCTCGGGATGCCTAAGTTTCTCGGCGGAAAATGCTTCCTACAAAATATAAACATTGTTATTAAAAATAGCTACAATATTGGTTAAACATTCAAAAAATTGAACTTATTGTAAAAATACAAAAATGCTTGAAACTTACATATAATTCCTTATCTTTTGGTTTGATCCAATATCTTCTATTGTCTTCGAGCCGGGAATGGGTGTCAAGGAAGAGCTCCGGAGCTGTGGGCGTGTTAGCTTTTTTCTTCTTACCCTTCTAAAAGAAAAAATTAAAGACTTGTATAAGAAAATTTTAATAATAAAAAGAATTTAAGTTATAATTTTCAAATGGAGGAAAAAGTGGAAATTATAACTTACACCCAAAACTAGGCTAAGGAAAGATCGAGATCCTGCGTGATGCGACGGCTCAGCCGCTCCATCTTTCTTTCCTCCTTTTTTATTTTTGGATGCTTGGGCCGACCTAGCCTGAAACTCCTCAGTTTCACGATACTTAAGCATATCTTCATATGCACCACCTACAAGTTAAATAAGTATTATAAAATATGATAAAATGTGTAAAAATATAACTATATATATACAAATAACAAAAACAATTAAATACCTCTCATATGCTCCGGCTCCTTCTTCCTCTTGACAACCTTATACATGTTGTCCCTTAACCGTCTAGTGCACGTCTCATTGTACCTTTGACGTACAATATACTCTATTCCGGCCGGCCAGTCAAATGTTTTCTACAATTTAAAAGGTAAGTATTAGTAAAATAAATTATTAATTAAAAACTATAATAATATAAGAAAATATAAACAAAAATAATATACCCTAAAATTATTGAACCACTCCTCTTTTTGTGCAGAGGTAGCCTTGGTCCAACAAGTAGGAGCAACTCCCGTCATCTTCTGCTTTGTACTCTGAGTACAACCGCGTACAACCTTTTGAGACGAAAACCTGAAAAATAAATTATGGAATAGTATGCATTTATGGTAAATAATAATGTAATATAATTATAAAATAATAAATTAAAGACATTGGTGGTTGTCTTACCAAAACCCCGCGGGATCAAGTATCATCTTCCCTTCCGGCGTGAACTGGATCGTCTCCGATGTCTGATCCGAGGACTCATCGTCATTGGTCGATTCCTCGACCATCACCGGACTCTGCTGATCAATAATCTCCATCTCCTCCTCGTCGACTGAAGAAGTACTACGGCGTCTGTTTGAACCGCCGCCACGTTCTCTACCTCGACCTCCTGCCATCTACAAGTACACAAATATTCAAATTGTTATAAACGGTTAATAACATAAAAAACAAACATAAGCTGTTAATAACATAAAAAAACATCAAATAACATAAAAAACTTAATTAAAATATATATAAATATATCTTTACCCAATTAATCATTATCATCATCAAATTCGTCCTCATCATCATCACCAATTGATTCATTATCATTATCACTATCAACACCACCATCACCGTCAACTTGACCATCACCATCCTCGTTCTCTAAACCTTCACCCTCTTCATTTCCATTCTCATGGATGTCCTCATCAGGTGGAGACAACAAAAATCCGCTAGATACTATTTCTTCTTGAAAAAAAGTTGTATCTACTTGTGAACGTGCTTTTGTCTTAAAGATTGCACACCACTGCTTTTGATTTCGATCATTCTTCGTGCTTGGATAAGAAGCGAAATATACTTGATTGGCTTGATGTGCGAGTATAAATGGATCATACTTTGAGTATGTCCGGGTATGATTCACTTCGACGATTTTATAACGTTCATGAACTTTCATACCGGCCACAGAGTTATCCTTCCATTCACACTTAAATAAGACAGTATTATAAGAACGATCACGCCCATTATAGCTCAACTCAAATATATCCTCAACTATACCATAGTATTCGTTGTCATCAAGAGAAGAAATAGTAACACCATAATTGCACCTAGCCTTATTCTTACCGTAGTTGAATGTATGGAAATTAAATCCGTTGACCGAGTAACGATTCCATGTTTTCACCTCTCGTGAAGGACCAAAGGCCAAAGTCCTTATCAAATCATCTTGGATATTTAACTCAATTACATGGTTCCGAAACCATGCTGCAAATTGATCCTCATGGTTACTCCAAACATCATCTCTATTCACATTAGGATGTGCTTTAATGAAATCATTCACAAACTCCGTTTCATATGATTCCAGAATCTCACAATTAGAAAGAACGTAAAGGTGAGCACGATCATATTCTTTGTCATCCAAATATCTTGTTCCCCCAATTGATGAACAACCCTCATCATCATGCATTTGGAAAAACTCGGGTAAACTTGTCTCAAGTTCATCCGCTTTATCAACACTCAAGTTTTTTGCTTTGGTTTCAATATGTTTTTCAAAGTAAAGAGAGCAAAAATTTGCAATCTCTTCCGTTAAATACGCATTACATATTGAACCTTCAACCCGAGCTTTGTTACCAATTTTCTTCTTCACGTGATTAAGAAACCTATTCAATAATTGATGGGATTAATAGTTGTTAAGACTAGTATATAAATATTAAATCAATTAAAGAGATAGTACGATAATAATTATAATTTAATTACTACTTAGTGATCTTACCTTTCAAATGGATACATCCACCTATATTGGACGGGGCCTCCAACTTTGGCTTCGTAAGGCAAATGTATCGGTACATGCTCCATGGAATTAAAAAATGATGGAGGAAATATCATCTCGAACTTACACAATATCTCTGGTATTTGCTCCTCAAGACGAATCATGTCATCAACACATATTGAAGACGAACATAAATCTCGAAAAAATTGACTTATCTCAACAATTGCATTCCACACAGGAGTGGGGAGGAGATGTCTCAAAGATACAGGTAATAATCGTTCCATGAAGATATGACAATCATGACTTTTCAAGCCTTGCAACTTTAGCTCCTTCATATCAACACATCGACTAAAATCGGATGCATATCCGTCAGGAAATTTTAACTTTCTTAACCACGCGCATAAGACCTTCCTTTGAGCTTTGTCAAGTGTAAAAATAGATTTTGGCAAAGACTCATCGCTACGAATGTGAAGATTGGGACGATGGCAAATTGTCTTTAAATCTTCTCGTGATTTAACAGTATCACAAGTCTTTCCCTTTACATCCATAATCGTGTGAATCAGTTGCTCAAAGAAGTTCTTTTCTATATGCATTACATCCAAATTGTGCCTAATTAACATCGTTTTCCAATAAGGAAGATCCCAAAAAATGCTTCTTTTAAACCAACCAATTTTCTTCTTTTTCAGCACCTCCGTCTCTGCTTTAGTACAATCAATAGTACGTGACAAATCACAAACCATATCCCACACCTTATCCCCCGGAAGTCGATCTACAGCATGATTGCGCTCCACTTTACCTTTTCTGAAAGCTTTTTTGTTGCTCCTAAAGGCATGCCCCTCCGGTAAGAATTGTCTATGACAATCAAACCAACTCACTTTATGGGAACAAGGAAGCGAAAATGCTTTGCTTTGGTACATGCAACAAGGACATGCCTTTTTTCCCGCGGTAGACCATCCAGATAGCATACCGTAGGCGGGAAAATCATTAATGGTCCACAACAATGAAGCTCTTAGTTGAAAATTTTGCTTTAAAGACACATCATATGTTTGCACACCTACTTCCCACAATTGTTTCAATTCTTCCACCAAAGGTTGCAAATAAACATCTAAGGCGGTTTTTGGATTATCAGGGCCAGGAATAATTAGTGACAAGAAGATGAATTGTTTTTTCATACATAACCAAGGTGGTAAGTTGTATGGAGTGACCATTACGGGCCAAGAAGAGTACTTTCTACCAAACTGGCCAAATGGAGCAAAACCATCCGTACAAAGGCCAAGTCGCACATTACGGGGTTCCTCAGCAAAGTCGGGGTAAAGCATATCAAACCGCTTCCATTCCTCTCCATCACTCGGATGACACATCTTTCCCGGAGTACGGGGATTTTCCTTGTGCCATCTCATTTGCTCGGCAATGTTTTTGGTAGCAAACATTCTTTGAAGTCTAGGAGCTAGAGGAAAGTAAGTTACGGGATTTTCGGGTATTGGTTTCTTACTCTTTTCACCTCTCTTTTTTTCATTCTTTCCCTTTTTACCTTTCAAGACAATACTTCCCTCAATTGTCTTATATCTAGCCTTTTCACATTTACTACACTTGTCAAGTAAAGCATCATCCTTCCAAAAGAGCATACATCCATCGGGACATGCATCAATCTTGTAATGCGGAAGTTCTAGACCTTTCACTACTTTTTTGGTATTGTAGAATGATCGGGTCATGACATTATTATAGGGGATAACATCCTCAATCAAAGAAGCAATGCCATCAACACAAGTAAATGGCAAATTGTACTCACATTTCAAAGTTACTATCCTAGAGGCGGCTTCTAACAATGACATTTTGCTCCCTTCATATAATGGTTTTTCACTCGCCTTTAACATATCAAAAAAGGCTTTTGCTTGTGGGTGTGGTTCTTCTTCACTCATTGGTATATGATCATTATTGAAAATATTAGACTCAAATGCATCAACTACCATATCTCTATATGGGTTCTCATTTTGTGGGATTTGAGATTGTTCGGGAAGTGAAAAATATGATTCTCCATGAGAAATCCAATTGTAGTAGTTTGGACAAAACCCGTTTGTATAAAGATGTTCTTGAACCTCAATGTCATGTAGATATTTCATGTTTTTGCATTTAATACAAGGACACCTAAGTTTCTTTGCTACTAAATCATACTCGTCTTGTTGTCTAGCAAATTCAATAAACTCGGCAACCCCCTTTATAAATCTAGCGGTAGGACGTCTTTTCTTATCAAGTCTATCTTCGTACATACATGTACGTTCCAACCTCTTCATTTTAATCTAAACATTAACCCACACAACAATAATTACAACAATATTGATTATCAATTATTACTACCTCTAGGAACAAATCTATTATCAATAATAAACCAAACAATAATATTGTCAACATGGATACTAACTATACTAAAATTAACATATCACTAATTAAACTACTATCATTCTAATTAATAACATTATCAACATGGATACTAAACAACTATCAAACTAATATTATCAACATGGATATTTGTTATTAACAATATACTAACATAATACATACACACTTTAATTATAAAATCCTAACATTCTACTCCCTCCATCACAATTATTTATTTGCCTTTTGATTAAAACAACCATAAAAAATAATTTAAAGGGCAAACAAATGAATAAGACAGAGGGAGTACTAACTTTCTACCATCAATAATACTCCCATTTATACTAATTTAGTCAATCAACAATCCTAACATCATCAAAAACACCAATACATTGTCAATTACAACCTCGATTAACATAATGTTAACAATTTCACAAAACCCCCAATTTATATAAACCCTAACCATCAACCTACACAAACCCTAACTAACTAACCATTAGAACTTTGTAAGCATCACAAATTATACATAAACATCATAATACTAATTAAAATCATAAAATTAAACAAACAAACAAGCTAAGGAATTAGATTTAGGAGAGCAAAAGACGCACCTAATTAAGGAAAAGTGACGGAAATAGAATAAGAGTCGGAGTTTGTTGGTGAGGACGGTGGTGATATCGGTGGAGCTAGTGTCGGAGTGGTGGTCGGAGAGGTGGTTAATGGAATGGAGTAGTGGTGGTGGCGATTATGTAAAGGAAATGGGGGTTTCGGGTGTTTGAAGAAATTTGGGGAAGTATAGAGTGGCGGATTAGTTTTGCGATTCTGGAATAATACACAAATTGGCGACTGAAAAGGTAGTCGCCAAATGGCTTATTAGTCGCCAATTTGGCGACTGAAATCAGTCGCCCGAGTTTTTTTAATTAAAATCTGAGGATTGTCTCAGTCGCCAAATTGGCGACTGATTTCAGTCGCCTTATTCTATTTTCAGTCGCTAAATTGGCGACTGTTGGGGCCAGTGTCCTCCATAGTTAGTGCAATAACATAAATAAATCTCTGTAGGTTCACAGGGTATACTTTGTATTGTAATCAGTTGATTAACGTTTATCGATAACGGTTGGCTTGCTAGATAAGTTTGACGTTATCGTCATACAGATGTCGGTGATCAACTGGTCCCTAAAAGTCACACCTAAAGGATGTGATTGAGAGATGTGATTATTTGAGAAAATAATCATATTGATGCCTTATTAAATGACTAAAAGGTTAGTCGGTGTTTTTGACTAAAAGGTTAGTCAATGTGATGATGATATGATTATTTAATAAGATTAAATAAGTTAGCTGAGACGAATTAACTGTAATTCGTAAAATTGAATATAAAATGTTATATTTAATTGTTGTATATAATGTAAGCTAATTAAACATAAACCGTTATAATTAATTGGCAAATTATAAATATACGGATATTTATAATTAATGTTGTATTATAATGTCGGTCCTTGACAAATGACGATTATAATATATTACATTATATTGGAAGCTAAAATGACCGGAAAAAGTGTCCAGATACACTCGGGTTTTTCCGGTCAATGGGTAGTTATTTGAGGAGACTAAATCTCCTCATAAATAACCTAGGTGTGCCGTGAGAGAAGAGGTGGGGAAAAAGAAAATTCTAACCTAATTTTCTACTCTCTCTCAATTGTGCCTCCATCACTCAAAATCACAAAAACCTAAAAGTTAACTGTAACTTTTAATCATCTTTCTAGCAAAAGGAAGGGCATATCTCGATCTATCTTGGGTGAGACGATTAGGAGGATATCTACTTTGATATCTGTTCTTAGGCCGAATTTTGCTAGGACCAAAGGTTAAATTCGCTTTCTCTATATTTTATATCGTTTTCGTATTAATGACTTGCAATTCATATTATATAATTTTGTTATAATCCTAATTTCTAAGGGGATGTAAACAGTTATTTCCCACAAGTGGTATCAGAGCCTTTGGCTACAAAATTATATTATATGTTTTTCATTTTTATGAAATATAAATTTGAGAAAAAAAAAAATTGATTTTACCGAAATTTTTTTTTTTTCACGGCTGGATTTTTTTTAGTGTAGCCGTGTGATTTTTTTTTAGGGTTTTGTTTTCCATTGTTGATTTATTGATATTGTTATTTTAATAGGTTAAAATTCAATATAATAAATTTGTGGTTGTTTTAATTTGATAAGGATTAAATTAAAATAAGATGGAATTGTTTTGATTTTGTTGTTGCTATTATTTTCGGATTCATTGTTTTAAATTGATGATTTTTGAATAATGATTCAATTTTAATGATGTTCAAAGCGATTGTGATTAAATGAATATAAGGATAATCGATTTAATCATGATTTAGATGTTCTTTTTAAAAGGTTAAATTGAATAATCTAGTTTGAATCAATTTTAATAACGATTAGGTATTGAAATTTGTACCGATCTAGCGATTTTGGCAACACCGAAATTTTTTTTTTGCAGCCCGGTTACTGTTCACTGCTACTGTTTAAAAAAAAAAAAAAAAAGTTTCTGTTTTTTTTAATTTTGCTGTGTACAGCAGTTTTTTTATTTTTGTTGTCGTTTTCGGTTTTTTTTTGGATTAAACCGTGAGACGAAGAAGTAAAAAAAAAAAAAAAAAAAATTTGGGTACTGGTACTGTTCACGTGAACAGTGTCCCGTAGAGAAAAAAAAAAAAAAAATTTTGTTTGTTTTTTTTTTTTTGACATTATAAAGATAATGTTTGTTTGTTTGTTATTGTGAAAAGGTTCACAATAATGATACCCGATTATTTTAAAAAGGTTTAAAATAAAATGGATTATGGAAGATTAAAATTGTTGTGGCCAATTAAGGAATTGTCACATAATTTTGATCGGTTTGAATGGTGATTTGGATAATTAATCAACATAATTAATGAATTATGTTATGTAGTATTAATTTATATAGTTGATGCATTTTTGTTGAATGAATGAATGAATGGTTTATTTTACGTATTTTTGCAATTGGTTGAAAAATGTAATACCTAGTGTGGCTTTAGTTAATCATGTTTTCGTAATGATGAAAACATGGTTTGGTTGTAATTTTGAGATCTCGAATCTCCTTTTATTTTTCTTTTAATTATGTTTTGGAATTAGAATGTAAATAGGTTTATTTTGTAATTTTAAATGTAATTTTAAGAAGACTAGAGACGGAGATCGGATGCTCACTCCCGCTACATGGACCAAGATGAGACAAAGGCAAGCTTCTCGGGTCCATAAGGATGGATTCCAAACTTGTATTTAATGTTCATTTTGGTAGATAGGCCACACTAGGACCGTTGTAATAGTTTACGTATTTTTCCGTTCTTTTGTTTTTCATTCACATGTTAAATAACTGCATCATATTCCGCCTAAACCAAACCACCTAAACTAAATTGCATGAAAAATGATTCATATAGGTTGAATATTTTAATCATGGACATACAGATGTCACTCGCTTTTAGGGCCATCACCTTAGTTAAATCATTCTCGAGTTGCTAGACATTCGTTCACTTAAAATGAATTTAAGTTAAGATGATGGGACCTTCCCCTATAAATTAAAATTGAGACTAGTCTTTATAGGGAAAACTACTATGAGCCCCTTCTTCGTCGGAAGTCATAATATGACCCCTTCTACGTGGGGTAAGTAGTGAGTGTTGACCTATTTTATCTCAACCATTATAGTACGCGTAAATATCTCGTGATTATGATGGACTAAAGATAGAATTGTACAGAAATTTAATCGACCAGGGAATTCTAAAGTTAGAATTAGCCAAGAGGTGGCTTATCAATTTACAGAAATTGAGTCTTGGGATCATTTATATAATTCGTGAGGGAGAGGTCAATTGTATAAAATGCTCGAGTCAGCGAAATTAACTGTTAATCGACTTCAAATTTAAAACGATGAAACTTATTTCATATTATTTTTCCACAGTCATATATTCAGATATAACTGCTAATAACAAATGGCTGGACCATACTGATGACCCAATGCCAAGTGCCACGCTCGGACGTGAGTCCTGGCTTTTAAGATGTTCATGACACTATGAATAAGTCAATGCGACTGAAGAATACGGGTCCAAACTTTGCCGGAATGGGAGGCGGCTTACGGCATCTGCCATTGGATGAAGGTAGCTCAAGTACTGGACTAAAGCTAATACCGCCAAAACCCAGCCCCAATGCAGAAAAGGCAAATGAATTAATTCTATAGTGATTTTGTAATGGAGGCGGGTGCGATAAAGAACGTACTCATCTTTTCAATGGAATCAAATTTGCAAAGGCGATTCATTGCCCATGGTGCAAACAAGATTTTCACCACGCTCTCTAACGAGTTCTCGAAAGCTCCGAGGATCGTCAGCTATGAGCATACCTGTCGTTTCTTTGAAGCGAAACTCCAGAAGGGCCAAGCAGTTAGCCCACACATTCTTGAGATGATTGAGAATGTCGAGAAACTGGAGGCACTTGGTTGCAAAATCGATGAGAAGATCGTCATAAACCGCGTTCTTCATTCACTTCATGATAGTTTTGCCCTTTTCGGGGCAAATTACTATATGAATGATATGCAGAAGAGTCTTCATCAGCTCCACTCACTCCTTGTACAGACAGAGAGTGATCTGAATTTGAGTGGGAGTCTGAAACAGGACGTTCTCATGATTGGCAACAAGGGCAAAGGTATGGGCAAGGCTAAGGCAAACCTAGATGTAGGGAAGCCGAAATTCAAAAAGCCAGGGCAAGGCAAGAGTGGGCCTGGTGAGTCTAGCGGTAACTCACAAGGCAAGACAAAGAGCGATGAAGGTAACGTTGAGTGCCACCATTGCCACAAACTTGGGCATTGGAGGAGGAACTGCCTCGTGTACCGTGAGGACATAAAGCAGGCCGCGTCTCTCCTGTTGATATGTCTTCTTCTTTTATTCATATGATTGAGATCAACCATGCAAGTTTCGGAACTTGGGTACTAGATACTGGTTGTGGTTCTCATCTGTGAGTAGTAAGAAAGCAAAGGTTGGTGACAAAGATCAAACCTATTTATGGCATTGCTGTATGGGACACATAAATAAAAAACGCGTGAAGAAGCTCATTGATAATGGGACTATCTCCCCATTTGACTATGAATCTTTTGGCACGTGTGAATCATGTCTCATAGGCAAAATGACTCGAATTTCCTTCAAAGGTGTTGGAATGCGCGCTGCTGACCTATTAGGAGTCATACATACTGATGTGTGTGGACCTATGTCAATCAACGCTAGAGATGGCTATAGATATTTTATCACTTTCACGGACGATTTGAGTAGATATGGATATGTCTACTTGATGAAGCATAAAAGTGAGTCCTTTGACAAGTTCAAGGAATTCCAGAATAAGGTTGAAAACCAGCTGGATAGAAAGATTAAAGCACTACGTTCAGATCGTGGTGGCAAATATCTTTCGAAGGAGTTTGATCGACACCTTAAAGACTGTGGTGTAGTACTACAGTTAACTCCACCTGGAACACCACAATTGAATGGTGTGTCAGAACGGAGAAATCGAACATTACTTGATATGGTTCGATCCATGATGAGTCACACGGTTGTACCTGATTCATTGTGGGGTTATGCTCTTTTGTCAGCTGCTCTAATACTTAACCGAAGTCCGTCTAAAGCTGTAGAAAAGACTCCATATGAATTATGGAAGGGAACGGTCCCTAACTTGTCCTTTATTCGGGTTTGGGGCTGCGAGGCTTATGTCAAGTGGAGACCTGACGATAAGCTCGGCCCACGATCGGTCAAGACATACTTTATTGGTTATACAAAAGGGATGTTTGGTCATTACTTTTACTCGCCTACCGAACATCGAGTTTTTGTTGCGGCTAGTGCGACGTTCTTAGAGAAAGAATTTCTCGAGAATAGGACACGTAATGGAACCTTCGAACTGTCGGAGATTCAAGAACCAACAACCGAGCAACCAATGGAGGAAACTGTTCCTTCATCATCAGCTGCGGTAAATATTCCTTTGGAACCTAGGAGGTCGGGTAGACACTCTATTCCTCCAGACAGATACATTGGTATGGTCGAGGAGAATGAGAGTGATGACGTTTTACTCCTTGAGAGTAACGAACCCGCTACCTATAAAGGTGCTATGACATGTTCCGACTCTAAGCTATGACTTGATGCCATGCAATCCGAGATGGACTCTATGTTTGAGAATGACGTATGGGATCTGGTTGACTTACCTGATAAGGCTCGGCCTCTTCAGTGCAAATGGCTTTATAAAATAAAGCGTTCTGTAGAAGGACAACCGGATACATACAAGGCACGACTAGTGGCAAAAGGTTTCACTCAAGTGCAAGGATTGCGTTATGATGAAATTTTTGCACCCGTAGTTATGCTGCGTTCCATTCGGATAATCTTAGCGATTGCCGCTTTTCATGACTATGAAATTTGGCAAATGGATGTGAAAACCGCCTTCTTAAACGGTTATTTGGAGGAGGAGTTGTACATGGTACAACCCGAAGGTTTCATTGATCCTAAAAATCCTAAGAAGGTATGCAAGCTTAAGCGTTCCATTTATGGACTTAAGCAAGCCTCTCGGAGTTGGAATCATCGTTTCGACCAGGTGATAAAAGAGAATGGATTTACTCGATCGGTCGAGGAACCATGCTTATATTCCCAGGCCAAGTGGGAGCAAGATTGTCTTCCTAATATTGTATGTCGATGACATACTCTTGATTGGGAATGACATACCTCTCTTAACTTCGGTAAAAGTTTGGTTAAAGAACCATTTCCAGATGAAAGATCTGGGCCAGGCACAAAGAATTTTGGGGATCCGTATCTACAGAGATAGATCACGACGGATGTTATCCCTCAGTCAGGAGTCTTATATAGATAAGATTCTTGAGAGGTTCAGCATGACCAACTCCAAGAAGGGGAACCTTCCAATGGTTTCTGGGATGCATTTGAGTAAAGCTCAGGCACCAAAGACATCGGAAGAGGTCGAGCGCATGAGTCGGATTCCTTATGCATCAGCTATAGGATCGATCATTATGCCATGATATGCACACGTCCAGACGTGGCATATGCATTGAGTATGACAAGTCGATACCAAGGCAATCCAGGTGAAACACACTGGATGGCTGTTAAGAATATCCTTAAGTACGTACGGAGGACTAAGGATTGGGTATTGACTTATGGAGGCGACACTGAGCTATGCGCAATCGGTTACGCAGATGCTAGCTTCCAAACGGATCGAGATGACTCGAAATCTCAGTCTGGATTCGTTTTTACTCTTAATGGCGCTGCGGTCAGCTGGAAAAGCTCCAAACAAACTGTTATAGCAGATTCTACGACTGAGTCCATTGAGATATGATAAGCATGAAGGGCACCTTATTTCCATGGGAATTAAGCGTGTTCCTGAGTTGTATTAGTTGTTTTGTATGAATTAGACACCTGTATATTTTTCATAAAACTATTAATGAAATCATCGTTTTGTTTTATATTTTGTTTTTCATGTGGGTTGTACTGACAACATTGAACACCACAAAGTGAACTGAATTACATTATATTTGTTTTGGGTCCGTAATTGCCTACATGAGCTGATAACTCTGGCAATTACTTTGTGACGTCGATTGATGGTGGGTTCAACGAGCCATAAGTCAAAATGTTGACTGATCGATCACAGATGCGAGTTATAATGATACTGCGCAGGACATTTTGTGACGACGTTATGGAGTCCTAAATGTTTCGGAACATTAGTTGCCAGGTCGTGGATAGGACATCCATAGTGTTCCTAGAGTCGATTCTTTTGACTATCGACTGTCTCTTGAGATAAAGGCAGTTTTGGGTGACTTTGGTTTCTTTCTCATGGTCGACCGTAACAGGAGGCTAAGTAGATTTTCACTGGGTCATTTCATACTGCGCTTGTGTCTGCAAGATTCGAGTTGAAGAAAATATCCAACCTTTATCAGGATATGATATTTCTCATGGCCACTCGAGGAGCTGTAACTAAAATGCATGGCCATGCTCGAATGAAGATTCGTTTATCAGTTAAGTTACTCTCTAGTCGGGGAAACCACTCTTGATACTGATCACTTGTAAACTACGACCTTTGTGAATACGGACTTTGCAAATTGGTTTACAGTGAGTGGGAGAAATTTATAATGGATATGAGAATCGGTTATCGCACATACACTTGTACGGACAAGTGGGAGATTGTTGGAGCCAGTGTCCTCCACAGTTAGTGCAATAACATAAATAAATCTCTGTAGGTTCACAGGGTATACTTTGTATTGGAATCAGTTGATTAACGTTTATCGATAACGGTTGGCTTGCTAGATAAGTTTGACGTTATCGTCATACAGATGGCGGTGATCAACTGGTCCCTAAAAGTCACACCTAAAGGATGTGATTGAGAGATGTGATTATTTGAGAAAATAATCATAAATAATCATATTGATGCCTTATTAAATGACTGAAAGGTTAGTCGGTGTTTTTGACTAAAAGGTTAGTCAATGTGATGATGATATGATTATTTAATAATGATTAAATAAAGTTAGCTGAGACGAATTAACTGTAATTCGTAAAATTGAATATAAAATGTTATATTTAATTGTTGTATATAATGTAAGCTAATTAAACATAAACCGTTATAATTAATTGGCAAATTATAAATATACGGATATTTATAATTAATGTTGTATTATAATGTCGGTCCTTGACAAATGACGATTATAATAAATTACATTATATTGGAAGCTAAAATGACTGGAAAAAGTGTCCAGATACACTCGGGTTTTTCCGGTCAATGGGTAGTTATTTGAGGAGACTAAATCTCCTCATAAATAACCTAGGTGTGCCGTGAGAGAAGAAGGGGAAAAGAAAATTCTAACCTAATTTTCTACTTTCTCTCAATTGTGCCTCCATCACTCAAAATCACAAAAACCTAAAAGTTAACTGTAACTTTTAATCATCTTTCTAGCAAAAGGAAGGGCATATCTCGATCTATCTTGGGTGAGACGATTAGGAGGATATCTAATTTGATATCTGTTCTTAGGCCGAATTTTGCTAGGACCAAAGGTTAAATTCGCTTTCTCTATATTTTATATCGTTTTCGTATTAATGACTTGCAATTCATATTATATAATTTTGTTATAATCCTAATTTCTAAGGGGATGTAAACAGTTATTTCCCACAGTGCTGTCTTAGGGGTATCCATGGCTCTCAACCCACTATAAGGTCTGGTTTGAAAAGGCCTAACAGGTTTTGGTGTAACAGGCTTAGTCTTCCCTATCTTCTCAATTCTCAGAGATAAGTTGACAACATCATCAAATGACCACAGAGGTTGCATCCTAACCTTGTTAGCAATGTTCTTATCTAGGCCCTCTAAGTACCTAGCAATCCTTTGCTCAGGTTTCTCATTTATATCACATTGTAAGGTGAGTTGTTCAAACTCCCTCAGATAAGATTCAAAAGGTTTGTCTCCTTGTTTCAACTTAGACAACTTGATAAACAGATCCTGGGTGTAATCCTTAGCAACAAATTTGTCTAACAGTTTCTTTTTCAGTTTAGGCCAAGACTTGATGGGTTCCTTACCTTCCCTAGCCCTTAACCCTTTCATAGTCTCATACCAAAGGGAAGCATACCCTTTCAGTTTAAGGATGGCTACTTTAAAAGACTTGGAATCATTGTATCCCTTGTACTCAAAGATCCTTTCTACTTCTCTTAGCCATTCTAACAAGTCATCAGGATTAAGACTACCAGAAAACTCAGGGATATCTACCTTAAGATGCTTGGCTGTGTTCCTGTGGATGGAAGCTCTGCTTCTTGTTGAGTCATCTGAGTCTGGATACTCTTCATCATCAGGTGGCCTTCCTCTGCCGCCTCCTTGGCCTCTTCCACGACCTCTACCTCTTCCTCCAGCAAGCAAATGGTTGCCTATAACCTGGTCCAAGGTTCTGGTTAGGGTGGTTACAATCCCAGCCAGATCCTCCATCCTTGCTTCTACTCCTGCTAGTCTCTCTTCACTCATTGGGCTATTTTTGTGTTTTTAAATGTAGTTAGGGAAAATGAACTCACCAAGACTCTCAACCAAAGCTCTGATAACCAATTTGGAGTGTAAACTACTAAGGTTCACAAGTTTTAAGTGAACTTGACTAGCTTGACTCAAACTGAGAGCAATGTCAAGTAACAAATGGATGTTGTTTTAGAGAGGGTGAATTGTTTAACTGAAAGACTCAAGGGATATGACTTAGAGACAATCCTCTACAGCAAGGCACAAGAGAAAGGACTCAAGGCTTGTTTTAGAGACAGTTTCAAGTGTTACAGCAAAGCACAAACACCCTAGACTAACCTCAACAGCAAGCAAGTTAACCACAGCAAAGCACAGATATAACTTGACTCACAATACAAGGCACTGATCAAACACCTTGGAGATGTATCAGGCTTGTTTCAAACTACAGCTCTTAGCACAAGTTTGATTAAATTGAGGGATTTCTCAAAGTTTAATTCATTCATTGATAAAAGTCTGCCTTACAACAACATACAAGACCTTCTTATATAGAGAGGCTGATATCTTGTGAACCATTGGATATATAAGTCATCCAAGGGCCAGCTTAGGATCTAAACTACTTCTACTGACACTAATTAAGAACCTCACAAGAGGACGAGTTTAACAACTAGCTAGTAAAGACACAAGAGACACAAACAGACTGATGCAAAAAAGCAATAAAGTAGTTTTTGTATTTTTCCTGAAATAGAACTCTGTTGTTCTTGTTGTCTTCTGCTTGGCTCTGGTGTTTTGTTGCTCCTTGCAACTCTCCACTCTTATGAGGACGTAGATAAACCTGCCTTAGATGAAGACAAGTTGACTTAGGCAAAAGAAAACATCATCTGAACATGTACTGCCTCTACTATGCTGCTTACTGGACTCTAGCTTTGGGGTGTCTGTTTCATGGGTTTTTGCTAGACTTCAAAATGATTTGTCCTGGGCAAACTTGTAGCTTAGAGGGTTCGCTTGATGGTAGGCCATAGTGGGGGTGGTTGGGATGCCCTGGTGTACCTCCTAGATGCTGGGTTTGTTAATTGGTCTGTCTGGGCCTGAATGGCTTTGTTTCTGTTTTGTGTGGGTAATGTGGGTTGTGTTGGGAGTTGGCATGGGTTGTTGAACCCTGGACTGTCTTCTTCATTGGTGTGGCTTGGTCTGGCTTGATCTTGGCTTGTCATAGCTTGTTGTTTGTGTTGGAGCAAGTGTCCTCCACAATAGTGCATTTATATTATAAATCTCATTTTGGAATATTAGTGGGATGACTAGTATTTTGATACTCCACGTCAGTTGATTAACGTAAATCGATAACGGTCAGCTGACTAGAGTTAGACGTTATTGTCGTATGACGGCGGTAATCAACTGACCCCTTTCGGGCACACCTATAGGATGAGACCCAAACAGAAATCTAATTATTTGTATACGATACATATTAATTAGTACTTTATATATATATTTGATATATGTTTAGTTACGAGAGTTAATTATTGGAAATTGAGTTACGAACTCATTCCGGATAAGTTTATTAGTCAATTATACGATAAATGACTGAATAAATTTTACGTCTTATTTTAATACGATTAAATAAGATTTAATTTAATGATTAATCGTTAATTCATTAAATTAGTTGAGGTTATGCATAT